>VWZI01007259.1:404400-554400 GCA_013396835.1 Psilopogon haemacephalus | reverse complement strand
GGCACCCTGAATTAACTTCTAATTTCCAATTTAAGTTGCAATAAAAAGTAGATCTTTAAGAGGAAACAGATGATAATAAAAGAGCTGGGAAATGTAATGAATATGAAAGATTTTTTAAAATATAAAGAATATTATAGATATTTAGTATTCAAATTTCACAACTTCTAGTAAATATTCAGTACTATGGGACAAAATAATTTGCTATTGTGTTATTTATGGCAACAAATTAGTTTCTTATACATTATTTATCTTGTGTTTTCTCGGGCATAAGATGGTTGTACACCTTTCTAGGTGCTTCTCACCTGCAAGTTCATAGGAGTGCTAATAAATGCTATTTTGAATCTGCCACATTTGCTCTGTTGTCAAAATAACAAAAAATACTTTCCTTGTCCTTGAAATATGAATGTTTTGCTTTTTAACAAATAAAACTTTAAAACTTATTGTTTACAAGTGCTAGGCTATATCTTAGATGTGCATCAATACCTCTACATAAGCTTCTACAGTCACACTATTTTATTTGAAGTAGGTGAGCAGTAGCAGTGAAGTCAACAGGATAAAGCATGTGCCTAAAGATAAACAAATGCTTCATGGATTTATTGGATCACTGCCACATTGATTATTTGGATATTTCAGTCAAAATATCCTTACAGAAGAATTTGACTGAACTGTACTTTCTACATAAAATAATTCCCTGTAAAATTGTGCTGCTCTGATCTCACCACGTCAGAAACATGGAGAACTTAACACTTTTTCTACTGAAGAGGATCAAATTATTCTTAAAACACATCCTAGACAGCTGCAACAGATGTATTGTCTCTAGCCTTTTCCTCATTATCTTCTTTTCAGCATAAAAAAAATACTGAACCCATGTTGAGAATCATCATCAGTAAATATCCCCTACAGCTACAACTCTGCACTGTACTTTGAAAGTAATATTTTAGGTAAAAAACACACATCCTGTATATAAACACATTGCACAGAAAGCCTGTTTCATATTTCTTTTTCTAAACATTACTTTATATCCACAAATCTGTTTTCAGATGTTGTTTATTAATAACATCAAAATTACTCTGCTATCATGTAAGTAACATTAAATCACTGACTAGGAATAATAAGTTCATAAAACTAAGTTTATGAAAAATGTATTGGCATATACACACAAGCTAAATAACTGAAATTTAAATTGGATAGCAGTAGGGGCAGATGACAAGAAATCATCATTGATGATTTCTAAAGCCCCTTCCAACCTGAGTCATTCTATGATTCTATGATAATTTCCTTGTATTTACAAGACATTTACAACAGCTAGTGCATTTCAAAATCAGCAGAATTTCTGGAAAAAAAAAAATCATCAGTACTTCATATTTCCTGAATTTCTGTAAAGGATCTATTACAGGTGATACTATTCCTTGATAATCCATATTACAATTTATTTTTAATCAACAAAACCTGATTATAACAGACCCAGAAGTGACATCCAGTCTTTCACTAGGAAGAGATAAAAAATTAGCATTTCTTTATTTATATGTTACTAGTTTGACCTCACTGCAAACAAAAAAGTTTAACAAAAAAGGAACAACACCAAATAAAAATGTTCAAATGCAGTAAGCGCTAATGCTCTCATAACTGATTAAGATCTTCAGAGCCACCTTCAGAAATGAGCTGGAGAAATCTCACGTTCAGAATAGTCACAAAGCATTCATTCATCGATTAGGGCACATTAGGCACAAGATCAGCAACAAAAATAGCTGGAAGCATATCAGTTTACTGCTAGGGGATATTTCCATACTATTTAGAGTAGAGACGAAACATTTGGCTTGCCTCTTTTTTTTTTTTTTTTCATGTGTTGGATTTGTTCTGTAATTGATATAAAAATCTTTCAAACAATCAAATGAAGATGCAGTGCTTTAACTTCCTGGCAGCACTTAGGTGAGCCTAAATAAAGATCTTGTACTTCAATTCCTGTGATTAGAGATGGATCACTGGCTTTGGAAAACAGTTTGCGTACTGATCAAGAGACGCAGATGAGTATCAGCTACAGCGACCTCTACTTTGAATTGTTTCAAAAGTCAAGCTACAAGTCACCAGTTCAGTGGAGATGGGAAAAAAGGCTACTAAAAATATTTTTAAAAAATTCCTAAGTATTGCTGCTGCGTCCTTTTGATGCATATTTGGTAGGACAGAGGTACTGACACACATTTCTTCTGTATGCAAAATATGGTAACAACTTGTCTTAAACGTCACTGTCAACACAATAGATTAGGTTATCACACATTGGATATCTTGAAAAAATGGTTTCCTTTTGGAGTATATGTGAAGTTGTAAAAATGTACAAGAAAAACTGGCAAAAAGCCATTCAAGCTTTTAAGAGTAAATATCCTTCAATGCAGAGCAAGCTATAAAATGTTTAATGGTTATAAAGTGTTCTTCTATAGATAGACAGTATTAACAGCATTTGAAAGACACAAGTCTTGGAAAGAATACTGTAAATATGTCCAGTTAATTACATCATAAAAATAAAATCTGGAGGTTTATTTATAAAACCAGAGTACAATATAATGATACCTTACATTAAGATAGAAAATTAACCAGAACAAGCAAAACTCCCCAATTTTCCTTTATTTTTTTTCTTTTCACTTCCTTTTATTGTTAGGAAGATTAAATGTGCACACATAAAGACGGATTAAGCAAAAAATTAAATGTCAGAATTAACACAGGTTTCTTTCTCAGTTATGCTTGAAAATAAAGCCAAGCATAGAAGATACTATTATAGTTATTCATCATCTACAGTACTATGAAACCTTATGGATTTATCATCTGAGCTATAAGTTTGAAAACCTTTAATAAAATTAAAAAATCCTCAGAAGGCTTGTTTTACACATGTCAAATTTAATATGCCTGTATTCTCCAATCCTGAAAAAAAAATAGAGTGTTGTACAAGACTGTTAAAATATGTCGAGTGTAATATTTCGATCACATACTTGCATTCAAAAGATATTTACGAATCACCATATTTTCCTTGCTCCTGTTGCCACTTCTGGCTTCTGCAGTTCTCAAATTAACTTCAGCCCTTTCAGTCAGGCAGCTAGAAATTTGCTCGTTACTGGAACAGTAACTCTTTCTTTATATGCGTCCTTATAAATCTGGCTAAAGCACATCTGCACCTTACAAACATATTAACTCTATTCAATTTCAATAACGTGTGTTTCGGCCTCAAATTTTGCCCTTTTTTATTTCCCCCCCACAGTACCTATGTTCTGCTTTGGAACAGTGCCTAACAATGACCTATGAAATCTTGAGCAGCTCTTAAACAGGGTTTTTTTTTAAATGTCACATTTTGCCAGATGGGTTAGCACTGTCCAGAGTGAATAATCACCATTTACTCTGATATTCACTGTCATCTGACATTTATCACGCTCCCAGAATGCAAATTAAGGTACTTACCAATGGACCCAAAGCACAACCTTTTGCAGTACATGCCTGGACTCTGAAGGAATGCAGACTCCAAGGAGCAAGTCCATAAGCAAAACAATTCATCTGTGATGAATTCTGCACCAGAACACCATCCATATACAATCCATAGCTAGTAATAATACCTATAAAACAATGTGATAGCAGTCACTTAATATCTAAAGAGCTACAGAGTTTAGAAGAAAACTGCTGCTACAGACATTAAAGTGGTGGCAGCAGTATTTCAAACAGCTGGCAGTTGAACAGGTAAGTCTTTAGCAGGACCCTGTATTTAATACTTATAAGGAACACTCTCTTTAACAGTCTTTAACTGTTGAAAGCCTTGCAAGTAGATTGCATCTTTTGAAAACAATTGCACTGTTCCAAAGATTACAAAATCTTTCCTCAGCAGCAGCCAACATCACCTTGAAATTAGGAAAACTGAGGCAATTCCGTCTCACAGCCTGCTCTACATACAGCTATTGAAGCAAAAACTGGGAAAACACACAAAAACGTCTCACATCTTAACAGCTTTAGACTTAGAAACACTGACGAATTCAGGCAAGTATTAGGTCTCCAATAAATTCGCAAGAACTAATTTTATCACTCAAGACACCTTACTGATACTCATTATTGTGGATAATTATCTCAGATTTCCTGCTTTTTGCCAACAAACTATACTTTATTAATTCAGGAGGGTTTGGGATTTTGTTTAATTTTTTTTTTTTTGAGGGGGTGGGGGGAAACAGTTTTAATCACTTTTCTAAGCAAACCCACAAAATAATATGAGTTGCTGTTTCCTTCTCAGAATACTGTAGAAAAAGTCCCAAAATAAACTATTCCTTATCTATTCAACCGAAGAAAGAAAAAAATATTTGCAAACCAGACTCAAATACTAGCTAGACTTTTAGATAGAGGAAAGAATGGTATTTCTGGTGTAAGTGGCTAATACGAACTTAAAAAATGCAGGTAATAGCTTATTTTATTTATAAGGAAATCTAAATCTCTGCTCTTCTGAAGTTGTAGGATAGGGTATGACAGACTGCAAATACACAGTGCTTTGAATTTAATTGACTAAAAACTGAATTTTACTGATCTGCTTAGACTTTAAAGTTGTGCCTGCAAAAGAATTCCTCTCAGGGCCATTCCTCCATCTTTATCACTTACTATTATTCTCCTTTTCTTAAAAGCTATTTAAGCGTGAACTCCTAAGGTAAATAAATACAAAGCTATAGAATTCATTAGAAGTGAGTTCATCTCAGAGGATGCCTTCTAATCTTCCCACTACAGAAAATATCTTCATATTGTAAAAGTACAGCTCAGTTCATCCTTCCTTCCCTTAAAATGGAATTGTTTGAAACCACATTGAGGAAGATCCTGTTTGAAATTGAGAAAAGATTTCCCCCTCTACTGGGTGGTGAAATGCTTCATAAATAAAAGTGTATACTACAACTCTTTCAACTCAGCTTTCAAGAGTTATACTTCAAAAGATTTATATGTTGAAGCAATGCAGAGCTGAGTATGGGAAGTGATTCACAGACTCCTTGATTCTTTTCTTTTCTAGAAAAGCAAGAGGCTAAACCCAAATCAGACAGCAGAGGTGTGTGTGTGGGAGGAAGTCCTGGTAAATCTCATACTATCAATCCTACCACATTTGACAGGCTTCCAAGCAAAAAACCCTTGTGTTTCTGTGTATAGTTACTTGTAGTGCAAGGGCATAAATGGTTGATATTTGTCCTATATGAAATAAACAAATTACATATATTTTAAAATATTCTGTCTATCTAAGAGGAAAAATGTGAACACTGTCTTTAAAGATATCTTTTAAAGCAGGAAAAGAGAAAAAAAAAAAAAAGACCACAACACTGAAGTACTTTAAGTATCTATACCAGTAGCACTAACCCTTTAAAGTAATAGATAAATCATTATTAGTTCCTTTAATATTTATGGTAGCAGCATGAATCATAATGAGATCATTTGATATTAATGTGTCACATGTACCTCTGTGGGTTCCCCACTGTAACTCAGTATTAATTAACTGGACAATTCTTTTAAACTGCTCCTAGAATCACAGCACTATGCAGCATCTACACCAAGCAGCAGCTTGCTGGTCAACATTGTGAGCTTCTGTTAGTCTTCCCAGTATTCTCAGAGAACAATCATCTCTAATAAGCTGATCCATTATCTCTTGATTTTACTTCTGCTTTTGCTTTACATGACTCAGATGGAGAAAATTACAGAATGAAAGGAAAAAGAAAAAAAAACACATTTCAGAACAAAAGGGCTATTAGTCTGACTTCCAAGATGTGAAGCCATTTTTCTAAATTAGCCAATCATCTCTTTAAGCCAGTGATAAATAAGTTAACCTCTATCTTTCACCAGTATGATTCCAAAGCATACTAAGAAAAAGTTCACAGGTGACCCAAAGTTTGCATACTTCTCAAGACTTGTTAGGTATTCCTGAAGATTACCGTATGTTAAATATTGAGGAGTACAGTACATTTTTGCGATTTACAAGGCTCCGTTGAGTGGTACATAGTCACCATGAAAAGATGCATTTTCTTCATAGTAATTAGGTCCAGGTATCTAGACTAAATCACTGAAAACAAAATCTCTGACTCTAGTGTAATTATGCTTCAGTACTGAAAAGAAAAAATCCAACAATGCAAACTAAGCTACACACTCTTCCCTTTTCCGCTTCTCTCTCTGGGTATGGCCATATAATCTATTAAGTATACTCCAGGCATTAAAGGAGAAAAGTGTGTTTGAATCTAAAACACTATAAACACTTTATGCTTAAGGTACAACCTAGAAATCCAATTTTAAGCAAGTATACTTTTGCCTAGATCAGTTCCATTGACTACAAACACAAGGCATGTCTTACAAGCACAATGATTTGCAGGAAATGAGTACTGCATTAGTTCATGGAGTAATTTTTCTAAGCTATTTTACAAGTAAGTTTTCACTATATCTAATACTTCTCATCGAAATGCTGTATAGCCTTGGAAGACACCAATTCAGATGAAGACTTGATTTGATCGATAACCCATGCACATGTGACCATCTAAGGAAAAACTTCCAACTGTGAAAAGTTAAGTTCACCTTTTCGTGTGAATGGATTTTAAAGCAGCAACCTCCAACCACATGGCAAGACTATAATAGGTATTTCTGAAGAATATGTGATCCTTTATTGAGGCCACTAGAACAGTGGAGGATCAAAACAGAGCATTTCATGTCATGAGTCATTTCAGAAGCCTCTCCATATCTTGCACTCAAATAAATGGTAAATATTGCTTATATTACACCATCTACATATGTGACATGTGTCATTTCAGAAGCCTCTCCATATCTTGCACTCAAATAAATGGTAAATATTGCTTATATTACACCATCTACACATGTGACATGTATATGATAGAAATAAAGGAGCACACCTCTTGACCATGTCCTATTACTGGTTTGAAAATAAGACACACAGAAATTTACACACTACAAATATATCACGTCAGGCTGGATGAGGCTCTGGCCAGCCTGTTCTAGGGTAGGGTGTCCCTGCCCACGGTAGGGGGTTTGGAACTAGATGATCCTTGTGGTCCCTTTCAAGCCTGACTGATTCTATGATTCTATGTAAGTAAGCATCTGGATTTGCAATGGAAGAGTGGTGCTGCTCAGTCATTTTGGTGAGGAATGGTGTTGTACAAGGTCTGCACGTGTAAGACAATAACTTGTCATGTTAATTTTTATGCTGGTGATAATATACTGCCTCTGTTTTCTACATGGATATATAGCAATTAGCAATTTCTAATTTTAATTTGTGATTTAATAAATTCAACCAATAAGTTTCTATGTTCTTTCTGTGGCCCTGCTGAATCTTATACATTTGCCTTGGCCCATTGATCCATCCTGTCCAGCTCCCTCTGCAGCCTTACTCCTTTCAAGCAGATCAACAATCCCACCCAACCTGTCACCATCTGCAACCTTACCAAGGGTGCAGTAACACCCTGAATTGTTTCATAACAATCTGTTTATTGTATTTAAAAGGTGAGCCAAGATGTACATGCAAATGCTTTATTAAAAATATACAACATGCAAATTGAGTCATGCACTCCCAACTTGTAGTAATTTTAAAGGAAGCCTGTAGAAATTTACTCATCAAAATTCAGGTCTTTACCCTGTGCTTTTATATGCATACATGAATATATGTATGCACCTATTTATATTTATTTGATTAGTTAAACCACTTTCTAAACTACTTGGAATTTTTTTTTCCCCACAAAGCAGGGACTACTACACTTTTTGAAAAATTGCCCATTTAAATGAAAATTACTGAGAAATTAGCTACTAAGGCCTTCCTTTCCCCACCCCTTTTTCCTTCCTCCTGGCCTTCCTCTAAGCCTTTGCCACATACTGATGGGATTTTAGAAACAGGGCTAGAGAATTTCTAAGGGCCTAAGAGGCAAAATCTTCCAGTATGGCTCACATACAAAGAACCATAGCATATCAAGTAATCTATTTAACAGCAGATGATGTACTCTTATTTCTTTCTGAAAGTAATGTTAGACTTTGCAGAACATTACAGATGCGTAACTTTACAATCACCGTATTTTGGGGAAGGATTTAAACAGCTCATTTAAAGTTAGACAAGTAGGATGTGCTCTACCACAACCGAAAGTGAGGAAAAACATGAAATTCATGTGAAACCACTGTGTAAAATAACTGATATATATCAGTATGATAAAGGCAACACAGAAATCCATTTCTGTTGCTTTAAATTCTGCATAGAGTCCTCTGCTGTGATTTAAACCATTACACACATGAAAACAAAATCAAGATGAATTCTGAGGCCATACGATACTGTGTAATACCATTACATATGTAAAATTTGTTCAAAACGTTTACATGTGGGTATTTTATAATGAAAAATACATTTGTAAACAAATTATATTCTTTAAAAGTCACAGAAATGCACATCTTCAAGATATCTACACAAAACAGAAATCTTAATGATTATTACATCAATTAATGTAAAAGAAACTCCTGTTTTATCAGAGTGACATGGGCATGCTACACAGATATTTCCCCAAGAATGCCTATTCCTCTGTTCAGTTGTCCTAGAAAACACTAAACAATGACATGTAGTACACAAGAACTATCAAAAGGGAGCACTTTTGAGCCACTGAAACCATACGACAGGCTGAAAACCACAATCTCTTAGCTGCAGACAATGATACTATCTCAGGTATTTTATGTGCTAAAATGATCATTAAAAATTAAGCACCACATATAAGCTGCCATTTAGAATATTAATTTACCTTTACTAATCATCTTTTTAACTTGAGGCTAAAAGAGTTCACTTACCATTCGGATACTCAGGCTTAGTCCATGAGATGTTAAAGGAGTCAGATGAATATGACAGGGCTTTTGGAGCAGGAACACCTTCTGGTGTACTCTCATCTGTTATAGCTGTGTTCGCTTCACTTATTGAACACCCACCTCCGGTGCAAGCCTTAAAATACAGACCAAAACAAATGAGCACATCTCAATGGAAACATCTATCATTTTAACAACTTTTTTGTTTGTAAAGTTTTTTATGTATCTTCACTTTTACATGTTGTCAAGTCTGTACTTTTCATTGCAGGCACGCAGCAGAGATTTCTTTAACTTTTTTTTAAAATAAGAAAATCTGCTACTTTTTAGGTATAATATAGCTAAAACATACTAATGTTTGACTCACAGCATTTTGCTGTGAGTCATCATCACAATTAGATTTCTACTGCATTTGCAGCCACAGTTAAAGAAAATTACACTACAACATATATCACTTATAATGCAAAACTCTTCTGGAATTGACTGAAAATCTTGCACCAATGTCCAGGCACAAAATATACTGACCAACTTGCAATGCACATAAACAATTATCTCCATGAATAGTCATTGAGAAAAAAATACCATTCAGACGGACCTGTGCTTCATGAGAGCACACAGAGTGGTGTGCAGATGCAATTAAAATAGTAAAACTCTGTTATAAATCAATATGTAACAGACATTATTACATGTTTATGGATAACAAAGTCAAATCATTTGTATTTCAGTTACCAGAGAAGGCTGATTACATGATTTTTTCATTTTGCTTGATTGTGAAACAATACAATGTGCATGAAAATGTGTGTATCACCCCATATACCCGGCTTTTATAGTTTTATATGCACAAACATATAAGACATACATAGCTACTGTCCTTATATGTGCTGATTTTCCAAATACTTAAACTAAGATCAAATGACAAGAGATGAAAGTTGTTACACAATTTTTTTTAAATAACAAATGTATCAACCCTGCACTGGATTTGAGCATTTCTGCTATAGTTTCTTGTTTATTTAAAATTTTATTTAGCAGTACAATCAATCAAAACCTGAATTCAGCAAGGATTCAGATTTGGGTGCACTCTGAATTGAAGCTTAGGGGACTACCTTGTTTATAGGAGTTGCCCATGTACTGAAGAGGACAAGCAACTCAACCTGTATCATCAGCAAATTAAAAAAAACCAAAAAACCAAACACCACAAAACCACCAACAAGATAAATTAAAAAATCCAAACCCAACAAAACAATAAAAAACCACAAACAAAAAGTACACGCCCCCCCCAAAAAAACCAAACAGAAAAAACCCCACAAAAGCAGAGCCTCTCAAAAGGGACAGCTAGAAACTACATAACGAGACACCACACAGCAGGCTTCCAGCTACCACCTGAGTTACCTTAGGCACATAGCACAGCTATGAGAAGATATTAGCTTAATAGTTAAATCACTTAAGCACTCAAGTCATATAAATGGGTGTGCCACCCCAGCTACTAAATGCAGCCTTTCAGCTTTCCATTTGCTTTAAGACTGACCTGGCTTGCAGCCATCCACCTCAGAGCCTGAACAGAGCAAAAGCAAGTTCTTTTGCACTAATCCATGAAGATATGACCTTAAAGACTCCTCAGCCGACTTTTGGAAAGAATTATTAAGTTTGCTTATAAAAGCTGTTGCACTCATTTACAAATACTATTGCTACTTTCTAAATGACAGTAATCAATTATGAAAATTGGTAAGAGCATATGAAGATAAACATCTTGTTAATTTTATTTGATGTACTTATGTTAACCTGTCACACAAAAGTTACAGCCAGCAGCCTGTGAGGTGCTTAAAGGGCTGGTGATGAGGAGACCCCCACTTCATTGTTCACAATGGTAATTTTGGGTAACTCAGCTTCCAATTTAACACATAAACCAAAATCAATTTTTAAAGAAAAAAAGCATTTAGTTAAGTTTCCAGCATCAAAGTGATTCTGTTGTTGGTTTTACTTCTAAAGTTTCATTAAAGTTCAGGTTAAAATATATGTGAAAGACTAAATACCTTGATTTCTTTCCAAGTATGTATTTGTTTTGGGGTTTTGGGTGTTTGGGGCTATTTTGTTTGGGTTTTGGTTTGTTTTTGTTTGTTTGTTTGTTTGTTTTGTCAACATCTGTCCATATTTAAACTTCATAAATTGTAGATCTCTAATACTACATTCACCTCAAATTAATCTGACAAATACTGAATACAATGGATCCACGTGTTTTAAGAAAGGTAGCACACCTCAAAAATACTGAGTCTTTCATGCACTTTTAGAGTTGTCATTTTCAAGGCTGCAAGGAGTTTTAGACTGTCCAACCTATCACAGACAATTGCATTTTATCCACATAAATCTGTTTATCCTCATCACTAGAAGAAATTGTCTTTTCTTACTTTCTGGTTACCACTGATGCAATGCAAATATTTAAACACACAAAAAACAACTTCAAAGAACTAAAACAAAATCCAAAGCCTAACCAACCAACACCCCACAAAAATCACCCCCTCAAAAAAAAAAACCAACTCAAACAAAACACAACCAACCAACAAAACAAATTTAAAAAAAGAAACAAAATACAACGATAAAAATATATTCACTATCTTCTAAAAAAAACTCTACATGTCGATGAACTAAAAACAAATTCCACACAACACTTCTTCATTTCACCCATATCCCAAGGAAAAGCTACCAAAAGATGCAGTCTACCTGCTCTCCAGATCCTGATGTTTAGTTCTCCCCTGTTCTCTCCTTGTGCTCCCATGCACAGGAGCTGGACAAAAGTAGAGAACTGTGGCACAAATTATTTTGATAGTCCCACTTGCTTATCATGGCACAAAAGGTTTGATGAAGCACAGCCTTAGATTTGGACATGGTGCTATTTTATACGCTATACAATTTACTATGCTGAAATACCTAGGCACAAATGAATTAATTTCAACATGAATCTAAGCTTTAATTAGAGTGAATATCTTTGCTTTTTCAAGTTCAAGTCAGATCCTTATCATTACCTGAAGGCAGTTTATTTTTTGTGGTATAATACTTAGAACATTCAAGAGCATGTTAAGAAAAAATGAATGCATAGCCAGTCTACATAAATGTAAATTTATTCATAATCAAGAGCAGAATATTTGTCTATGGCATTTATCAAAGCAAATATCCGTATATAGGTATTGTTATAAAATGAACGGTGTGGTTAAAACAAGGGGCAATCCCATGCTTTTATGAACATATTTTCAGGTTTGTTAGTGAGCTGAAGCTCTTCTATTTCATCACAAAAGAAAACCAATGATAAAGAATTGCAATGAAAGCACCAAGGTCTTTCAAAATGTTCCGAATAAATAAACTGCTGCTTTACGCTGAACTCTTTTCCTCTCTGCTATTTCCTTCTATATACAGATTTTATGAAGAAAGAACAACTTATCACAGTGCAAAATATGAAATGCTAACATTTTAAAATTTGTTCAATGTGTTCTTGTAAGTTGGGGCAGAAGACATTATGGAAGTCTTTTTTAATATTTCCAGTCAATTTTCTATCACTTATCATCCAACTTATCCTTGAGCAAAATGTGTATTTAAATTTCATACCTTTTTTTTTTTTAGGGCCCATTTTGAAACAGAACCTACTGATGTTCAGGATAGCTCTTCCACCTTAATTTCAAAACCAGGTTAAACAAAGTGGACACATACACCATTAAGCATTTAAGATGTCAAAATCAGAACAATTTCCACCGTTTTACACCTCTGCTACACGTCTTTAAAACTTACAGCTAGTTTTATGAGGTATTCAGTACCCGGGGAAAGCTGCTGAATAGTAAAATCCAGAAAAAGTTCTGTACTGTTGTAGATTACATTCCACTTTGTAAAATTCTGTTCATTGTTGGCCATATAAATTATGTAGCGATCTAGGATTCCATTTACTTCTACTGGTTCTTTCCATCTGCAAATAAAAGCAAAATATGATTAAGACCAGCTAATACATCAAACTAAGAAATGTAAGCCTCAATGTTTTAGGGATTTCGTGAGGTAAATGTCAAGAATTTGGAAACAGTTGTGCAGCCACAAAAATAAATTTAAGACATACCTCTAATGCACTATTTGTACTCAATGGATAAATTACTACAGCAACACACCAAGCAGGGGCTGCAAAATGGGCATATCACCAGAACATTTCCTACACTGAAGTTTGCAGAGGCTATGCCCATATGTAGGTTATACTGATTGCGTAAAGACAAAATGGAAATTAAGTTGGCAAGTGATAATCAGAAGGTTCACAGAACCACTAAACTAATCACTTCTATGCATTTAATCATAATAAATTTAATTTTATGTCACAAACCCTTCCCCTGATTGAACTCACTGGAATTCTTGAATAAACTGATGCACTATTGTGTTGTCAGGATAGAAGAAATCCTTACTTACTGTACATATATAGTTCTAGAATCCAAAACCGTCAGGATCGGGGCATCTACATGAGCTGGTGGCAGCTGTGCTGTAAACAAGGTGACCTGGGAACTGTTTGTACAGCCAGCAAGCGTGCATGCAGTGAGCAGAAGCTGGTGTGGCATAAAAACTGATAAATCTAGGGCAAAAAAAGGAGCATGAATTGAGTTTGTATATGAATACTACCTTACTTTTTCTGTTACTTTCAGAGGACAGTCAATTCAGAAAATCACGAGGAAGAGGAACTTGTATCCCTTAAATGTTTCAGATTTTCAGAGGAGCAAATAGGCGTTGGCTGTTTTAACAGCACATAACTGTGATTTTTGATTGCTAAAAAGGTCTACATGGCACGCTCTGGATGAGATGGTCCTCGTGGTACAGCAGATTTACACTAGAATGTACACCACAAAAATATTAGTCTCTCAAGTGCCACATACCGTACCAGTTTGCTACAGCAGCAAATGAACACCTGTATGACAATTAAATTAATGGAAAAAACAATTAAGGGTTCATTAACACAGATTTTTTAAATTTTTTAAAAAATATAACGTAAGATATATGAATTTCATGTATCAATAGATACAATGATTCACTCTATACAGATTTCACTATAAGCATGAACACAAAGGAAGCTCCCTGTTGCCACCACTCATACCAAACTGCTCTTTCTTTGCTTGTTTGTGTTTACCTGCATGAACACCAAGCATTTGCAAAATATATTTCAGGAAAGACAACCTGTCTGATGCTATAGAAAAACAACTGTTACATGTTTATTTATGATGAAGCTATCCTGAGATTCAATTACTGTAGAAAAAACGTGGTTAAAAAGTAACATTTTTGCTGAATAAAAATTCTAAAAGACCTTTAGCTTCATATATTCTTCTCTATACTGAGAAAGCAATCTTTATCAGAAAAAAAATATATTAGGAAAGTAACAAAGAAATAGTTTTCTACTTTTTTTTTTTTTTCTTGAAATATCTATCACAGGTTTCAATAAGCAAATCTTTTAAGAAGGAATTTACTGTTGAGGTTTTGGCAACAGGATAACATATACAAGTAAAATGCATATGCTACAGATAGACATTTTTAGCACGTCAGAAAAGCAAGAGAACAAATGTTAATGATTTCAGAGCCAAATAGTATCAAACTACCATTTTGAACAAAAATAATTGTGAGCACAGGTTGTAAAATTGCAATTGGATGACAGAAACATCACCAAAGCAGCAATGTCATAGACCCAACTTCTTTCTCATTCGTCTTCCCCTCATATGATGTCACCAGTCCCTGCTGGAATGGGATTCCTTCTGATTTACTCCACTCTGTATGAGGAGAGAACAAACTGGTGCATTTGTATTGAAATGCAGTATCACTCAGAGTTATTGTTCTGTGAAGCACATGGCAAAGTGTGAGTGAAAAAAAAAAATCATCAAGTGAATGCCTGTAACACAGTGACATATTTAATCAACATAATGGGGCTGATTCTACCAGGGTTAAGCAGTGCTTATGTGGGTGAGAGGGGCAAAGCACACTTCAGAGCAGGTGCTCAAGCTGGCTCAGCAAGCAGAGAAAGCAAACTCCACATACTGCATGGACTATATTGCCCTCATTAGTGTACACCTTACTGGATCCCTTGTTTCTTGCAGCTACCGTCAGAGAAGCCACTAAAAGTAGAGATGAAAGTCTGTGAGACTCCATGTTCTGGGTGGGTAATCAAGTGACCAGAAGGACTTCTGTTTGAACAACTCTAAAAGCTGAAAGTAATCCATGGTATCCACTTAATTCTCTCTAAGGTTAAAACTGTACTGTGGGGTTTCACTCATCAATAAAATGACTTTTTTAAAGGGTAGCTTGTACTGAAACCCTGATTTGGTGCGCACTGTAGCTGATGAGACGACTTGCATGCATAGAAGTTCCTGGAAATACCTAGTTAGTTTTGAAGAGGAACTAATTTTGTCAGGGATGAAGAGAATGGAAGATGGAAAAATGTTTTATTTCTCTCTCTGAAAAAAACCTAAGAAACTATAAGATACTATGTGTGCCTCTGTAATGGAAAAATCAAAAAAAGACAAGACAGGATAACATGCACAAAGTTTAAGAGAACAGAAATATCAAGGAAGGGAAATACAGGACATATAAGCAGCAAGATCTTTGAGGATCAACTGTTAAACATACAGAGAAGAGAGGGAAAAAGAGGTTTAGAGAAAAAAAAAAAGAGTAGAAAGATAAAACATGGAAAAAAACCCAACATGTCACCAGGAAGAAAAGAAATACTTATTTCTCATCTTGACTTAATAATGCCAATGTATTTTGACTAACAAATGCTGAATAGAAAATGTCAATGGAATTTGAAAGATTTAGGTGGGATAAAGGCCATTAAAAAAAAAAAAAAAAAAGCTAGTGGCAGCAGCAGAAAATACAGAAATTAGAGACAAGAATGTGACTCAAAGCATGAGGTTTACAACCAATAAAAACCTCTCCATAGAGTTCATGAACATTTCAATAAGCCTGCAAATACAGTGTCTCAAAGGTTAGAAACAGAAACTGACAAATCAAACAATGAAAATAATATTACATCACAATTGATGCAATTATTTGTTACATTATGACTTGGCACATATTTTCCTATTTAAAGTTCAGGGAATTTCATAATGGATCAATGGATTCAAACAACGACATATAGGAACATGAACCTGAATGAGGAGGAAGGATGTTCTTAAAACTACAAAGCCACTGTTTGTCAAGGTCCTCTAGCAACAATGCCTTGTTTTCCATTTGCTTGATTGCATAATTTGCATAAGATCAAATGTAGGCAATTGTGGACATGAAAAACAGATCACTCTCAAATACATTAGAAACGGATCCATGAGCATTATCTGGAAATACGTTACAAGAAAATGCACCCCAGTGCATGGAAAACTCAGTGATTAATGTCAAACAAACTGTAATTTACAATATAGGGCATGAATTATATGTTATTTTACAATTGATTCCATGCTGTTGCTGGAAGAATTTCATTGATCTCAATTTATTAAATGAACCCAATAAGTAAGCAATTATTTTCTTTTTAACTCACAGCAAAACCTCAATTTTATTTTCTTACACATGTGTTTGATCACATATTCCTGTGCGTTACTTTAAAATAATATCAAATGCTTGTTATTTCAAATTTTCAGTAGCTACTCCTTTAAATAACATATTTCTTACCAAAACAAAGCTCAAGTTATAAAGAATAGATATTTACTGGTGGAGGGGGATGCAGAATTTGGTCTTGTAGCATTTTCTGGATGCAGAAGGGGAAAGAGCACCAAATGGAAACCAAACGATCAAACAACCACCACCACCAAACCACAAGACAAACAAAAAAAACCCCAAAACAAACAACCCCCCCCAAACCCAACAAACAAATCCAACCCAAAAACAATCAACCAAAACACAAACAGAAAACCAAAACAAACAAAACCCCAAAACAAAGACTTTCTTATGAGTAACAAAATTCCTTCAAATCTTCCTACTAAGGTAGCAGGTAGCCTGAAAGTTAATTCTCCATTTTTCACGTGAAAAACAGACCAAAAAAGAAAAATAAAATACAACCCCCCTCCAAAATCTGTTTTAAAACCATTACTTAATTTACCCAAATAAAACGGCAGGGGAAGGGAGGGGAAGAATAGGATGACAAAGGATCAACCTGCCTTTTCATCTCTGACCTTTTTCATCCTCTTTGAGGTAATACAAACAAACTAAATTATTTTATAAATCATATGTCAGCAAGAGACTTGCTAACTATAGCAGCTATCATTAAAATTGACATTTGCATACCATTACATTTGTTATGTACGTGGTATATGTAGAACTTCCCACACTAACCAAGGCACCTATCTCAAATATCATGGCAAACCTAACTATAGTGGTTGGTATATATCCAGTTTCTAATAACCACCAGAATAAGTCCTGATAGCACAATCAATGCACGAAACAGAAAGAATAAAGAATGACCCTGTTTGCATGGTCAATAAGAACACTCGCTTTGCTTTGATCAAATTTAATGGGTAGTCACTGAAAGATAATATGCAACACTACAGTGCTGCTTTTAGCATGGAATTTGAGAGACATTACTAAGATAGAAGAGAAAAGCGTAGTTAGCAGAGTAATAAAAAGAAAGGGGAAAAAAAAGACCCACGACTGCTCTGAAATTAGATTTAAGAACTTGAGAACTTGACTAAAAGCATGAGCTTTACCATCAAGATGTCTGATTATATCACAGATCAAAAATAGCACAGTAGTAGTGTCTACAATGTTTTAATTTAGCTGTGATATGCAGGATTCTGCATTTAGATTTACAGCAAGAAAGTAGCAAAGCCTTCTTTTCTCTCCTCTTTCACACTATCCGCACTGCCCCTGATTTCAGGCGCTATTTTAAGGGCCAAAAACGGCAACATCCTGTCTTGGTGAGCACTCAGTTGAAATGTGACTTGCACAAGGAACCCCATGTAGCTTCTCTCAGGAAAATAATGGAGACAATAGCTATCCCATTGCTATATTCAAAGGAAAATAATACGGCGGCACTGTAGCAAAGGATTGTTAGCAGCACCACAAAGAAAACCTGCTGAGAGAGTATGAAGATGAAAAACTTTCAAAGAATTCCAATCACCATGTTGTTTGTGTAGGTAGACTGCAGGACTGCTCCAGCTCATTGCTCACACCCTTACTCTGTTCTCTCATCTTCCTTACTGTTAGTTAAATTAACGCACAGTAACTTAATATTTAATTAGAAGGTAAACTCTATGGGACTATAAATCTGCATCAGCAAATACAATGATGTCATCATCTGATTTTCACACATTACTTAAAAAAAAAACAAAAAAACTGGAAAATTTCAAAGTTTGTAAGTGCCAAGACTGTATTATCAGGCTGGCTCCACTTGACATGATTAGCAGTTTTTCCCCTTGCACCATTCTCTGAAGGCAAGCAGTAACTTATTTACAAGTTTTAGTAGAGTGCATCCTCTGTACTGCATTTAAAGCACCAATCACTTAATTATGCTGACTTTTGCAGGACCACTATTGGTGCAACATTTTCTGGGAAGACATTATACAAATGTGGCATCTTTTCCAGGGATCTCTCAAGAATCTCATGTCACACTCCCCAAGCCCTGCTAAAATAAACTTGCTCATCTGAAGAAAACTCAAGGCATGTGGAGTTTCAATACTAGATAGTTTAGAAAAAGTTGAAGTGAAACATCAGAGAAGGATATTTAAACTTCTCTTAATACTTTACCACCAATTAATCTCTGATTCTAAAGACATCTCATCTCACTGACACAGAAGAATCATGGAACATGCATGAACCTCCCTGGAACCTTGTTACTCTAACATCCCTAAAGTGTTCCCTTGGACCATCACCATTGGACACCACCAACAAAAAAGCTGCTTTGGGAAGTTTTTAATGGCTTCTCTTGCTGCCAGTTAGCACAAACATTCAGCATCAAATGAACCTAATGAACTTGCAAGTTACATTTTTGTTTACTAGAATTAGAACCATAGACTGCTTCCCTAGTTTTACATCAATTTTAACAGCTAGATAAATAAAGTGAGTTTGAAGGTCAGAGAGGGAGAAAGAAGAAAGAGGACAGAGCATGTTAATTTTAAACCAGGCACGTGAAAAAAAGAAATTGTGATCATACCAGTATCTCTACCTTAGTTCTGTTTGTCATTTCTTTGCACAACATATAGCATGACACAGCCCTATTTTAAGATTTAATTGAAAATTTCCTTTCATGAATGCTTCCAATCCAGTCACTATCACTATTAGCTTAAATAGAGGGGAGTTGAGAGTACACACCCTAAGAAGCATAATGTCTCCGTTATTTCAACTCCAAAAATATGAAAAAAGGAAAGAAAAGGGGTTAAAAAAAAAAAACATTTTGAATATTTTACCTCTATATTAATTCAGTTTTATGTCCACAACTGGAAAATGTATTTGCACTAGGCAACTCCACTGCAAATTTGAATCTCAGATACATGCTGCTATAAAGCTGGAACTACTCTGGATTCACATTAATGGGACCAAGAACCCTTTGGCTCACTAAAAGAAGCACATCCTGTATTCCCAAGTAATTCCGATTTTGCTGCAGTGAGGAAACCAAAATTCAGATCCACCTTGCATTTGGTGCTGAGTTAATTGTATTAGGTCAAGAGAAGTGCCTTACTATCACTTTTACAACCCAACTATGGGCAGCCACAGTAAGAGAAGCCTGTAGGATATTAAGTTCTGTAAGAATATATGGTAAGTAATATAGCAACAACTACTATCCATTTTATGTAAATCAATAGTGCACTCTCGTCTGGAGTAGCATATATTACAGGGTGCAGGAATAAAGTCTGGCTTGGAAAATAGCAGTGAGCACAGGCTTGCAAACAACTGGCCTGAGAACAGGCTTACGCTCTTTTAGGAAGAAAGGCTGAAAAAAGGCAACCTGAGAAAAGAAAACAAAGAAGACATCACACTGTACAGGTATATAAGATAGTAAGTGCTACACAGAAAACCAATCAAGACCTTCTGTTCCCAGGGGGTCCTTTTCAATAATACAGGGGGAAAAGAACATCCAGTAAATTTAGAAACTGTAATTTTCAGAGAAACTCAACCCACACAACTCATGGAACATCTATTGCTGGCAAAAAGATTTAGGTTTGCCTTATAAATCAAATTCTGGGGGAGAGGCATTAACTATCAACATGGTGTTTTTAAAACTATTTTTGTAAGCATCACTGGAAATTGTAAATTGCCAATCTGTAGAACAGAGTCCTGCAAGATTTCTATACTCTCTGTATCTGAGACTACTTAGAATTCATTTCATCAGGGTTTTTCCTGCATAAGCAAAACAGGAGAGATATGGAAATAAATTAACTTCTAAGAGAAACAATGTCACTAGTAGATTTTTCTTATTAAATTAAATACACATACTAAATCAGGAAATGCCATTTTAACCCAAACATTTGTTTTTGTCCACAAAATATTCAACAACAACAAAAAAAAAAAATCAACTGAGCAATCAGAAATTTGAGATGGCTCAGTCAGACTAGAAATTGGAATGTAAACAACAACAAAAACTCGCAATAGCTGTTTAAACTGCCACCATCTAGATGTTATAGCTTGGTAGTTTATAGGCCATGAGCTTTATTTAGCTATATATGCATTTTACATCTACTTGATCCACCATTCTGCATAGTATCAGGCATACAAGATGATTAGATAACAACTCTCACCATCCAGACAAGGCATCATGTGATTTAAGAGCTTCTGTAAAAGAAATACTATCACCTTCCCAGTACCAGAACATCTCCGTGTATCTGAATTATAGTCAGAGAATAAAGAGTTTTGCTAAAACATTAATGTAGTGCTGGAACAAGAATAGTGGGAGAACTCAGCTTCTAAGCATCATTCTCAAACAAGGTAATTTATATCAAGTTAAATCTGTTGCAAGACTACAAAAGCTGAGCAAGCTTTCAGCTGGCTGCAGAATTAGCAGCACAGTAAAATATCTTGTACTTCAGTCTGCTCTCCACTGTCATTACCAGAACAATCATCTCCAGTTATTGAGTCATTAATATGGTCAACTTGTGGTTGGGGAAAATTACTGAGATTTTCCTTCTTTTTTATCCTTTTTCTAAAATATACTTGCTTTATATTTCTTTTCAAAACACGCACACACAAAAACAACAATCCAAACAAAATCCCGAAAAACCCAAAGTTGGTTTGGTTTTCTTTCAACTTTACAGGTTGCACTACCCTGTTATGTCATGCAGTGTCAGTAATATCATCTGATAACTGCCACAATCTGATGTGATGCATTGAACTGGGATTACCAGAATAAATCATGTTTGTAGGTACACAGATCACAGGTGGTGCAGTCAGCTGCTCTGTATTACGGCATATCTATAGGATGTGCAGATTAGGATGTAACTTTCAGAGGCTTGTTCTCGTTTGTGAAGTGCTTTGCAACCATAAGTCAATAGTAAGGAGCCACCAAACAGTTATAATGGCATAAACCATCATCAGGGAAAAATACAAATCGATCAGTGCCAACAATATAAAAGAAAGAGCATGCATCTGTCCCCAGACTCATAAATTCAGTGGTTGTTGCAGGCTATTTCTCTATCCCACATGTACTTTATTAATAACAGTAACAATCATAAATAATAACAAATGCAGACAAGTTTGTTTCAAGATGAATGCTTTTCATATTATCTGATCCTTTTTTCTTACATCCTATCTATACTCCTCCTGTAAATGGGGGCTGGTGGGTGGATCTAGTTTAATTTATTGTTTGAAGTTTTATGCCCTTTAACTGGCAACAGTGTGTTATGCCAAGAAAGTTGCCTGTATAGGCTCCTTGAAACATCTGCATGCCTTAACTGGCACGTTAAGCTTCTACAAAGGAGGCACAGAATTTACATTCAAGTGCATGTTATAAATAAGTAATAAGAACAGATTAGAATTATGCATTTACGTCTACTTGTGAGAGTGAGATGCATAATTCACAAGTGGCAAACCCTTAAGAGGCTTTCATATTTTATATGAATCCTCTTCCCCTCCAATCTTGTGTATGTAGAACACAGTATATTTTTCAGTCCCAGTACTCCACAACATGTTTCTTTTCCCAGCTAGAGTGTTTAGGTTTTATAATCACTACATTATCGTTCTTGCAGAAAAGAAACAGACACTGTGTCAGTAGATGGAAGTGCTTTACCTAACTTAGACAGAAGGCACAAAACACAGAACTGAAACTTCCGCATCCTTTGCAGTTAACATGATGCACTCATCCCTCTAGCTGGACCTCCTGGTGGAGTAAACTAATCTCTACATCCATTCCTGTCTGCTTGTCTGCTGAAGCCTGTAAACTAATACCTGTTGTGACCACAATGAATGTGGTACCACATGAAGGCCACAGACTTTGCATCTGCAGCAGTTCCATCTCTAAGCACTCTTATTACCTGGTGATAATGTGCAGGAACTAAAAACTATACTCTTCTAGTTGCTTTAATATGTTTTGGTCCTCTGACTAGAAGACCACAGTGTTGATTAATGTACCTTCCAAAGAAGCATCACCAGTGTCAGGCTTTTTGGTGGAAGAAGTAATTTTGTCATTCTCTCAACTGTTTTGATCTTGTTCTACTTAGTTCCATGGATTTTCCTTCGCTCTGTCTGTAAATATTTTAAATGATGTTCTAATTCTAACTACCATTGATTTATTTTGTCTCAATCTCTGTCATGCAAATTCTTTTCATGGTTAAGGGAATGTCCTGGAAGTCCAAAACAGGCCTAAACATGCCCTGACTTGCCCAGACATGTTCCACTGTTCCCCCTTTCTCCTGCTGATGGAGGAAGCAACCACGGGAAAGGAAAACAAAGGCTTGGTGCCATTAAGTCTCCTCTCTTGTAAACAGGGTAACCACAGGTGTTTATATACTTGTTCGTGTTCTGCCCAAAAAGAGTAAAAGCATGCCCTAGCTCAGCTAATATGGTCAAGTTTGGCAAACTGCCATTCCGACTGGCTAATTTGTGGCAAAAAAGCCATTAGTCTAGGGCTGAATTGATAAAAGAGATGAGCAGGTGTGCTCTGTACTTTGCCTGTAAACTTAGGGAAAAAAAAAACACTTCAATTATGCAATTCAGTTAATTCCTAGTACAATTTAACAGCTTAAAAATTGTTGTGTGTCATTGCAATAATGGCATTAAATCCCATATTTCCAAAGTTCAAAGCACATTAAAAGAAATTAAAATATTTTCACCCCAGCTTTCAGTCATGGCAGAAGGCACTGTGATTATTTTTATATGTAGGAGAGCAAGCTGACGAAAAGTTTAGCATGTCAGTTCATGAGAACACATGAATATTCTTAAGAGTTGTATTACATTGTTACTTGGTCAGAAAACAAATTACTAACAATATTAAAATTAAGTGATTGTAAATAGCTCTAAAGGTCAAGTCGGTATGAAATTCAGCTTTTAGAAAAAAAATACAATAAAAATATTATGAATCTCCCCAAGATATTCTACTTATGCGTCTCTGTTGATGGAAACCACATATACCCACAGAAAGAACATAGAAACTTATTGATTGAATTGATTAAATCACAAATTTAAATTAGAAATTGCTAGTTGCTATACACCCACACAGAAAACAGGGGCAGTATATTATCACCAGCATAAAAACTAACTCGTTCCCATCCGTCCAGTTATTCTACATGTGCAGACCTCGTACAACACCATTCCTCACCGAAATGACTGAGCAGCACCACTCTTCAACTGCAAACCCAGATGCTTACTTACATAGACTCATAGAATCAGTCAGGGTTGGAAGTGACCACAAGGATCATCCAGTTCCAACCCTCTTGCCATGCCCAGGGACACCCTACCCTAGATCAGGCTGGCCACAGCCTCCTCTTCTCCAAACTGAACAGCCCCAAGTCTTTCAGTCTTTTCAGTAGAGGGGCAGAATCACCTCCCTGGCCCTGCTGGCCACACTTCTCCTGATGCAGCCCAGGCTCTGGTTGGCTTTCTGGGCTGCAAGTGCACACTGCTGGCTCATCTTGAGCTTCTCTTCCACCAGCAACCCCAAGTCCCTCTCCTTAGAGCTGCTTTCCAGCCAGTCACTGCCCAACCTCTATTTGTGCCTGGGATTGTCTCGACCCAGATGCAGGACGAGAAATGAAAACATGCCTCCTGTAAATGTGACGTAGAGGTGCCTCTGTAATAAAGGAGGATGGTATAGTCAAAGCAGCTGTTGCGGAAACAGTAACCATGTTTACCACCCACACTTCCACTCACCCTAAGACCATGAGTTTCAAGCTATGCTTAGTGAACCTGTTCTTCTTACAGGTTTAGTTTTATGTTCACTTAGTTTTTTTTAGTCATGCAATAGTCAATTTCCCAGTAAGAAGCTCTGGTCGTTCGAGGGATCCCAGGTCCTCTTTAAACGAAACCATAGGGCTGAAGGCCCATCCCAAGAGGATGGACCTGCTCGTCCCAGGATATTCTGATATTGTTATTCAGTTCCTTTTCCACTATCACAGCTTAAAAGATAGTGCCTGACTTGGTCTCTGCCCCTTCTCTTCCCTGCCTTCCTTGCTTCCATGTCTCCGAGCAGCACACTCTTACCTCATGGTTTGTCAGGTAGTTGGCGGGAAGGGAGTTGAGCCACTGAGGCCTCGCAGGCCCAGAGACAGGGCGGGGCAGGCTTGGCCTGCCCTTAGGCCGACTGAGGGTGGAAGGGGTGGAGGATTCTAGGAGGTCAGTTTGGGCCAAGTGGATTTTATACTTATTCTACCTGATTGCCTTTCGTACACATGCTCTTGCAAATAGAATTTCTCTTTAACACTTCCAATCAGTGTGCAGTATCCTCGTTCTCACTCCTGAAAGGGGTAAGAGTTGATTCTGTCCTCCAGAACCAGGTATGCTCGTGGCCCAGACTGAAGCACGAGTCACTTTATTTAGACAATAATACCAGGGAAAAGAAAGAAAGAAAAGAGAGAAAAATCCTGTCAACTTTCAAAGTCCAAACACAATGTATGTAAAAAGTTTCAGTCATAAATAGTGTCATAAAACCACAGTATTTCAAGGAAGTCTTGTGGAAAGCTTGATGGAATTCAGTACTGACTAAAAGGCTGTTAAGCTTTATGTAAAGAAGTTAAGCATTCAAGTGCAGAAACCTAGGTTAGATTCCTGGCAGTGATTCAACAGGAAAGGAATTAGCCCAGAATGCTTTCTTTATCCTGATTTTTGTGACATGATTTATCTCACAATTTCTTTTCACATAACTTAGGCTGACAGGGATCAAGATTCTGAAATTACAGGAATCCTGGTGCAATCATGCAATCCAGCAAATGTTTCTAAAATCAAACAAAACCCAAACAAACAAAAAAACACACCCCTCAAAACAAAACATAAAAACAAAAACCCCAAACCAAACAAAAAAGCCCAAAACCAACCAGCTGTATTTAAACTTTACAAATTGAATGCAATTAATCAATAAAATAACATGGGAGTTTTACTTTTTCAGTGGATGCAATCCTTGGAATTTATATGAGACTGAAAATAAGCGTTTTTCTTCTCTTTGTTTAAAAAACAGAGCCTAGAGCCTAAATATTTCCTATGCTGACAGAAAGAAAAGGAGAAAAAAAGGACTCTCCCTGTCCTACTGCTGTTAGCTCGGGAGAAGCAATCTGCTCCAGTTTACATTGGTACATGCAGAAGATTGGGAGGTACCAACCACTCTCATTTCATCATTCGAGCTGCATTTGAATTTTTAGAAAGTGGTACTCGTGCAACCTGAGAGCTCAGCAATTCCAGCAGGGTTAGCATGAGTTCTCTCCTGGCTTGCTGTGTTACTCAAATCTGATCAAAGGACAAGGCCTCCAGAAGCTTGTCCAGCTGTGGTTTTATAATGACACCATTAGGTTTTGCTCTATAATCAAGGTCCCTAAAAGTCTGTGTAGCTTCGGGCTTAATATCTGCGACAAGGTTAACTGAAATCTGCAGCAAGGATAACTACTTTAGCAGATTGTATCAGCAGGAAATATTTAAACACTATTTAAAAGGATTTTAAATAAGCAGATTTTATTTAACACTGCACTAATGCACTGCAATAGAAAATGATACAACAGAGCTGCTACAAATAAACATAATGCTTTTACCCTTTCCCCACCCCCCTCTCTTCTAAATTCCCCAGATCTGTATTATTAAGTCCAACGAGTGTACCAGATCATTCTGTCCAAAGCTGCAACTCTGGAATGCCAGACTCAGACATCCCATTTGCCCTTTGGTTTTGTGCCTGCTGAATCTGCATTCTGGACCTGCGGAATTAATTACAATAGTACTGGTCACTGGCAATGTCAGTGTTGCCAATCCAGGTATATCAAATGTGCTTTCCTGTACACCTGCAACTTTTGGGGGAGGCAGCTTGTCCCACAACACTGGTATACTCTGCCCTCTAGTGCTAGGTGCACCAGGAGATGTTTAACTTCAGTGGATTCTCAGGCCACAATACAGTCTGAAGCAGCAGGTGTTCTTTACACACCATCCTGGAAAGAATCTTACTTCCTGGACACCTTATCAGCTGGATGTGTTGCTAAGGGGTAGCAACATAGAACTGTGGGATGGTATTGCAAGACCTTAAAATAACAGACATACACAAGACATTTTGGATAACCAATATCAAAAGTTTTAGGAAAGAAAAAAAATTAAAATATAAATAAAGGCACCAAGACCTCCTCTAGGAAGCTTACGAACCAGATGATGTTTCCTCGGACTACCTTAGCTGAATGTCTTCTGATATATCATTCAAGATTTAGAGGCAAAACACAAGGAATCATGCCCTGCCCTGCTTAACTTACCCTTTTCTATATTTTCAAAGAACTGTTAGAAAAATGTCACTCTACCACAACTTCTATCAATAAGTATTCATTTTGGCTATGAGTCGGAAAACAATCAGACATGAATCCAAACCTACCCAAACGAAAAATAATGTCACAAACAGTTCTTCCAACATTTTCCATTGATTGCCTGTTTATAACCAGGCTGCAGATGAACACACTGGTTAAGCTACCTGTGATGAACTTTCACTAACAATTTTAATAAGATTGGAAGCACAACTATTTGCACTTCAAAATTCTTAAGAACAGCGTTATGGTATGGCAATAAGAGATTAATGGAAATCTTGCAGAAAAGATAAATGGCACTACGAGAATACCTGAAAACTGGGGAAATGGGGGAAGAAATTAATTGAACCTGTGCTTTTGATAAAAATTTTTTTTTTTTTCAGAAGAAAAATGCACACTAGTTTGAGCTGTCATTATGCTAACCTATACCCTATTTTTCATATTATTAGTAATACATAATGTGGTAGTTTATATTCAAAAGTAAAACCAGAATGTATATACCGCATATATTTATCCAGAAATACACTAAGGTTACTATGGTTACGAAAAATCCATTACCTTTGAATACAGAATGAAAAAGTTTGACTTAAAGTGTGCACTATTTATTACAGCGATCATCAACAGCCTTCAGGAGGTTCTCTAACTGGATTCATTTTTCAGTGTCAAAACTGACCCACCACACCAGTAGCTTATGGCCTGTGCAAGGCAAAGAAATTTGAACTATATGAATTTTTAAATATGTTTTATACTAACTCAAGATGCAGAAACGGCTTTGAATTTTAAGTTCTTATACTTAAAAGAAAGTAGGGCCTCCATACCCCTTCTTGTCTGATACAAAATGCTTTCTTTTCACTTGCATCTACTACCACATACACATTCTGATGGGTACAGATGCTCTGCCATGATACTTCTGGCTCAATATTGTGTCTTTTTTAATTGTTGTTGCTGCTGCTGTTTGAATATCTAAACAAATAACTTGGATACTTCATAAACTACACCAATTACATTAAAATAGGAAGCCAGATTACTACACTTCATTGTGCTGTTAAACTGTTAAATAGGAACAAAATTACTGTTATTTAAGAGTAAAACTTGGCTATTGATACATTGCAAAACTGTTATCAGAAGAAAATGTATTACTAGTTAATGCACATAAATTAAACATGGACTACTGAAGAGTCTCTCTCTAATTAAGAAATATTTAACAAAGACAATAGGAAAAAATCTATAAAACCTGCAGAAAATATGTCATAAACACCTTACTGTTTGCTTACTTAACTTTGGTTTTTACTTTTTCTGGAGCTAGATGGTACAAAAGCAGAAAGTTATAAAGACATTGAAAATATGACTCAGCTTCTGTGAAAGAGCACAAGATTCAGCTACCCTATGGTGACACTAACTTCTGAGAACCCCACCAGGGAGTTCTACAAAGGACTCTTTAAAGAGCTTAATCCACTCGAGTTTAAAATACATGATGCCCATCTAAAATTAATTTTTCTTTTCCTCTAAAATGAGAAGGGGTCAGTCATATAATTATTTATAGCAACTATGAGATACCTGTCTGATATGCTACACAGGAGAGAACTCACCTTTCACAACATATTTAGTTCCATTTCCAAAGTAAATTGGTACTCCATTCATATATAAAATATATTGTGTAATAATACCATTTGGATTTTTGGGTGGACTCCAATTCATCATCAGGGATGTGGGAAAGGATATTGCTGTGGGTGATTGCACATCTTCAGGGGCTGGTGAAAAAAAAAAAAGGTAATATAGTATTTGTAATATACTATAGTATAGTAACTTTCCACAAATAATAAATAATTTCAGTGATCACCTACTACTGGAACTACTTTTTTTTGTAAAACTGAAATTTAAGAAGAAATTTTAGATTTGCAACATAACAGCATTTTAAGAATGCTTCTGTTACTTGTGATGTTTCCTAGCCAAACAGAAAGAGAAAGAAAGGGCACACTCTGCTTTTTAGGAGAATAATCATACTCATGTAATTTTACCTTTCCAGCAAGAGGAGTGTTATACAATTTTAGTGCAGTTATTTTTTTATACTTTTTCCCCCTCATCCTTCATGCTTTTTATTCTTAACTACAAAGCAGTTCTTTCTAATAAAAAAAAATGCAGATGCTGTATTCTTAGGTACTACTCTTTAAGTCAGACTTTTCATAATTCAATACACTTTGTAACATTTGTTTGGCGTAGATTTTATGCATATAATATACTGGAAGTTGGCAACGGATGATAATTTAAAAGCTGAATTCTCTCACCGTTTCAATGAGTTATATGCTAGAAGCACAAGCAATCCCACTGAATATCACAAGAGGAGCAAAACTTGGGCCTTAGTCTGGGAGGAATATCTTGTAATTTACAAGCTCTGTGCTAGCAATTTAAAACAATAACTAGCAGTGGCTGGCAATGTGAAAACAATATAAAGTAATGAATGTTTCAATAGGGAAACAGGGATAGCTGGAGGGTGTGATACAGTGTCTGTCTTCTGTATCATCAATTTATTCTTACTAAGAGCATGCAACAAGAACATGCAGAAATAGAAAATCCACACATTTACTTTTTGTTCAGTTCTTCTGAGGGAGAAAGTGCATGCTCCCCATGGCTTTCTTTGATCTCCAAGGGAAAAAGAAAAATCTATTCTTGCTTAAACTTTCTCAAAATGACAGCATATCTGAAAACAGTGAACGCCTTTCTCCAACACATCTAAGAATTCCTGCATTATTCACCAGGCTGACAAAATAGGACGTAAACAATTTAATTTTTTTATTACAGTATTACACCAGAAATATACAACACTGTGTTTCATGTTTGTATCACAGGGTCCATTAACCATTTGGCTGTCAGAGGCTATACCCCTTCATGAGTAATGCCACCAGACAAACTCAGTCAGTTTATTTAGAATTTCCAAGAGGTGATAATTTGATTTTGATTTGATTGGTGCTGCTGGCAGTTGTTAACACATTCACATCAAAACACTGTTCTAGCAATGCCAGACCGTAAGGTTCAAGACTGTCCTCATCAGGACAACACCTTGCATGACTACCTGATTTGGCAGCACTTCAACACTCTAGCACTCTTTTCATCATTATAGTTGCAATTCACATTAACTTCATGCTAAAAATTTGGTTTATTGATACTATGTTATTACCTAGTTTACATGACAAAATAAAAAAGAACTGGGGGAAAGAGGGAATTTTGCAATCTACTCCATAAATTCTCCATTATTTTCTACTGGTATAAACTTGAAATAACTGATGATTTTAACTGGATTAACATCTGTTTAAGATGGCAGAACCAGGAGATGTGGACTTCATGTTTAACTGGGAATGGAGTTAGATGTCACAGATGTTTTAGAAAGATTTGCTCCAGTAATTGATGAGTATTACTTATCAGCCTAATATCTTAAGTCTGAACTGTAATGTATTTTCTCTTTCTTCCTGTTCTAATTCTTAGTGCAAGCATAATGCTAATTCGCACTCACAATCCTTAAATCTGAGCAAAAGTACAAGTGTACAGGAAAGAAAGAGAAAATCTGAACAGTGATGAATAACTCAATCGCCATTTGAAGGTGTCATCACACTGAAATAATTGTTGCCTATTGCTGGTGTTTAGCAGTTAAAAGAAACCATGGAAATCAACCATTTGATTCTCAATTTCATACTGTGCCATACAATCAATTCTTTTTAGTCAGACTGTCTCTAGATTTACTTCTGAGCCATAGTAAAATGAGGAAGCTTTCATTAATCTTTCAGATGCTTCATATTAATGACAAGGCTCTTGCATGAACAATGTAACAGCAATTAAAAAGCCCATTAATCTGCATTACAGCTATTAAAGATGCATGTCATTAAAGGGTATGGAGTTTGATTCATTTTCGCACCCCCCCAAAAAATGGAGCAATTATGGTCTGGCAACGCACTTTGTCATCAAATTAGGTTGGGGTTTTCCAGCAAATGGCTTTGCAGCATTTAGCTCTTCTCCTGTTTTATTATTCATGACTGAAATGTGGAAGTCAAGACCTTTGAAATTACTTTACCTTCTTGTGGAGTGGAGATGTTCAATGCATGCAAGCTCTCAGTACAGCCAGCCAAAGTGCAAGCAGTTAGGGTTACAGCATAGTTTGTGAAGGGACGCAAGCCTGTCAATATGCCTGCAACAGAAGAAAGCAAGGTGTTATGCATGTACAGTGTACACACTAATTACTTACATACACAGACAGAAGTGAAAAATTAAGGTGTTCTGTTACAGGTTTCCACCATGACAGGTAGAAAAGTAAAATTATTTTAAGGTTTCATCCCTATTATGTCATAACTTAGTTTGCAAAACAAACTAAGAATAAACAGTATTTTATTCTAATTTTAATAGGAATGATGCTGCTAAATTTCATTAGTTATGCTCACAATAGCAAATAATACTTCTTGACTGAGGTGTTTAATATCACTAAGACAGTAACGGAGTCTTTTTCTTAGTCCCTGCCTCAACGTTTTTGCAGTTACTCATTTTGAGATTTTTTAAGGAATTTTCACTATCTCACATAATGCAATTTTTTTTGATGCTTCCTCTCCAATATTTCCCCTACTTATCCATAAACTGAAATACATTTTTTGTGTGAAACATTCCATTTCTGTTCCACTGCTTCCATGGCAGCATACAGACCATATGTTTGCTATACTACTAAGAGCATCATAACTCAGGTGACACAGTACCCAAGGGTTTACAGGGGAAAAAAAACAACTACTTTTTTGAAGTCCTGCTTATTTTATTGGGGAGAGTTGCTAGATTCCTACATATCGATTGGCTCCTTGTGGTAGCAAGTGGCACAAATCACTGTTTACCACTTCAGGAAGTTACACAATATTTTGAACTGCACTATACGAAAGGACTACACGGGAAAAAAAATGTGCTTTACAGTCCTTTGCAGAAATAGCAGTTCTCATCTTAAAGTAGGTCTGGTAATAAAGTAATAAGAAATGAAAATGCAGTAGCAAGTGAAAGAAGGCCAATTTGTGTCAAGTTTTACTTCAAATCCTGTTCTCACCTTGACTCTCACAGCTTTCAGTAGAATCAATGGGGTGTGTCATTAAAAAAAAAATTATAGCAAACTACTATATTTTGGACTTGTCTGACACTGAGAATTGCACAAAAGCTTGAAAAAAACCAATATCTCAGAGAACCATAACCATAGAATAGTAAGACTGCAAACCTCCTCAGCATTACATGTAAACAAACAGGGAATAGAAATTACTCCTTATCATTACTCCTTCATTGTGTTACTACCTGGAATGAAGCATATCTTTGGGTCTCATTAAAAAGATATCTTTTTTCCTCACTTAAGCCCTTTATAGTCACAAAAAAACCAAAAAAAACAAAAAAAAAAAACCAAAAAACCAACCTGAAGAATTTGATGCTGTAAATTAAAAATTACAGCACAAATATACTATTTTCTGATAGACACAATGAAAGTCTGTGAATGTTTATATTGTGTTTACTAAAAGTTGTGTGGCAAATATGAGATTAGCTTTCACTGAATTTGTAATGTTTCTGTCTTCTCTTGTACTCAATAAAAAAACTTCAAAGGTTGGCATTGCAATCATCTTTCTATTTGAATTCTCTGACATCCCATTCTACTCTTACAGTGAGAGGTATTCAGAACTAATTGCACTCATTTCAGAGTAGTGTTAAAGTAAACCCAGTCGATCGGAACCTGCTCTCTCTGGTTATAATTTTTATTTTGCAAATTTCCAATTAACAGTGGAAAGCTGTATTGCCATCATACTATCTGAAATCAATGTGCCACCGACTGTGTCAGTCACCATCCAGGCAAATGTCTTTCTAAACCTTCCTCTGATGGAAGGCAAGTATTTTAAATATTCCAAAAGCAGAAAATAGGAAATAATGATGCTGTAAAGCACTACTGTACTGGCATATTAGAATCTACAGTAAATTGTTCAGCACAGAAGTTTCATCAGTCAGTCAAAAAAAAAGAATTTTTTTTTCATAAGACTTAGTACAAACTACTTATTTCCAGATTAGAAATGATTAAACAAGCGTGAGCATAAAAGGTACTAAAGGAATTACATGCAGCAAATAAACATTTGCAGAAACCAAATAGTCAGTGACATTTGCAAGTTCTCAGTCATGAGAAGCATGGTATATGCCATCTCTCTATTCACTCTGCTGTGCTTTGTGAAGCAATTTAGTTTTATTTGTACAGTTAGTACTTGTAGCATTCTTTTCTTATGAAGCACTGAATTAATGCTCCTTGCATCTCCTGATGGAAAACATTCTGTGGGGTTACCGATGGCTTCAGGCACTGAAAGCTGCAGTAGCACGCATCCAGGAAGATGCCTGTAGCTATAGGTTTGGACTGGCCTGCTTGGTTTACTTTTGACAAAGTAGAAAGGTTTTATATAAAGCACCTGAAGCGCAACAGTGTGCACATTGCATATGTAGGTTTCTGAGGGGGACTGTGAATTTGAAAACAAAACACAATGAATAAACACTACTGCAACAGGAGGTTTACATTAAAAATGTATTCAGCAAAGGCAGCAACTAAAAAAAATTAAATTGTTCATTTTCTAATTGATGTTTTTCCTTGCCATGTGCTCTTACACCATTTTCCTTTGACAGATGTGCTGCATAGGTAGGCAACAGAAATTGCACAGATTTTATTTACATACTTCAGCGAACTACTTTTTTCTCAGCTGCCAACCTATCTGTTTGGCCAGCATCCACTGTAATCTGTTCTCCTTCATTATGTTAATCTGTGGGCGGAAAGATTTCTGTCATCTTCAAATCGCTTGTACAGCAATGGTAAACACCTTGGCCTGTCTGTAATTGGACAGGTGTCTGCATTGGTGTCACCCGGCTTTTAATTCAATTAAAGAACTGGCTGCTTTGCTCTCATTACCCACTCATTTCCTCTGCACTTTGAGTCAGCCAGTGAAATTTACACTCTGCGTCTGACTAATCTTAGAGTACAAAGTGGTCAGTCCCATAGTAAAGATAATCAGTGATACACGTGAATTAATTTATAGCACAGCAAAATAAACTCCACAAAAAAAAAAAAAAATAGCCTACAGCATTAAAAACTTTCCACAACTCTCCAGTTATCACACTCTCAGACTGGCTTCTCTTGTATATCCCAAACAATTGCTGATCCGGTAAGAGTTCATCAGGCTTTTCAAGGTGTTCAAGGCCAGGCTGGACAAGACCTTGAGCAATCTGGACTAGTGAAGAGTGTCTCTGCCCATACTAGAAGGACTGGAACTAGATGATCTTTAAGGTCCCTTCCAACCCAAACTGTTCTATGAATCTGTGAGCTACGCTTGCATATATTCTCTTAATATTAACAGAAGGGAGGTAGATAAATTGCACTTTGATCAGGAGATAGATCAATATTCAAGAAGAGGGTCAGCCTCCCACATTTGGGATATGAGTCCCATTCATTCAGCCTGCCACTGCTGAGAACTTGCATACATTTAGACTTAAAATTTACATCACAGACTACATTCCAAACCTTAAAATCCACATGGGAAATCTGAGACAGTAAATCATTCTAACACACCACTCCTATATGCCCATTCAACGAACCTTTAGAAATAAATTCAAGTTCTAACACAGACATTTTGACACAATGACCCCATGAAACTGAATAATGTAATTTGTTACCTACGACTGTAAAGTTAAGAGGCTAAAAGAGTGATCTGGAATCAGACCTAGAACATTAAGACCATTTCATATGCAAAACTAGTGCTTAATTTTCTATACTTTTATTTAAATTAGCTTTAATTATTTGCAGTATTTAACACTGAGGTTTAGAATTGTGTCCAAGAGAAAATACCAAGTTCATTCTTGCAGATAAGGGATATAAATATTGACATGGACAGCATAAAAGGGTTAACAATGAATTTATGCTTAAATGGATACATGGACTAGTTGGAGTTAGTTGCATCTTTATATTCATTCCATTCATTATTCTATAGCATACACTATATAAAAAAGACTAAATATCTGTTCAGTACATCTGCAAGGGAGATCTTCTATAATTAGCTAGCTCAGATAGATTCCATAGTATTATGGAAAATTTTGAGTGCTCTTCCAACCTGGCTTATTCTATTCTACTTGTTATCAATGAAAAGAATTGGTTTTGCACTAGGGTATTAGGGCTAACAATCTGTTCACAAACACTGAAAACCAGATTTCAAGGTAATTTCAGTATTTTAGCGATTCCCTCATCCGCTTAAAAGGCTTTTATGAAAGCAGCTTCTTCACTGTTCCACTCTGCCATCCTGCTTTTTCAAGAAGTTGCTTCAAAACACCACTTGAAAAATGAAAAGACACACTTGTATATGATAACACAGAGTTTTACTCTATGTGACAAATTTGTTAAATGAGTATAAATTGAGAAAAACTTTTAAGAATTATAAGGAGACCTTACAGTAGCTTTCCGATATCTGAAGGGGCCTACAGGAAGGCTAGGGAGGGACTATTTCAAGGTCTTGTTATGACAGGATGACAGGTAATGGGTTTAAACTGGAAGAGGGGAGATTTAAACTGGGTGTCAGGAAGAAGTTCCTTACAGTGGGGGTGGAACAGGTGGCCCAGGGAGGTTGTGGCTGCTTCCTCCCTGGAGGTGTTCAAGGCCAGGTTGGATGAGGTCTTGAGCAACCTATTCTAGTGGGATGTGTCCCTGCCTATAGCAGGCAGTTGGAACCAGATGATCTTTGATGTCCCTTCCAAACTAAACTATTCTATAATTCCATGAATTCATTTATTGAAGGAGTTCTCCCATTTAAAATCCCCACCCATATCTATTCGGATGTACAAACAATTCTCATACACACGCACACAAAGCTATTTAATCTTACAGGTGTAGCACAAGCACTGAAGTTATTTCCCTCATCCAAGAGAACAATTCTGCAAGGTCAGTTCAGTTTGTGGGGTTTTTTTACAACTAATCATAATCAAACACTACTTTCATATGCAGCCTGAAAAATCACCTCCAATACTGAATATTAAGATTCTTAAAGTCAATCACAGAGCTTACCCACATAACTTCCATTTGTTTCACAAGCTGACTCTATTTTTTGCCAAAGGGACTTTCTCTTGCCAGATTTTTTTGTTTCCTCCCTGGCATTCATTAGAAAGTATTTTGAAATAGATATATAATAATCAAATCAATACTTGGCCTTATAGACTTACCCTAGTTCTTTTTTAAGCTCTTAAAAAAATAAAGAAAAAAAAAAACAACCAAATCTCTGCTCCCCATATCTAAAGATTATTTAGCCAACTTGAATGCCTGAGGTCATACAGCATCTGTCTACCAAAGTCACTTGTGGGTCGAGATGCATCATTGCCACAGTACACTTAATCACAGTCCACTGACCAGAAAAGGAAGTCCTCAACTGACTTTGTGTTTTTGACAGATTGTAGAAAAAACTGTTTAAGTACATGCGTCTTCTACATATGCATTTCTGGACTGAAAGCCTGTGCACATCAATCTGTCACATACATCTGCATTTTTAAAGCATCTTCCACCATAAGTATAGTATGAGTCATAAAATTTTGAAGAATTGTTTAATAAGAGGGTATCTGGTCCAACACTTTGGCTTTAAAGAGGAAAGAAAAAGAAAGAAGAAAAAAAAAGAAAGGTGTGAGGTGGTTTAGTTACTGCATTTCTGTAGCTCAGATGACCCTTTTTTTCCAACAGAAAAAAATCATAGCCAAATACACACCAGTTCCATTAGCCTTGAAGGTATAATTCAGGTTCAAGGAAGTCTGTTACATTCCATGCAGCACAGGGCAATGCTGCAGCTGCTTGCATTTGCAGAAAACCTTATCCCAACAGTCCAGTTTTTCTGCAACACAGTAAATTCTAAAAGTTTGCAGAAACTGAAAGAACGACTACTAACCTTTCTTGATGGAAGAAGGGAAATTTAGACTAGATGTTAGAAGTTCTTTTCAGTGAGGGTGGTGAAACACTGGCACAGGTTGCCCAGGGAGGCTGTGGCTGCTCCCTCCCTGGAGGTGTTCAAGGCCAGGTTGGATGAGGCCTTGAGCCACCTGTTCCAGTGGGAGGTGTCCTTGCCTATGGCACAGGGGGGGCTGGAACTGGATGATCTTTGAGGTCACTTCCCACCTAAACCATTCTATGATTTCATTAACAAAAACATTAGTATATAGGTACCAGTTGATGTAATTGTGACAAAATGTTCAGTTTTATTTAATCAAACAATTTGTATCTGTATTTTCAAAACAAAGTTTCAGCTTTTATTGCTTTAAATGTTTAGTCTTGAGTAAATATACTAAGCATACCAAACCTGGTTAGTATGTTGTGACTCTTTCAGCTACCTGATAAAGTTTTAGAACACTAGAAATTGGTCTCAGCTTGGAGCAGGGACTTGGGAATCTTCCTAGTGCTCTGACCCTATGCATATTCACATTAGTTGGTTTGCAATTCTCTTCTACAAATTTACAAAAAGCTCATTAATTGCATCATAAGAGTGTTTTGAGTGTAAAGTACTTGTGCAAAGGAAAAGCTTTCACATAATTTCAAGTAACTCATGTCTAGTATCACATGGTAACTACCTGGCTATGGTAAACCCTTGACAGGCCCCACGTAGACCAAAGTAGCCCAAAAAGAGAACACATTTTCTAAGAGCCACTGCAGACAGCAAGCTTTCATTTTAGGCTTGCCCTGTCAGTGCAGGCACTCCCAGGCCTGGGACATGGCTATCCTTGGCTTCTCATCTGTGGCAAGAACCTGGCCCCCACTTCACAAGGCTGTTGCCCTAGGCCCTGTGGGACCTTGGGTGGCACTGAGGAGCCTGTCCCTATGTCTCCAAGCCCCACTGGAGGCTGTTGTCAGGGTTCAGAGGCTGGTCCCAGAGCTACAGGCAGCCTTAGCAGTGCCTGCTTGGTCACAGTAGAGACCTCCCTGAGAGGGAGAATCTCTCAGCTGGCATAAGGTGGGGAAACCTTATTGCCACCTTTCAGTACATAAAGGTGTCCTGTAAGGAAGTCTGGGACAGTTGTGTTGCAACATGACAAGGACTGAATATAAGGAAGAAATGTTTACAATGAGCATGGTCAAATATGAAGCAGGTTGCCCATAGAGGTGGTAGATGTCCCATCCCTGGAAATATTCCATATCAGGTTGGATGGAGCTCTAAGCAACCTGATCCAGTTAAAGATGTTCCTGCTTACTGCAGAGGGATCAGACTAGCTGAGCTTTAAAGGTCCCTCCCAACTAAAAAGCCATTTGCTGATTTCTCTGAGCCCTGCAGCCCTGCCAGTGAGCCCAGCCCTATCAGTCATTGGCAGGAGGCCCCATCTCCTCTTCTGACAGACTCCCTAGCTGGTCTCAAAGCTGAGGCACAGCCAAGCCACTTTGATTAGCCACATTAAATCATTACATTAACTTTTTCTGAGATATTCATCTGCCGAGCATAAAAGACTAAAAGGTGAAAAGTAATTATAAACACATGTCAAGGGAAGGAGGGAACGGCAACCATGGGCATTCAGAGGGGAAGCCCTTGACAACAATTTTCTTGTTATAACGTGCGCAGCCACAACTTCAGCACTTGGCTACTGTGGCAACAACACAGATAGCATAAACTGCAAATAACATAAAAATTGAAAGATAAATCTGTGAGAAGAATACTAAATGGTTGTGAATTCTTTTACAGCGTATTTTATTTAAACGTTATTTGCAGGTTTCAGTAGTGCTCTTTGCTACCTGTAACTGCGAGCTAGTAAAACCTAATTGTTTCATAATTCGCATCAACAACCCCCTTTCTCATATGCCTTTAACAAGAGAATTGTCAGAGGATTACAATCGGTGGCACAAAATCTGGTGAGACAGCTGTGGTGTACCCCAGGGGCTGATACTGGGACCAATACTGTTAAACATCTTCATTAATGACCTTGATGATGAGGAAAGTGTGCATCCTCAGCAAGTCTGTGGATAATACAAAGGGCCAGTAAGACGTTAAAAAGACTAAAGTATGTCTCTTATGAGGAGAGGCTGAAAGATCAGGGACTGAGCAGCTCAGAAAAAGAGAAGGCTCAGAGTGTTCCATTAATGTGTATTAAATACCTGATGGAAGAGAAAAAGAAGTAGCAGCAGCCTAATTGTTCTCAGTAGTGCCCAGTGAAAGGGTAAGAGTTAAGAGCCAGAAACTGAAATACACAAAATTCTGGCTGAATACAAGAAACTACTCTTTCACTGTGAGGGTGGAAAAGATTTCCCCACAGAGAAATATTTTCAGCTGTGGAGACATTCAAAACTCAGCTGAACATGGTTCATGGGACACCTACCCAATGGCCTTGCTTAAGCTGAGAGGAACGAACTAGATGATCTGAAGAGACAACTTCCAACTCTAAAGATCCTGTGATTCTGTGGCATTTTTGATTCTGAAGGAAAGTAGAAGCAAAAGCTGCTCAGAGATTGCAGTGGAATAGTGTGTGCTAAAGCTTCTTTTGTTTAAATACCGATTCTAATTTATAATCCAAATTTTAATGGCAGTATGTGGAATACCCTGGAATGCAGAGTAAAGCAACTCAGCCTTTAGAGAAAAGACTCTTTGATGTAATGACCCAATACTCCCTCTATTACTCTATTCATTGTGCCTGGCTGTATCCAAAGTGTATCAATGTTATTACATGCTTCTTTGAAGAAAAGATAGGCTAGCACAACCTCCAAAACTCACTCTTTAACTTTACACTCCATCCTAGAATACAGATCCTCAACACCATGTTGAAATATACTACCTCATCCAATAAATTCCTGGTTCAGACAGTCAGAACCTCATTTTAGGGATTTAAATCTGCTGAATATTCCTTCCTTGGCTGCAAGTGGAAAAATAGTTTGACATTTTGAAGATTACAGTGGTCAATTTTGAAGGATTTTGGTTTCTGGGGAGTGAGAAATAGGAGTTTTAGACTGTGGGATTACATATTTTTTTAAAACCAATTTTATTTTTAATATTGAGATCAGCTTTTCTTCTTGACAATAGGTTCTTCTGAATTTGACACATGCAAGGCAGAATTCTGGGAAATCGGGAATGCTATTAAGAAATTTATGCTACTGTGCTCCACTTATGACCCTACTGCACAGAACAGATCATGGTAATTGTTCAGAAGAACTTCTAGTCTAAGTATAAAACAAAACACAACAGATGGATACAAAAAGGTGGTAAGGAAAAAAAAATAAGATAAAGAGGGCTGTCAGTGCCCACAGATATGTTTGCAAGCAGCAGATTAAGTGGTGCCTAAACTCAACAGGGAATGAAAATTTGAAGAAGGGAGTGGAAAGACACCAGAGCTGTTTCATAAGTGAGAGCTGTGGTACTGTCCTCTCTCCTGTTATATTAGCAAACCTGGCTGTTGGCTTTACTGTAGCACCTTTCTCATGGAATTCAGCAAAATAATTTCCAAATAAAGATCCCTGAACTTTAAGAGTTTTGGTATGATAAGCACATTACTCACAAATGGTCATGTGATTTCAGACTGAAAAAGAAAAAAAAGGTGCATGTTTGCTCTTGAAAACCTGCAGACACATTATGGCAGAGAAATAACACAAAACATATATATTTACATACTCATGTAAAAACACTTATTACCTGGGCTTCAGGAAAGCAACAGTAATATACTGCTCAAGAGTAAAGGCACTAGGAAGGTTATCCTGCCAAAAGCTGCATCAATCCAAAGCATCAGCTTTGAAGCATTATGTTGCAAGCCCTTTTTAAATTGTTATGAATGACATAACTTTAGAAAGTATTGGTCACAGCTTATTACAAAGAAAGTAAAGGTTTTGTTCTATTGCCCTGTTTAGTCATCACATACCATAATCCAGATTCTTGACTGTAATGCAATCCTTTCCTAGGCAACTTTGTAGCAGCTAGCAAAGACTGTTAATTGCAGAAAGCCAGATCCATGTTGCCATGACAGAAAAGTTCTGTGTAACTTTTCCCCATTTCTTCCTAAACCCTTCTGTCTCATATGGTTAAAAAGGCCTAGATTTCAGACAGACCTCATGTACAATGTTCCCTATAGCACCTGCCCACAAGCCACAGCTCAACAGTGACTAAACTCCATAATCTTCAAGTCCCAAATTCCTTCATTTCATAATCACAGAGTCATGGAATGGTTTGTGTTGGAAAAGACCTCCAGAAGTCTTCTAGTCCAACACCCCTGCAGTGAGCAAGGACATTCTCCACTGGATCAGATTGCTCAGAGCCCTGTAAAACCTGACCTTGAATATCTCCAAGGATGGGGCCTCAACCACCTCCCTAGGCAACCTGTTCCAGTGTTCCACCACCTTAATGGATTTAAAATCATTACCCCTCATCCTGTCACTGGAGGCCTTTGTAAACAATTCCTTTCCAGCCTTCTTGTAGCCCACACTTCAGGTACTGGAAGCCCAGTACTAGGTCTGCCTGGAGCCTTCTCATCTCCAAGCTGAACAACCCTAGCTCCCTCAACTTGTCCTCATAGGAGAGGTGTCGCAACCCCTCAATCATCTTTGTGCACCCTCCTTTAGACTCAACACAGGAAAGACCTCATCAGATCCATGTCTTTCCTGTGATGAGGGCTCCAAAGCCAGACACAGTACTCCATGTGAAGTCTTACCAGAGCAGAATGGCAGATTCACCTCTTTTGATCTGCTGGCCACACAACTGTTGGTGCAGTCAGCACAGTCGACTCATATCGTTTCTCATCCACCAGAACTTCCAAGTCCTTATCTACAGGGCTGTTTTTTTATGACCTCATCACCCAGCTTGTATCAATAATTAGGATTGCTCTCCCCAGGTGCAGAACCCTGCACTTGGTCTTGTTAAACCTTATGAGTTTCACCTGGGCCCACCTCTCCAACAGCACCACTCAGCACCACTTATCTCCACCCCCTAGTTGTATCAGCCAACGAATTTGACTAAAATAAATGCATGCTAGTTGCCACTGAAATCCTTAGGTTTACATGATCAAAATTAGGCAAGTATATCAAGTGCTTTCATACATCAGGTCAAATACTCTCTAACGGAACCCACCTATAGAATTAGTTTGGGTAAGCTGGATATAACAGAGAAGGGAAATAAAAATAAAATCATGTATGTTAAACAAAACCAAGCAACTAAAACATTTCTCTCCATTATCAACAGGTTGGGAAGGCATAACTTAAATAAAATTGCTTTTCAGTATTTATTTGTACTTCTGTTGTTCAGTACATTGCTATGTATGTGGAAGCTGACACAAATACTACATTTCCAAATCTTATCTGTGCTGTGTATACACAAAAATCAACAAGCATTATTTTATAGCTCCACAAAAGCAAATATAAGCATCCCATATTATTAGATGTGCATAAAAAGATGCCACTTAGCAACATTTACCTGTGAGCATACCAGTGTCAGCAAACTCAGCAGTAGTGATGGGTACATTGGAACCATCCTCTTCATACGCTTTCAAAATGTACTTCTCAATTACACCTATGACCCCAGCAGGTTTGTCCCAGGTGACCTCAATGCTGTAACCATTTATACTGTGAACTCTTGAGGGAGTTGGCACATTTTGTGGAACTGCAGAAGGATAAAATAGAAAATAGAGAAAATGGCAGTTCTAAGGAGACTATTGCCCCTATTCTTCACTTTTAATGGCTGCAGTAAATCAGACTCGACCATTAGCATAAATACAATTTATTAGAGTTGTAACTTTTCATCATTGATTTAATATGACTGCACATCTTGAGATATTCAGTTTAAGCTATATTTCAAAACCATCGAAACTCCATCTACATAACATTCCTTCTTGTCTCGTTGCAATTTTCGAAAAAACATTTAATGTATCAAACATATTTAAGCATAACTCACAAAGAGAGGAGGTGGATTGGATGCGGCTAACAAGATTCAGGTGCTATGATCATACAACTGAATGAAGCAAAACAGTATTGCAAGACAGAAGAGACTGACATTTATCTGTTGGCTATCTAAAATGTAGAAGACCACAAGTGTGAAACACTTTTATAAACATACACTCGTGTTTATGAATGTTCTTTTAAAAATTTAAGCTTTTCCACTTATTTTCGTATTTCCACAATGCCAAACAACTGCCTCAGGGCAAAGCAGAGATTTGTAAGGTGTCTTTGCAAAATTATTTGCTCCTGATCATTCTGTATTATAAAAAGAAAAAAAAAAAGGGGGGGGGGGAACAACTGGAAAGCGAAAATGTTTAAAAGAACTGTAAAGCTAAGCTCATGTATGCATACAGTTGCTAATTAAAAAAAAAAAAAAAAAAAGTCATCCCATTTCCCATAATCTTTAGCTATTTATTAGATATTACTCTACCAAGTAAAGGTCTGGTCAGTAACAACTTCATCACAGATGACTGCACAAAGGATGCAGAGGAAAGGCCCAAGGAACTCTATGGCAGAATGATGGATGATGAGTTTGCTGTAAATGCATGTGGACTCCCTAGCCCTGCTGATGGTCACCATCAAGTAACCTCTTGGGTTTTTTTGGTGATTTTATTGTTTGGTTCCATTAAATATGAACACAACCTTGTTCTTTAGAAGACCACTATCAGAAGAAAGCGTAAGAATAGCTGGAAGTTGTGACTCTTGTGTAAAGTAAAAATTAGGTACTCTAAGAAAAAAATCTTCAGTTACTACAGTAATATATTGATTTTATCAGTTCTGAAGTGTATCACAGGGAGAGGTAAGGTACTGTACAGCAGATGGTCTTCTCATAAGGGACATAACAAAACCAACTCAAAAATAATTAAATAGTGCAATTATCCTTGAACCCGAGGGAACAGGGACTGCTCAGTGTTGTGGTCAGCTTGCAAACATAAATTCGTAGTAAAAACCTTAGAGTTGTCAGATATTTCATATGAAAATAGGCATACATTATCTCTATTCTGGGTGGTAGATGAAAAAATAACAGTAAGTTGATAAGAATACATTTGCAAATCCAGTAACTGAGATCATACATTGAGAACCTTGCATCATAACAATTTTTTGAAGGAATTCTTATTGGGAAAATGCAATGCAATTAGGTTTCAATTTACAGAACAGGAACGTTGGTTAAATAAAACATGCAGAACCGTAAATCTTAAAAAACTTGCTGGGTCAATGAGGTTTGGAAAAGCACTGAGCAGAAGAGGAATGGTCTTTTTTATTTTCTTCATTAAATATATGAAAAATTTGATCTTTAAGGCTCAGTAGGTGTTATGTTCCTACTTTCAAACCTTCTCCACATGCTGCTTTTCTAGTAAATACAGCCACATTTTCATATGCAGTCTATAGACTACTTGCTAAAAGAATCCTCCTTCAGGAGCACTGAGCAGCATACTCATGTAAGGAAAAACTTTCACAAAACTCTCTTCTCCCTGGCAGCTACGTGGCCTCATATCTTCTACTGCTGGTTTACTATCCTGATATCTCCTTTTGCTGCATTTTAATTTTTTTTTTTTAATCACTAAGTTATACTTCAGAAAATACAGATGTGCTTCAGAAGACTCATTCAGTTTGGGTTTAGATGTGCACATCTCAACATACCTAGAAGAATGGCTGGTTTTACTCACTTAAAGCAGTTCAATGCTTTCACATTCTTTGCTCTTGTGTAATTACAGGCTCTAATATGTATTTGCAAAAGAGTTGGAGTTACGTGTGGAAAACACTTACCCGAACACTTTGTAGCTGAAAAAAAAATAATAAATTGATATCTACATAAAGCAGTAAGCAGTTTGTTCCTTCAGAAACACTATGCAACTCACACTATTCAAAATTGCTGTGATGGAATTTTCCAACCTGACATTAGACAGCCAATGAAAAGTGGGAATAAGTAAGCCTTAAAATTATATTTACCTGGTTCTCTTGTACGAACACGGGTCCAGTCACTAGACACTGATCCTCCTTCATTCAAGGCAACCACCCTATAAAGGTATTCTTCAAAGAACATAGGTAAGTGTAGATGGGGAAAAAAACCCAAAACCAAACCAAAATACTGAACACAGTAATACATTAATACAAAATGAAATAAAATTTATATGTTTCACTGAAGGAACTACCATGTTACCTGAAAATGGTTGTAGACCACTCTCATACACACTCTGCTCTTTTCCTCGGTATACTAGGATGGAGTCATTTCCCCTGCAGTTAACAGCACTGTCAGTTGATAGGCATCCGTCCAGATTGACTCTGACAGCACTGCTGGACACAGATGCCAAGTTAACGACAGCACCTCGTGTAAATTTAACATCCTTCATGCAACCACCGAAACCTAGCAAACAGTAAGGGATTAGTATCACATAAAGAGCTTCAGTCATTAATTAAGAATCACTTTTGTTCCTTTCAATTCTATATTTTCAGCATTAAAGACCATAACATGAATATGTTACCTTCCAACATGACATTTAGTCTCCCCTTCCAAGACACTAAGCCAGTAAAAATTCCTGGTATTCTGCTATTGAGTTCCTGCCTTACTGAACTGCACTTTCATTGTTATCAATTCCATTCCACAAGGAAGTAGCTTTCTGTTTTCTATTCTGTCACTTCCCTCTTCAAAATTATTACCATAAAAGTAATTCTGAATTTAAAACTCAGCTTCTGCTACTTGCTACTACTTCGTTAATATACACTCTTCTTCAAAGTAAGAAGAACACATAGATTNGGGATATAACTGGTATGCTGTTTGCAGACATAATCTAGAAATATCACCCCAAACTCTGCATTTGCAAGATATTTATGAACATTGATTAAATTCCCTCTCAGCATTCTCTTCTTCAGTCTAAAAAGTAACATTTTTAGTATCTCTATAGCTGCATTTACCACTATTTGAAGATTTCTGACATAAACCAGATAATCTTGCTTACTTTCAGGTAGCTGCAGAATGAAGTAATGACAGCACAAATTGTCAAAAACATTCCTGCCAACTCCCCTTTACCTTGACCTCTCTGAAGGGCATGCAATAAGTCATGCAGAGACTCATCGGTTCTGATATCTCTTAAAGTTTTAACTGATATGGAGGTGGGGTGAGAGATGATATTTATCTATTATTTGCTGTGAGCAAAATTGTATTCTTTTATTCAAAATTAGTTAACAAGTAGCCTTTTGTAAGAATTTATTAAGCTGGGAAGGTCTCCATATTCTATTATAATTACATTACAGTCCTAAAAGCCCCAATGTTTATTTAAAAGCTGTAATGCCCAATCTTACTCATTTGAATCTGTATTTAGGAACACAGAAGAATGTTCTTATATTCAGACACTCTAAGCATAAATTCACAGCAGCCACCTTGTTTTGCAGTGCACTGCAGAGACTCAGTGAAGAAAAAAAAAAAAAAAAGTAATGTTTATTGATGTGCCTCAATATGCACTTCAGACATTCACTTTAGACATTATTTTGCCCCAGATTCTTTGTTCACAGATCTCTTTGCTGCAGGAGTTGCAAATGCATCCACTCACGAGGCTAAACCATCTGCTACAAGGCAACATGGACAGGGTATGACTGGCTAGCTCTTTTGGGCCATAAATATGCACACAGAACCTGGAGGAAGATTGGAATATATGTGATACACACAGCTGGAAGAATACTTCATATTTTTTAGCTATCTGAATGCCAGTGTATGGATTTGACTCAAACTATGCTATAGATCTGAAATCACAAGGCTTTGATGGAGCTCTGTAGAGCTTACTTGAATGCTTACTTGTAGACTGGCCACTAATCACTTACAGACTGTTACTTTATCTGCCCACAGTATCTGAAAAATACATTGGTTAAAAAATAGCTTCATAAGGAATAAAATAAAACACCACACAAAAACTGTAAATAGAGTATGTTTGATAGGCATCTTTTTTAGTACGTTTCATACAGTACATCCTTTTGTGGAAGCTTCTAGTATCAGACTGTAATTAATGCTTCTCTCTTTTCCCTAGATATTTTACCTGTTCCAGAACAAAGTGATTACAGCAACGAGTAAAAACATACCTGCGTCCCCTTCTCCCGGTAACAAGGAAAATTTTATGGTAAAAAATCCAAATTCAGGGGTTTATACAGAATCAAGCATCACCTAAAAAGGACTATTAAGCTCCCAGCAATTCTTCCACGTGGCAGAATCCAGTCTCTTTACAGTGACTTATGGCTATAGTTAATGCCTATCACTGGTTCTGTATTCCAGATCTGTGTGATGCAAATTGATTAAGTGAAACAACTTTATCTAAATTGACTTGCTCTGATGAAGGGTTGAGAACTTTTGGTTGGACAGAATGGATTACCATTTGCTAGTCTCCATTACCATTTGCTGTGAGTTAGATGGCTTCAGATACCACCGGTTAGAAGAATTTTTGTAGTATTACAAAAGGATTAGGACTAAATAAAGCTAGATGGGTAGGGATAACTGGGAGGCAAAATTAATTGCCTCTCCATAACAACTACCAGCAACAGAATGTCTACCCTATGCATGACATGCGCTTTATATAAAAAATGTGGCCTTCTTTGTGTTATCTTACCTTGTTCTAGCCCCAGTTCTTTATAAAACTTCTGTATCTCAGATGGGATTCCTCCTATGTAGACAGGTGAGTTTACTTTCAGCTGCTGAATATGGGGTTCCAGTCTCTGCTCTCTCAGTTCATTCATACTGGCTGAAACTGTGGAGCCCTCTTTGTTCACTGTGACTTTGTTCCACTTTCCATCACAGTAAGACAGCCCCAACCAGAGATCCACGTGTGTAAAGACATTGCCAGTTTTTAAGATGATGTTTAGTATTCCACTTTTCAGTACAATCTATATATTTTAAAAGATAAAAAGAGATTTTTAAAGACCCACCACATACAAAGCGGTAACAGACAAGGAGTTAATGAAGAAGATCAATGAATATGACATTTTTATCTTAAGTAGAGCAGAAATTAAAATAAAATTGTTTACACAAAACATGCCCAACACAGTGTATCAGTTAATTCGAAATGCAGAAAAACATAATCCGATTTTTTGACAACTGACTTTGGTACTAATGTAACGAAGTAAAATGAAAATACAATAAACCAGGACTGTTTTACCTTTTTCTTTTTTTTTTCCTTAATTTTTGAGAATGAGAAAACAGGATTTTATCTATCAATTCATTTTTTAGAAGAATGTAACAAGTTAATAAGGAAATGAAATGTCAGACCTGATTAAGGTCTTTTTAATTGGCTGGTGAATTCAATTTCAAACTTTTCCAGCATACATTGACTCTGTATTTCATCTTTATTCCTCTAAATCTTGTCAGAAAATAAAATTGTTTTTCATATGTACTTTTTGAGATTAATATACCAATTCTCCAATAGAAATACATTTTACTTCAATTTTCACTGCAGAGGATTCCAAATGCTTTACTGCAAGACTCTTTATCCTAGCTGAATGGAAAGCAAACAGGCCGAGATTGCAAATTGGGAGGTATAGAGCACAAAATGTTTAGGTGATGAACCAGTGGTTGAAAATATGGACACATTCACAAAAACGCATTACTGTTTCCATGCCACAACTAGAGATTTAATATAAGTACTTATCACCACTACTGACAAACTGACATATTTAGGTTACTGATAATAATAGTGCAGTATTTGTAATTGGAGACCCCAACTGAATAAAAAAATCAGTACTTGAGATGTCATGAGCAATACAGATCCTGTCCCTCAGTGACTTCCTGCTCATGAGACAGAGGGGTTTTGTTTATTTCTTTGGAACCACAACTTCCTCTGTTTCCATGAGCTTAAAACTCTTCATAGCAAATGACTCCACAAAGTAAGTCAAAGACAGATCATGGTATCAATGCTGATGAGTATAACTTGAAAAAGCAGTCCATAGGACAAGTCACCATATCTCTTAATTGATGAGAATTAATATGGAGCACACCGTGCTAGCATGAAGAAAGCATTTCAGCTCTATGTCTACAGTAGTATGCCAGCAAGTCTATCAGACCTGGAAGATGCAGAGAGGACATGGTGCTTGACATGGGGTCACCACTTGGCTCATCCCTCTTCCAATTTACTCATCTTGGCATAGACTTAAAGCAGGCAGAGAATTATGCCTGTGCTTTTTGTGATGACCTGGAGTGAGACTGAGAATACCCAAGTGCAGCTAAAGATAGAAGACCACTGTTCACTTTGAATTGTTCTCTATGGCAAAGATTCAAAAAAAGAAAAGTGAAGTCCTACATACAGCTAGCATTCTCACTTGTTCAGAGAAACAACAGATAAATTGTTAGCTTTGGATAAAATCCTGAGACTGCATTATTTTTAAATGTTTGATTGTTCATCAGTCTTCAGAAAATATATTACTACTTTAAACCATAAAATGTGAAGTTCATTGTGTTCCTCTGCAAGACATCTTACTTGTCAACAGAACAAGAGCATTATATCACAGCTCTAAAGCAGGTTTTCAGTTTAATGCTTAGCAGAATACTTACTTTTCAGAGTTTGGGGTACAAATATAAAGCACTACTGCAAAATTTTATTAATACTGTTCTCCGTGCACATAATTCTTATTTTGATGTACCTGAGCATGTAAGGTCAGAATTAGGAAAACCAAAGCATAGCCTGTATCTAAAAAAAGACATGAGGGGCAAGAAGAGCTTCTAGAGGCACACTGGCAGGTTGTGGCACATCTCAGAGACTGATACAAGAACTGATTCTGATTTTTAAAAATATTATAGATCTAGGCAAGAGGACAGGGTATACTCAGTAAGTTTGCAACTGTTAACAAAAGGGACTGCCACTGATACTGTAGACATAGAAAGCAGTTTTGAAGAAAAGGAGAGAGGTTCAGAAATGGATTAAAAATTGAACACTGAGCTGCATTAGAAATAAGGTAGGCAGTGGGTCCAAGGAGATGATTCTTCTCCTCTATTCATCACATATAAGACTATATGTGGGCTACCATATCCGGTTGTGGGCACTCCAGCATGTGAAAGATATAGGCACACTGGAGTGAATCCTGTGGAGAGCTGCCAAGTTGGTCAAGGTTTGAAATACCTAACATATGATTCGAAACCGAGAACAGGGTTTATTCAGCCTAAGGAGTAAGCAGGAAGGTAATTTAATTCTTCAACTACCTCATGGGAGGGTATAGAGAAGACAGACACAGACTCTTCTCAGAGGTGCACAGCGAAAGGATGAAACATAAAAGAAAAATTGTAACAAGAAAAAACACAGTTAGATATAAGAATCTAAAAATTTTTGCATAATAAGGATGGATCAAAGATTGGAAGATGCTGTAGAATTTGAGAAGATGTGGATTATCCATCTGTAGAGAAATGAACAGCACTCAAACAAAATGCCTGAAGCAACCTTATCTAACTAAACTGGCCCTGCTTTTAGTACAGATTTGGAATAAATTACTTCAACATGTCCCTTCAACTTAAATTATTTAGCACTTCTGTATTTTCCTTCTCTGCAGAGACCTGTCCCTACCTCTCTCAATCTGTTTATAAATATGATTCTGAAGATGAAAGGAATATCCAGTCACCGCTTCAAGAAACAAAACACATTGGAGGCTGAATGACACTGTTAAACCTGCCATTCAAAATGGTCTCAACAAGAATTCGTCCCCTTTGAACTGGGAAGTCATCCTGAGATTCAGAGGTATCAGAAGACACAAGTAACAGACTTGAAAAAAAAAAAAATCCAATGACAGTCAAATTGAAAGAAAAAATACATGGTATTGATCAGACCCAGCCAGCAGGGATTTAGGAGGGGCAGGTCCTGCCTGACCAACTCGATCTCCAACAGGTTACCCACTCTATCAGCAGTCACAGTATATTTGTACCACAAACTCATGAGAAAACACATGCCAGAGTGAGAGCTAGTGACTTGTTCTAGTTTGTCTGGTCACTGTTCATAATTATTGTGCCTAGATCCAAAGACTGTCAGCTTGACATCTCTAGCTCAAGTTAATTCTCAAAGCCTGCAAGGCATGAAAGAAGAGACTTTAATTTTATCATAACAGAAAAAAAAGACAAAGTCTTTGGCTATTTGGTAGCAGGTGCCTAGTTTAGTCATTCCAAAATTATAAAGCTCATAAGAGAACTGTGACCTATGCAAAGGGAAGGTCAGGGAATACTACCTTACACTGGCACTCAGTATCATGGTATAGCTTCTAATTTGTTTTGCAGTGCAAGTGTCTCCTGACCAAAGCTCCTAACGAAGACATCGCAGCTCATGCGCAACATGCTACACACCTCATTTTCACTTTCTATTAACCTTTTTTTTTGTGAGCTCAAGTGTACAGAAAAACCTTCTATCATCATTATGCACACATACAACACAAAACTGCAAGGGCTGGAAAAGCATGCAGAGATACTCTCTAAAATTCTTCATCTTAAGGCAATGGAGATGTTCAGGTCAGGAGTAAAATGCAATTGAAAAAAAATTTTCTTAGGATTTGTCCTAAGTCAATTAAGATCACAGTTTTCAGTACTAAAAATACTTTAAACATAAAACTGTCAAAAATATGGAAGAAGAAGGAAAGTGCTTTGTCTAATACTTCGTGGTTGTGGCTGCACTTCAAAATTAGTAAGCCAGAAGCTATTTTCTCCTATTTGTTAGCCTTTCACAGAGCAATAGAAAGGAAACAAGGATCACATACCACAAGAATCTCCAGAAGAACCCAAGTCCCACGTTTGTCCCTGTGAATATTGTTCACTTAAATAGTGCCCCTGTACCGTGCATTACACACAAATTCTATTTAGGGTTGGACAATTGTGTGTGTATAGCATCTTATGCTATTAGCTCATTACTTGAGGGCAAAACCAAATCACATGTAATTAGCAAGACTTGCTATTGAAACTCATTACAATCTTGAAAACAAAGCAGCAACCAGGACTAGTTAGCAGAATTCACAATCCAGGAAAAAATTATCTGCTAGAAGTCAGTAATATTAAAAGTAAATACACACCAAGTTACAGCTGACCTGAAAAGCAGTAAAATATATTCACAGGTTTTCAGTCAGAAGTTTAAGAGGAAGTGAATGTTATGTATAATGCCAAGCAATAAAACAGGCTGTGACATGACAGCCATTAGCAAAACAGCTGCATTATAATAATTTTTAAAAATAATTAAATTCAATTAAAATGCATAAAAGTTGTAAAGAGTAACAATACCCTCAAAAATGTCTATATGTAAAGGACTGCTTAGTGGACCAACTAGAAGTTCCATTACTTTCAAGGTAATACCCACTAGCTGATGTATACAGTAACTAGACTTGACTGAGAAACGGTGACCAGTCTAACTACATGCATAATCCTTGGGGGAAGAAAAATATTAAAAACCAGAGCCATGTAACTAATTAAAAAAAAAAAATCTGAAAAAATGCAACAAATATTCAGACTTAAAGTCCTGAAAAAAATGAAAGAACAAGTACATCTGAACATAAACCAGTCTTACTGAACAGATGCCAAAAAGAAAGTTCACAGGCTCATAATTTTGCTTAATATAGGATTTCTAGATTTCCTGTACAGTGATAAGGATGAGATGGGATTAAGCTGGACCACTGATTTCTGCCTATATGACAATCCTTATGCCTCAAATAAAATTGAAGACATCACACTGACTACAAAAAATGCATACACCTTGAAGAGAAAGCTTCAGTAGGACAGTGGACAATTTCCATCATGAGCTCTTTGATTTACCTTTGAATTGACTTTGTTTTAGCTTGAGAACTGGGAATGTGTTTTATTCACCTTTTGAATCCAGCAAAGAGACTATATCTTCTTTTCATAAATTACCATCTTCCTTATTTATGACATAAATAACAGAGGTTACTTATTCTCAGTATACTCACACTTTGCTGTGCACAGCATTTCAAACTAAGTAAAACACAAAAATAACTTACGCTCTGAAATTTCTTTAAATACCAGGTACATTTTAGTAGAGAAAATTTACAGGCCTTATCTTAATATAGTTATTTGTATTTCTGAACTTACTGCAAGATAATCTGGGCCATCTTTACTGTAAACAAACAAAAGCAATCCATTCAGCTGGTCTGTTCTAAATTTGAATGAGACTTCAAACTCTCGTCCGCCACTGAAAACATCTGAACGCAGTTCCAGAAACCCTTGAAAGAAAGTGAATACATGAGTAAGTTAAATTGAATACATAAATAAACATGTTCAAGAACCAAAAGCAAAAATTTAATTGCTGCTTTCAAATGTGACATTAAGAACCAAGTACAGCAAGCTACCTTTGCCAAGAAAATGTGCTCCTTCTGAGAGGACAACGGGGCACCCTTCCCAAATATGGCAGACATTGTTTTGCTCTTCAGCATCCTGCCAGTTCAAAGATTCCCATTTTTCATCAGGAGTATGCAATTTTTTCAAAGATATGTCACTGAGACACCCCACAAATCCTTTAAGGACTATCATCTTCATCCCTGCAAAAAAGGTAAATATTTATTTTTTCTTAGCCTATTATCTGAAAATAAAGACAGGGGTTAATTTATATGTTTTATAAATCCTCACTCTATCATATATGTCCATGTGTGCTGGATTATTTTATGAAACAAAGCTACAGAAGCACACATGCATATATTTCTAGATTTAGTGAAGTTACGCAAAGTAAAAGAAGAAGCTGTACTCCACTGTACCTCAAATCATCAACTAGATTTTGTGTACTTAGTGGTAGTAGGAGTACAAACAATATGAACAATTTGGCTTTCAGGTTAAAATTAAATCAACATGAGGCTGGATATGTTTCCACTAAGAACAACTGACTATATAGTGGTTTTGTGTGCAGTCACCTTTCTGCTATCTACTAGTAGAACATACCAAGTTTGTATATGAAGACATGTGTTTATTAACTCTTCTGGAAGTCAGTTACAATCCAGTCCCAAGTAAATACAGCTGTAGAATACAAATATATTCACACACCTCTGAGTTCAATGCAACAATTGCTGAGGAATCCAAACTCACAGCTGGAAAAATCAGTTATATTCAGTCTGTCCCTGACGATAAAAGTAGAAAGTGGACAGCCTTACTTTTGCTTTTAAAAAATTATGTAAATAATTATGCAAATTAAGTACTGTGCTCATGTTTCTGACACAAAATCAATGCAGCCTACAATACTGCAAAGGCAGTTAGCTCAGAGTCACTGTATAGGATTTACCACAATGTACAGATGTTGTGGAAGGCCAATATAGGCCTAATACATGTCCTTGCTTGCCCTAACATGGTCCCATGATCCCTTTTCCCCTCTGCTGAATGGGGGAAAAGAGTGGGAGAGAAGACAAAAAGGGTTGGAAACACCCAGTCTGAAGGTGCAAGATTTGCCCAGACTTGTTCTGCTTTGCAGTGGTAAACAAGGTGTATACACTTGTTTATGCATTGCCTGTGTTTTCCCAAGTAAGAAAAAAACAAGCTCCTAATATGGTCATTTTGGCAAGGTGCCATTCTGGTTGGTGAATCTCTGTGGCCAAATGAGCCACATTACACTTGGGCACTTGATAAAAGATATGGTTGAGACAAGCAACCTGCTCTAACAACGTGCTTTGCCTCATGGTGATCTGCTCTGCCTCATTGTGCTCTGTTGCTGTGCTCCAGGCCAGCTTTGCTTTGATGTACATGCTTGTCCACCTGGAAACTCCTGTGCCTCAGTTTACCAGGAGAAGGCATTAAGTGCCCCCACGCTGTAGGCAAGAATTAGCCACCAGCAAGACATTGTGTCTGCCTGCACACCATCTGCCCTGGAAGGAATCAAGACTGTGCTAAACCCCAGCATTCTGCTAGAGTCCTGGGGAAACTCCAAAAGCCTCTAATGGCTTTCAAACCACCTACATCAACTCCTCCACATGCTTTGGGTACTGCCTGAGACTATAATGCAGCCCCAGAAATTCAGAGATACTATTTTGTGAGTAAATACTCTAAAAAGCCTCATTGTAATTAAAGTTCTGATTTGGTAACTGTAAATTTTACTGTACCTTCTGCCTTAGCAGAGAGTCCTCCTAAAGAGCAAGTGCCATATTAACCACAACATTCTCTTTCCAACTGGTTAAATTGTTAGTATTTGCTATTTTTTTTTCTTAATTGTTTCAATTGTTTGTTCCCTGTGTGTAAATATCCAACCGTGTGCTCAAACGTTGCAAATAAGTGTTCTGGTGAGATTTAATGTTAATAAACAACTTTCATAGTTATTAATAATCTCTGCCTGGATATAAAAATTAATAAATCAATACCAATATTAATTTTGCATATATCATAACAACAGACCACAATCATACTCACCTATATCCTTCCTTACAATAGTATAACCCTGTGGAAGTCCTCCAACAAAAACTCCTGTGTTGTCTCCAATAATGGTACTGCCACTAGCTGCTGAGGAAGAACCTGAGCAAAACAGGCCATTATTCTTGTTTTCAATACTTTCAACAGATTTACAACCCAATAACAGAATACTGACATTTAAGAGAAGAGGTTAACTTCACACAATATCCTAATACTTTTCCATACATATCCTGGAAACATTTACCATTCTATTTTACAAAAGAATAGTAACACAATCACTGAGTCACAAGCACAAAAAGAGTCATTCCTCACATTTAGTGTTAAATTACCAAAGACTGACAGTGGACAGATACTTTAGATGCACAGACAAAAATCATTGTGATTTTATCAGAAAAATGACTNAGCAAGCAAGCAACACACAGAGTAACAAAAAAAAAATAAATAAAAAAGGAACTGGATTAATCACCTGTGTACTGCCCATCCACTGTGATATTTCCCAGTGCTTGTATTCTTGTAGCAATTATTTGGTGCCAACTGTTATCATTGTACTCTTTTCCACCATCATTAGTTGGAGTGACTGCTACTGCAGATCCCTTTTTATTAACAAAAGAATGCAATTTAGAATATTACAAAAGTAAGATTTAGCATTATACCTGAATCTTTCCACCCATCTGTGGTATATAACATGTAAAAGATAAAAGTTCCTTAAAATCTGAGGGTCTGGCCTGCTGCTCTGCACTTCTGTGGGCTGTGGTTTGGTTTGGTTTTTTTTCCCCAATCTTCTAGTGCTCTTTCTGGTTCAAGGACTTTAGAATTATATATATGAAGAAAACCTGTTGATAAAAACAACCACCTACTGTGATATTATAAACCCCCTCACGTTAACACATAGTACTGTCTGTAGTAATGTGTCTCTAGTAGAAATTTCCTTTCAGCATACAGATATATAAACACAATATACATTTCACAGTACATTTTGAGTTAGAGACTGTCACTGTGTAGCTTGTGTATGAAAATATATAGGATTGTGGTAGTTTAAGGCTTACCGGAATATTGCAATAAGAGAAACCAGGACTTTCCTGAAAGTTTGGTGCAGAATCTGAATGCGCAGGCCATTGATTGTAAAAGAATAATAATGATAAAGTCTATATCACTCATTGGTTTGCTCATTGGCATAAAAAGCCAATAGAAAAACAATTTCCTTCTCTTGGCTTTTGGGCACTCTCTCTATTTGCTTTTCCTTTGCTCCTCTCCAACTCCTCCACTAACCTTGACCAACTAGATAGCACATGAGATCTTGCTGGTTTTCTATCTGGGGAGAGAGAGGGTGGCATTGGCCCCTTATGGGCTTTCTTTGTCCGAGGGTAAAGGTTGCATTTCTGTATTACTTCCAAATTGTATATAACTGTAAATAAATGTAAATATATATATTTATATGCTTGCAAATTTAGCTTTGCTGTAAAATACAGCTTTATCTTTCTTCTAAGCCGTCTTAGTTGGTCTGGTAAATTTTAACTTGGGGGGATGATTTCCTTAATGCACCACATGGATGCGTACATGTGTACACACTTGCAGAAAATAAATAATTCCCATGAATATTTACAGTGTGTTCAGGCAACATCATGGTACTGAGAGAGTTTGTACAGCAGTCCTCTGTCCCATGATAACAACACAAAGCTACATATCCTTACATACTAAGGTACACTTTTTCATATACTATTTTTTATTGTCTTCTTTCCTATTTCAACATTTTAATATTTTACAAACACACATTTCATTATCGTAGTTTAATAATTAAAACCAGAACTGGTGTCATGCCCAATTAATGTGCCCTGGTAGCATGCCCATTAGTTTTTCCATTAGTGAATTCAACAATACTAATGGGATTACTAGCATGGGATGCTAATTGGGCGTGACATAAGAAACTGGCTTACTTCTTAGCATACCCTTGCTAATGATGAAATTAATGAGCATTTTATTAAATGCTGTCTCATCAAAGTGTACTTAGTTAGCGTTAAAATTGTTACAAACGACGCTGCATTCTAAAGATCAGGTGCCTGAATAAGTGGTTCTTCATATTATGTTTGAAAACAGTTTAGAGCATTAACAGTTCTGCACATCAGAAACTACATTTATCTGTAGCCAGTTCAACCTAGGACCACACAAGCATACATGCCAACCTGTGCTTAAATCCAGGGGGAAATAAAAGTAATAAATAAATACAATGTCCAGGACTCAGCATGCACTTTACTTGAGACCTCTGCGTGACATTTTATCCAGAATTACCTGAGTAATTTGTGATTGTATTCAAATATCCTGTGGTGAAATGGCTTGCTATACCTTTTGCAAATCATACATCAAAATCTGGATTGGTTTGCTGAACTATAAAGTAATTCTTTATTTTTAGTAGCATTCAGTAACAGCTAAGTAAATACGAATCTCTGTGGCTGATGATTACACTCATGAAAATATGTAGAAATATCACAAATAAAGATCCTCTAAAGGACTATCTAGATGCCAAAGTCTACATGTAACTACAGTTCTCCCAGTTAACTTCTTTCAGTGATCAAATTACTACACAGAAACACAGAATGGCTTAGGCTGGAAGGGTCCTTAAAGGTAATCTACTCCAACCTCCCTGCCCTGGGCAGTGATGCCTCACAACTAGACTTGATTGCTCAAGGCCTCATGCAACTTGGCCTGTCTCCAGGGAGGAGACATTCACCCATTTACAGTCTCACCACTCTTGTACTGAACTTCTTCCTAAGAGCCAGTCTAAACCTACTCTCCCTCAGCTGAAAACCACCCCCACCTTGTACTGTTGCTAGAAACCTTATGAGAAGTCTCTCTCCAGCTTTCCTGTAAGTTTTCTTTAGGTACTGGAAGGCAGCTGTAAGTACTGCTGTTTTGCCAATACCAAGCAGCAAGCTATAGTCAGGACTCATTGGCAGGTATTCTTCCTTTTTTGGGGAGCTCATCCTCAGGCTGTGCCTTCTACTTCATCCTCTGCACAAATGCAGTCAACAAGAAAAGTATCAAGTATTCCTCCTACAAAGTTTAGTAAATGGATCATATTATAAAACAGGAGAGTTGGATTCAACTCCTTTCATATTATGATAAGAATCCTGATAGTCTATCCTCAGAAGGCTGTACTAAAGAAATGGCACTACAGATTGGCCTTAAATTTCCACTGTTAGCGATTTCACTTTATATAAAAGATTCAGTGCTTCCCTGGGAAAAGTCAGAACAAATGACCTGTAGCCACCAGAAGATAGCTCTAGTTTTAGCTAAAGCTGATTGTGTAATTCAGGGCTGGATTTAAAGGCATTATGATGAGAAGACACTTCACAGACAGTCGAAGTTTTGCAGGCACAGTGAGTTTGAACAAAGGTCTGTGGAACAAACTGATATGCAGACAAGACTGAGGAAGGTATCTGTTAATGAAAAAACCTCATGCTTCCTGGACCTTGAGTAGAAACCTGCAAAGAATGACAGTTAAAGAATAAGGAAGGAAAACCAAGCAGCTTGATAACATAAAAGGGAGAAAAAAGATCTTGTCAGAAAAATGGTGGTGTACATGAAGCTAAGAGAAGAATGAATGGACAGGAGGAAAAGGAGTTGAAATTAACACTAAGAGAAGGAACAAGTTAGACTGCTGCTGACTTCCCACTAAGACTTTGCAGGACTATCCCCACAGGAAATACAAGAGAAATCATGCTGCTGATCATGAACAAAGATACATATAAGAATCCTGAAAAGGACTAAGGGTAAAAATAATTAACCTGTGACAGGACACAGATGGAAGGGAGCACAGAATATTACACCATGCTGCTCTAGATGAAAAGCAGCAGAGAAACAATTGTCATCAAAAAGAATGTTGCCATTTTTAAGTGAAGAGCACACAGGAAGAGCCATAAACACTTGCCATACATGTCAAGAACACAATTAATGACAACAGTATGACAACAAAAGAGAGAAAAGCTTTAGTGTTTTCCTTTCAGTGTTTTTCTCTCCGAAATCGCCAGTTATCTAAGCATTCTGAAGAGTGAGTTAACATAATCAATAACAACAGTAAAACAAAAAAACAATGAAAAAAATAAAGTAGAGAAGAAACAAAAGAAACGTAGAACCCTGTCTTTTGTTGTACCTGAGGATCAAAAAGGAAGTAAGGTCGCCCACTCTTCAGTTGAAGTGCAATGTATTCTTCTTGATTCCCAGGTGATGCAGAGAAAAAAATCAAACCATCAGCTTCTCGGGTTCTAAATTTCACTTTAATACCTGGTTAGAAAAAGCAAGCAGGCAGTGAAAATCTGATACGCTGTTAAAATACCTGCAAAAAGCAAGAGTACATAAATAATGCTCAACAAGAACTCAACAGTGTCAATACTTAGGGGAAAGGACAACTCAGAAATAACCACTATTGCTGCATGTTGAGGATTCAGAAATTTCCAGCTTCTGTATCTGCTGAGCGCAGATCAGGCTGAGACTGAGGGCCTCGAATCCCCGCACTGGAGAGCACAGCTGTCTTAACAAACAGCCAATATTTTAATCCACCTGCCAAAAGACATTTCTGAAGACCAGAGGATCCAACCTCAGAAGGACAAATATAAACAAAATTAATGAGTTTCTGCAAAACTACAATTATTTTATACCATCACGTTAGGAAATTTCAATTACGTGGTTCACAACAGCAATACTGCAGTAATTCTGAAAGTTTGCAAACTTTATGCAAGAGCTTCCTTTCTTTGAGTACTGATGAACCAGAAACCACTGTTTTCGGTCAGAACACAGAGAGCAAATTCTTCTAACTCAGCTAAGGACTCTGCCTCTTTAAGTTCAGGTGCATTTGGTGTTTCTTATAAGATAAGGAAGTTCGTATAATCTGTCTCTAAATAAGTACTTTAATATCTCAATATTAATATTTTCTTGTATTGCTAGAAGTGAGTGCAATGGAGAAATCAAATACTAAGCAAACTTCAATCTCATAGATAATAACAGAAATAAAATAATAGGAAATAAAAACCTCTGAAACTGGGGGAGAAAAAAAAAAAAATCTCAAAAGCTTTCTCATATCCAGCTTGGACCTCACAGTCCCAAAAAACCAAAGCAAACCAACCAACCAAAAAACATAGCAAAAATTTCCATTCCAACTTGTAGCACCTCTGTAATTTTTCTGCCTTGACACTGAAGATGGATCTTACTTAAACTAAACACAAAAAGTTTCTCTTTGAAAATCTGGACTTGAAAGCCATGTTCTATTTTTTGAAGGGAGGGAGGCAAGATTTTGCAAGAAAGTTTCCCAAAGACTTCTGCCTATTATTTCAGTATGCGCATCTAAAGCTTTAACTTCATTGTTAATGTGGCACAAAAGACTGGTACACAAGGAGTTATCATCATTTCTGGGGTGAAAAACAACAGGAAATTCTACTACAAATTAAACATTAGTATAATTCAAATAAAATCTTTAAATCCATTTCAAATTATGACTGCAACTGGAGAAGCTGTCAGAATTGCTTTAGTTATAAAGATCTTTTGCTAATTTCTGCGATTCAATTTCTTTAATGTCGCTTTACTAAGCAATGTAAGCATTGCATACAGTGCACATAAAAGACAAAAAGAACAATACACAGTAATAAAAGAACATGTAAAATAAGTTACTACTATTTATATTGCTGGTTTAAAGTGTCCTGAAGTGTTAGAGCAGACTAACCTTCTTCTGTAAGGATCTGCATAGCTTCTACTTACCAGCAGTGGATTGTGACTAGGGTGTTACCCCAGGTTCAAGATGACACATTTAGTTTAGTAGAGGAATGAGGATGTGAGCGCCTAATATGGGCATTTAAAAGGCGTTCAACTGAGAAACAATACCAGCATGCTACCCCCAGAGCGCACACAGTTTTAAGAGATCCTTTTAGTAACAAGACGGTATCAAAAGCAGAAAGATATCCTAATACTATAACATCAGATGAGTCACAACCCAGCTTTTTGTCTCAGAAAGAAAAGACCTCCTTGACTCCATCATGTAAGTTTAGCAACTCAGATGCACACCTGGAGTCTGATTATTCTGGTGCAATTCAGCATGGCTTGCAAGGTCTGCGCAAAATTATTTCATAAGCAAGAATGTGATCTTGAGAGGCTGGCTGCAGTTTTTGCTTAAAACCAGTTTACAGAGCAGACAGGGTAATTTTGAGTTCAGAAGAGACAGCTGGCAGTCAGGGAGAGAAATACCATTAAATTAGGACAGCTCCCAGATTAGCATAACATACACTATTAATTCTAAATTATTACAGCAATAAAATTTTCTTCTGACTAATGCTAAATATTCTGGCAAAATAAAAGTTTAAATATTTTTTTTTTCCACCTAGACCTAAGAGGTCTTGCTTCCTGTGAAACACCTTTCTAGTTCAACTGAATTTTGAAAAATAAATAATTTACCATAAGAAAATACAAAAAAAATTCACTATTAATTTAATTAAACTTTAAAAATAAATAAAGGGTGAGCATTTCAAAACAAAAACAATCACAATGTCTTTTGACACTTTTTAATTTTGGGGAACAGGAGTTGAGGGAAGAATGTAGGCAGATGGGCAAGATAATTGAAAACATCTTTTACAATAACAGCTGAGAGATTGCAGCAAAGTGGCCTACTTAAAACTAATCTCTTTGTCCTATGTATTCAGCTAAAACCAAGGAGCACCTTTCTCTACAGCTGCATGCTCAAAGTCCAGTCAAAACAGTTAACAAACAAAAATTATTAGATTCATTAAATACACAGAAGTTGTTACAAGTCTCAAAAGTTCCTTGTCCTTTCACCAAAACCTGTGTTTAACCACATGAGCCAATGTTTTCAAGTGTCAGTCACATAAATGGTTGCAAGCTGGATGCACTCAGCAAGAATAGCATTAGTTTAACTTTCTGAAGTGCATTAAATCCCAACCCACACACAAAGAATTAAAAAGTAAAAATAATAATTAGCATATTATGACGTTTTCTTTACGTATAAAAAGAAAACAGTGCACACCATGACTGGAAAAAATAAAATAAAATCCAAAACAAAGCTGCCTAATATCTGGAAAATCACAAAGCATTATTAGAAATTAATTGTGAAGCACACCCATTTGCAGTGCAATATTCTCCCAGAACTGTACAACTGTACAAACACAATTTGCATTTCCACTCTACTTGCATCATTACATGATATGACGTATATAATGACATAACCATGCATTGCAATCAAATGAAGAGAAAATTGCTGGCAAAGTGATCTCTTTATGCTTACTAAGTCCCTTATTTATGCATAATGACAACTAACATGAGTAGAAACTGCTGTACAGAATTTTGACCGTGGCATTACACTCTCAGCAGTCACTTCAGGATGACAAACTTTAAGCTTTTAAGACTGCGTAAAAACAGGGTGGCCTAAACCAAGTTCATTTTCCTATGCAAATTGTAACCCAAAATTTAGGCTTTTTTTCTTTTTTCTTTTTTTTAAACCTAGGAAGACAATAGATGGAGAGTAAAATCTCAGTTACCATAGACTTCCATTAAACCCAGCCATTATTCTCTCCATGAGAGTGATTTTTACATGCCACATCTCATTACAATAGCTACAAAAAAAAGTTTAAAAATCTATTATTTATAAGAAAATTCACTTTTTAAAGGAGACTTCACAAAATTGTGAAGCAGTTTCACATAATGGATGATGGAGCTAGAGGAAACAATGGAATTCAAAGGACACTTTCCTGGACATGCTCATAAAGACCCTCTGCTGAGTATGAGAAGTTCCTCACCCTTTGTGACACCAATAGCTCTCTATTACCTTAATATTACATTTGAAAATAGTATTAAAGTTCATCATCACTAATCCTATAGGGTTAGAATTTTTACTGACCAAGCAAATCCTGCTCATTTTTACATTGCTTTTGGCTTTTAGTAGGAATTTATATATATACTTTAAAGTCACATGCATATGTCTACACACATACATATATTTGCATGCACAGAAACACACACAAAACATTTCCTAAACTTTTCCCAAACTTTAACTGCAGTGTCCAATTGCAGGTCACCAGTCCTTCTTCGTTTGTGATGGTAGTAAAATCAGAGGAAGATAAAAATTGTTTTCAAAATTTGGCTATGCAAAGTCCCAATATTTTGGAAAAAAAAATCTTACTTTATTAATGATGACACCATTCAAAGACTCTTAATACAGTCCCAAAAATTAGACTGCCGCTTTTTGCCACCCTCAAAAAACTAAATCAGACTAAGTCAGTCTAAAGACTAAGTCAGACTAAAAGTTTGAACAAGCACAAACACCAGAATATGAGTGAATGAAAGGGAAAAATATGTAGTATTTCTTGAGGAAACCAGCAGATCCCCAAATCATCTCGATGAGAACTGAATATTTCTTTTACATTAAACTGACTAATTCGATACCTGCTTTTTATTTTGCTTGCTACCCCATTATAGCCACTACTGGTAAAACAAACAGGACATTTTAGCTTTAATCTTCTTACTACATAACCCAAATAACTTCAGTCATGTTTGCATTAATGCTGCATTAATCATGTTGTTGCGTATTAATGAGTTTTCAGGCTATGCTAATTACTGTCATAGATTCTGCAGCAGCCCATTAAATATACAAATTACAGAATTAAAGAGCCAGAGCTCTTCATGATTAATCTTTAAATGGAGAAAAACTAATGATGTCTGTACAAAGTTTCTATCCACTTTTGGCTGACTGAGCCCAATGAACAATCAATTAGAGTATTTGAAGAATAGGAATATTGCACATAGTAAAAGATTTGTTATGCTGTTACGTTATGCAGAAGACTTACATTTATAAGTTTCTATGAAATTGATTTCTGTAACAGATTCCAGTCTTTAAGGTCTCCCAAAGTGTAGCACAGGGGTAAAAGCTATAGGATATTCCAATTCATTATTGCATACTCATTGGAGGCTGTGGGTTCTGTATGAATACAGTAAATCAATCTTCTCCTTTTAGCAAGGACACAAGTCCTCTACTCCATAGTAAGAAAGATTTACAGCAAACCTTGGTGAAAAGAAAGCTAAGATAAGTTTAAAGTCATTTGATAAGAGTTGATGTATTAGTAGCACTTTATCCCCTCACTTACAGACTGATGCTTTTTCAGGAAGAGCCTAATACCTAGTGGTTAAATCAAGAGATTCAAAATTAGGAGACCTTGAGTCTGTACACAGCCAGTGACTGAAGTATGTCACTCAAGAGCCATCATTTAAACCCCCTTCTACCATATTCCTTCCTGAAGAACGGTGGCCAATAAAGCTTGCATAAGGTTATGTAATGTTTGAAAGTTCCTTAATATTTTCTTCTCCATAGTCTTAAAATAAACATAACAGAAGCACATATATTCAGAAAAATTACTTAAACACTAGATATTTACCAATATTTGATAAATATTAATACACCCCAAAAGAGGTATTTGTTTAGTCTTCTCCAAATACTGCCTATGATGCACAACATCACAAGTAAGATTCTTATTCTGTAGTAATATTACTCTGCACATCAATAGCTGCAGTTTGCAATGTACTGGGCAACTCCAGATCTGTCCAACCAGGTCTCTATACCATGAAAAAATTAAATAAACCATACTGTATATATTAAAGATTTTGCATTTACACAAATTAGTTCTATTTGAAAAAAAAAAACCTAATACCAGTACATGAGAATGTCTAGGGAAGACACATAGGGAGCAGAGAAGCTTTTCTACACAGCTCAACTCACAAACAAGACAGCATTCAAAAAAAGTAAAAGTGAAGAAGTTCAAAGTAAACGTGTACCTTTTCACAGGTACTTTAAAACTCTTAGAGGAAAGAGGAACTTAATTGGGACAATCTTCAAAACATTGACACAAGAAGTATCATGACCCAAAAGGAACTGAGCAGTCTGATTACCTTGATTTATGTAAACAAACAAACAAACAAACAAACAATAACCTCAGAAAAACATATTTATGAGATCTCCTGATATGGAGATGTAGTTGATATCATTATCTGTTAGCATTCCTCCGCCATTAGAGTCAACATCCAGTTATTTACACAGATAGTTAATACAATCATTAAAAAAATTAATGTGTTACAGTAATTCATTAAGCAAGTCTAGGAGGAGAATTCATAACTGTCTTCCACTTGTTTACATTGGACCATACACAACAAGCAAATATCCAACCAGCATAGCTACCAGAGCAGAAATAGTAACCATAATCTTGAAACTCCAGGAGTCAAACCCTGCTTGGGGTAAGGATAAGATGCAACAGTTTGTTTTTGGTTTTTTTTTTAATGCTGCTCTTGATATTGGCATAAAATATGGACAAAGAGAAAACATCAGCCCAATATTTAGCTAATATTTCCTTTGATGTTATTGCTCAACTTGAATGATGTCTGAGAGAAATTCTACTCAATTATGGCTTCTCTCAAATCATACCTGCAATGTTTATTTTTATTTGTCTTTAGAGAGACTAGAAAGAAGTTCAACAGACTAACATTTTGTTAGAAAAGGAAGAAAATATTTCCTAGCACAAGAATCCATTATGAGTAATATCATTAATTCAAACTACAATGTTTAAAGTACAGAAATAGAGGCAAGGATTCCTCTTCATTTCAGGATAAATTCTTTAGAGAAAGATCTGTATCCTGTTACCCATTTGTGAACTAGTGCATATAAAAGGTCATCTTATCCAACAAGGATAAAGTGGGAGAGGCTTCTAGGTGCTAATGCAATGCAAATCATAATTACTAGAAATATGATGACAAGAAGAATCACTTCAAAGATTTACAACAGTGCAATCTATAAAAGGTCAACATCACAGTGAAATCAGAAACGAGCTGGAGGTCAGTAGTTGTAAATAGCACTTCAATTATAAGTCTTTAGTTAGTATTTCCAGCAGTAGTACAAATGTAACATTGCACAGAGAGTAATTTAACTGATCAGGAAAAAAGAGTAAGACTAGAACACAGTAAGATGCAAATATATCAAAATTAAACTCAGTGTAATGATCTGAAACAGAGCAAATTTAGACAACAGTGCACTAGCCAAGGCAGAATCCCCATCATACAGTATCACAGAAGCTGAAAGCACAATAAGGTGGAAATCCTGCAGCAAGTGAAGAAGATTATTGATTAGACAATGTGCATATGGAACAGAAGAAAAGCTAAAATAAGGTAATGAGTATCCTGAGGAATACTACAGGACAAAAATGGAAATGGTACAAAAAGGGAAAGAAAACCCACCGCCCTTTTAGACAGAAATACAACACCACAGAGCCACCACACAGCAAAAAGCATAGTTTCAAGTTACACACTCAGCAACAAATGCTACTCACGGTAGAACTGCAAAAAAAGATAACATATCCAAGTTAACTGCAAACAAACCCTGTCAAATTAAGAACTGACTGAAAGGAATAATCTTTTCATAAGCCAGTATTTGCGGCAGTATTTCCTGTCACTATTACTGACATAATGACCTCTTCCACACAAAGCCTAGAACTGTTTTTATTTGCTAGAAATAAGTTCACAAATGGATTTAAATAGTAATGATCAAGTGTAAATCATATATAGATGGTAAACTCTCTTTTCTCATATTTACAGAATGTGCTAGATATACCATGACATACAAGCTGTCAGTGAACAATTATTTCCCTATCCTCCATCCATCAATGCAGGTAATTGTACAGGTTCACTGATCACCTACTAACATATTTGTCACCTAATAGAACTATGCCTTGAAAGTGCAGCAGATCCTGCTATGAAAGACAAAGTAATACAGCAATACTTTTTGTTATGTCATCTATGTGCCTCCATACCTAGGAACTGCACACTGCAAATTAAGTACTTTATGAGGTTTGGCGCGAAATGTTCAAACCAAAAATGCACTTATACAAAATATTTTACCTAGATGATGATCTGCAACTATGAAAACAGTGTCTTCAACACCTGAAGTGCCATTTCAGTGAAAGCATCACCCTTATGGGTCAGGGCACAGTGGAAATAGAAATGTTCAGTCCAGCTTCTCTTGCACTGGATATATATAGGGCTAACTGTAATCCTGAAAGGCAGCCTTGGCCCTGCTGTCTTTAAATGACCATGTGGTTAGAGGCATGCAAGTCAACAGGATAAAGCGAACATGCCGGCTCCATTACTGTAAGAGTGAACTACTGTGCACAATCTACAATATGCAAAGAACAGATAAGTGATGTGTGGGAAGCTCTGAAATCCAGCAATTTTCTCTTAGAAATTACTTTAGCATATGTATGACTTGTGCTTACTCTCACTAATGTTTCCAAATGCACAAAAGGAGGAATTTATCATGCATACAGTAGTCACAGTCCCTGGACTGTTTTTGAAAACAGAACTGGGGAGGGAGGGGAGAACCACTTGTAGTTGTCCAGCATTAGCTGCTGTTACAATTTCCTTTTCATTCTCTCATCATAGGTATGTGGCCCAACACTCCCACAAGGGATTTCACATTATTTATCATATGATCAGACCATTTTCACCAGATTCACCAACCTTCTCTGTTCTGCACAGTTTCTCTAAATAGTATGCCACAGAAAACATGACCTAGTGCAGCAAACCAGCTGTGGAGGTTTTATCATCAATTTGTGATCTGGCTTATACCCAAGAATCAATCCCCTGCACTCATAAACCGTAAGAACTAAGCCCATACAGGATCATAAACCAAACCCACCATTTGTCTATCAGCTGCAAAATCATACACTATCAAATATTTTCAGAGTGATAAATACAACTCAAACTCCCCACACTCTCTCTTTTTTTTTTTTTTGTTTTGTTTTGTTTTGTTTTTTTGTTAATAAGGAAAGCAGTGGACATGAAAAAGCTCCTGTACTGCATCCAGTAACACAGCTAATGTGATGAATACACCTCACAGGATATAGATATAGCCAGGTACTATGATGAGTTCTGTGTGCAATAACCTACCTGGCCAAATGTGATGGCACACAATAATGCCAACATTAGAGGAACATGGAGGTAACATCTTCCTTCTAGTCAGGTGGACGAGGCACTCCTCAGCTCAGGATTTGAGCTGAGATTTTCACTGTGTATTGGAATGCAAATGAAAGAGTGATGAAACAAGTGATGCATAAAGCAGCACCAGCAGTGATATCTATGGGTGTTTCAGTTCATTGCTATGTATTGTAAGGAGTTCATGATTTTCTCATGACTCTAAGCAACATTTGGAGGAAATTAAGAATATCTTTAAATGCTGAAGCATATCAGTTGGTGCAATCAGCAGAAAAGGTGATCCAGAAATAAGCATGAATAAATGTATTTTAGTGCTCTGAACAGCCATGCAACTCAAGCTGTAGAGGCTTAAAGAAAAGACTTACACAAATATGGAAAACTTGAGACACATTGTAAGGAAGGACTATAGAAAACTAATGGCAGAAAATTGATCCAGCACTTTAAATTTACAAAATATTGTCATAACTCTACCCAACATAAATTGAATTGCAACACTAAACAAGGATTAAATGAAACTATCAACACATAAGGATTAAAAAAGAACCCAAATTTTCACAAAATTTCCTTTTGCTGCCTTTTATCTACAAATAGTTGATCCTGTCTCACACTTGGACTATAAATTCTTTACAGCAGACACTGTCAATTTTTTGATCCTAATACAGAAAAGACATGTAAAGATTTAAAATTTAACCAATTTTATGAATCTAAATAAGAAGGGATAACACTGGAAATACTTTCCTTAATTTCTTTCACACAGCATGATGTTATTCAGTCTCCATATACTCTGATATTTTCAAGCAGTTATTGATTGATCCTATGTCATCTGTTCAGAATTTTAATTCCTTACGGGATTCTTGAATTAAAGACCACTTTGCTGTAGTCTGCTTTTGTGTTGGTTTTACATTACTGCTTAAAGCATGAATGATTACAGAATACATGACTGACTAACTCTGAATGATAGTCATGAAATTTCTCCTCTTTGCACTAACATTTTTTTCTTTCTTCTCCCTCTCCTTTTCTCAAAGCACGAGACTTTCTGCAACACGGAAGAAAAACTGGCCTGCAGCTCCTCAACAGCACATGGCAGGAACGTACCAAACACCAAGTAGCTGATATCAGGATTTCCAGACACTGGGACCACCAGGTAATCCAGATTCCAAACTGCTGTAGAAAGGAAGCACTCCCAGAATCACAGAAACATGCTAGTTGGAAAAGACCTTCAGGATCAGCAAGTCCAATCAATAACCATACTCTACAGGGTTCACCCCTAAACCATACACCCAACAACAAAGCTGGTATTGAGATAACTGTAGTACTGTGTGCTTGCACAATTAAACCTATTAACAAGAATCTTATAGATTTCCCCAATTTTTTTTTCTTTGTTTGCAACACCTTAACACAACAACTGTAGGGATACCAAACATAGTTAATGGCAGCTTAGATAATGCTAGTTGGTGATTACCAGATCAAAGGCCTTACTTAGATCAGTAAGGATAGCTCCTGTACATTGATTACCATCCAAAACTATAAAAATATAATTGCTTACCTTGAGAGGAGCAGTACAAGTGAAATGAAAAGGTCATAGTAGGTCAATAATTATTTAAATTAAACTTACATCTTCCTTCATCTGATGGACCAACTCTTGCACACACTGAAATGGTAGTGATTTACCAGTTTAAAGAGACATATTAACATCTCAGCAAAGGGCTTAGCAGTAACTGGGTCACCAATTTTAAGAAGTCAAGGTTCCAGGTTGTCAGCTTTTCCATTTATGCTCTCAATTAATCTTAAGGTATTATAGCTCTTAAGTCAGTATGCACAGATCTAACTACTTTTGATCAAATCTCATTCCAGATATATATGAAGACAGACTACAGCTCCTTTCTGATTTTTTTTTCCTACAGTTACTTGTTGAGTAGAAAGAAAGAAAAAGAAAATTCAAAAAGTTATTCAACAAGTCACTATCAAGCTTCATAAATCCTACAGTAATTCAGTGTATGACATTCAAGTTGCAGTATTAAAAGATCAATTACAGGTTTGTGTTTTCATTCTAATAGTTATGCTAACAGTTGCTTCCCAAACTCTCAGTCGGTATGCTGCACTGTTACTTAAGGCTAAGATTTCATCTGATTGTGTTTGCTTTAGGGATCACCTATCAAGTCCAGTGAATTTCATGGGAAGTATGAACAGAATGAGGAAAAGATAGAGAGTCTGGAAAAGAAAGGAGTAATTCCATCTCATTCTTGAGAAATGTCTTGGAAAAGAAGAATTAATTTTAGGGATACTTGTTTTCATATTTCACAGAATCAGTCAGGGTTGGAAGGGACCAAAAGGAGCATCTAGTTCCAAAGCCTCTGCCATGCCCAGGGACACCCTACCCTAGATCAGGCTGCCCACAGCCTCTGCCAGCCTGGCTGCAAACGCCTCCAGGGATATGACCCCAAGCACCTCCCTGGGCAACCCATTCCAGGCTCTCACCACTCTTATGGTGAAGAACTTCCTCCTCAAATCCACTCTGAATGTCCTCATCTCCAGCTTTGCTCCATTCCCCCTAGACCTGTCACTCCCTGATAGCCTAAAAAGTCCCTCCCCGGCTTTTTTGTAGGCTCCCTTCAGATACTGGCAGGCCACAAGAAGGTCACCTGGGAGCCTCCTCTTCTCCAGCCTGCACAGCCCCAACCCTTTCAGCCTGTCCTCACAGGAGAGGTGCTGCAGCCCTCTGAGCATCCTTGTGGCCCTTCTCTGGACGATTTGGAAAAGACAGCATGAATAGCTGCAAAAATAAGGAAGAGGATTGCACTGCACAAGTCAAAACAGTAAACCACATAAACCAGTATCCAACTGAGTCTATTCCACTCCTTAGTTCAACTTTTTAAAACGCACATGTTCCAGTCTGGGCCACAAGCATACCTGGTTCTGGAGGACAGAATCAACTCTTATCCTTTTCAGGAGTGAGAACGAGGATACTGCACACTGATTGGAAGTGTTAAAGAGAAATTCAATTTACGAGAAGGATATATACAAAAGGCAATCAGGTAGAATAAGTATAAAATCCACTTGGCCCAAACTGGCCTTCTAGAATCCTCCACCCTATCCACCCTCAGCCAGCCTAAGGGTAGGCTGAAACTGCTCCCCCTCAGCTGGGCCTGCGAGGCCTCAGTGGCTCAACTCCCTTCCCGCCAACTACCTGACAAACCATGAGGTAAGAGTGTGCTGCTCGGAGACATGGAAGCAAGGAAGGCAGGGAAGAGAAGGGGCAGAGACCAAGTCAGGCACTATCTTTTAAGCTGTGATAGTGGAAAAGGAACTGAATAACAATATCAGAATATCCTGGGATGAGCAGGTCCATCCTCTTGGGATGAGCCTCCCTCCTTATGGTTTTGTTTAAAGGGGATCTATGATTCCTCAAACTACCACAGCTCGCTTAATGAAGGAAAATACTAACATGAGACAATACTTCATTCCGGTGTCAAAAGCAACATGTGCTGTTTTCCAAGGATCCCATCTTATGAAAAGGCTCAGTATAAGGCTTTGGAAACTGTCTATATACACGAAATAACTAACACTCAGACGGACTTCCTCCCCAGGGTGTGCAATTCCAATAGCAGCTCATTTACCTCCCAGGTCCTTGGCACTATTGTTGAATATTGTTTTTTTTCTAAAATATTATCTCTTAAATTAGAAAATAGGAAATCTTTTATAACTACATTCACTTCACACTAAATACTTCTTCATTATTCAGGCTGAGAGAGTTAGGGCTCTGCAGCCTGGAGAAGAAAAGGCTTCCAGGAGACCTTATAGGAGCCTTCCGGTATCTGAAAGGGACCCACAGGAGGGCTGGGGAGGGACTATTCACAAGGTCTTGTTATGAGAAGATGAAGAGCAATGGTTTAAACTGGCCGAGGGGAGATTTAAATGGGATGTTAGGAGGAAGCTTAAAACATGTTGCTAGCAAACACATAACAGAGTGGAAAAGCATCCACTCTATCCCTCACATGCAGATGATCACATAGTGCAGCAGTCAGTGTCTCTGTTAGTTCAGATCAGAAAGTCATTTCATGAATATTAAAGATTTTTACCCATTGACATCTGTGTTAGTCAGCAATGTTCCACGTGATGGATATGTCTGGGATTCTCCTATGACATTGGGATATTTTTATTTTTTTAATTATTCAAAATAACTATTTAGACCACATTAGGTCTGTAAAAGTAAACTTGAAATTTAGGAAATGCAAAACCGATGCTGTCTGTGAAAAATTAATGGACATGCAAATAGAGGATGAATAATGATATAGTCTAAAATTATACAAACACACATCTCCCTTAAGATATCTGCCTCAAGGATTTTATGATGTTCAGCAACTAAAACAGAATTCATCTAGCAGATAAAGATTTTGTGCACAGAGGCCTGTCTTATTCGATGTAGTGCTCTGAGGATGTTTAATGAAAGAGGAAGGGGACTATGAAAAGTGAATGGACAGTTTCATAGCTAGCACAGTTCAATGTCACTCTGGAGAAATATGTCCCTAACTCTGCCACTAGTTCTTATGCAATGTGAGGCAAACTACTTAAATCAAACTTCTCAGAGTCATTCACTTTATGCACTCTTTATTTACTTGAGTGCTTGCATTTAACCAACCCGTACATATCCACAAAAGTGTCCCTAATTGAACAGTGGTTAGTGAAAACTCTATTTTAAACATATGAACTACTCTGAAAACTCAGGTCCTATCTACGGCACTCAAAATTAACAATCAGTTTTCTTTTTTCTTTACCGAAAGTCTCCATTCATGAAATGAAACTAATGATATAACTGTTGAGAACGCGAATATCAATGATGACAAAGTACTCCGTTCAGTGAAAGCAGCAGAGGAAAAAAAAACTCACTCTGCATTTACTCAATGCAACGATACATGAAGACAGATATCAAGTGAGTTACAGGACAGTTAGAATTTTAAAAATACAACATTGGTCTATACCATATTGTCCCGGCATGGAATGACGGAGCNATTAAGCTTCCTATTTTCACTCCATTTCCTAAGTTCTAGGTGCTTAATTTTGCAGTCTTAGTTTTTCCCACATGCACTAGTGCAGAGAGCCTTTTTGCTCCAAATTACTGCAGTCTAATCCTGAATGATATTTTTGTCATAACGGAATTATTCAGTATATGATCTGATTGATTTTAGACTTTAAATACTGAATCTTAACACACGTAAATTTTTAATCCTTTAATTTCTCTATTCTGCCAGTAATTGATAAGGACAGTCGTACTTAGACAAGGTCTTAATTTAATCACACTGAAAATCAATTAGAAGGTGAAAAGCTTCTTTATATGATTATTATGAAAATTTCCTGATCAAATTCACAATGCAATCATAATCAATGCATGACACTTCACACAATTTTAGTCAATACATAATTCAGTAGTTATGTCTTCACCAGTTAAAAACAATATGGGTAGGAATTTATATCTTAAAAGGCAGAAATAATTTAAAGGCTCAGTATTAGTCAAATGCAATGTCTCGAATAACCAGACTAAAAAAGTCTTTATAGAAATAATCTAAACAAGGGCCAAATATGCACCAGAAAGCATTAATTTCATTTGAAACGCTTAAAATAATCTCACCAGCCAATACATTTGGAGCTATACAGCAACAGAGCAAGTGGGAATGGACACGAGATGGAAAAGGCCTATTTATTTGGCTCCATACCCTAATGAAAAGAGTTGTGCCTTCTATCTATAAAATGTTTGCTCAAGATTGTACAGAGTGGACTTTATTTTACACTACTACGGAGAGTTCACTCTGATGAAGAGCTATAGGGAGATCCAGCATAGAATGGTCAGAGCCCTTCTCAGCACTTCTGCTCAGAACAAATGTAAATGACACTTGTGCATTGTTCCATGGCAAACTTATTAAGAATATATCCTTACTAGAAATGTTCTCCATTCTGAGAAATGTGTGTATCTGAGTCAGAATTTAGCAGTAAAAACACTAATACAGATTTTTTTAAAAAATACATGGTTTTATGACCACTTCCTAACACTAAAAATGTCGCTGTAAAAAAGCTTTACTTGAAGTGCTCAATGTATTAACATCTAACCTCATACAGTTATTTCCTAACTGCTACAGAGCTTGCATCATGCAGAGGTTGGCAAAGAGTACACATTCCAGGCAAGACTCATTTCTTTTAAACATTATCCTATTTCAGAAAACTTGGACTCAAAGCAAGTCCAAACACAAAAGTTTCTTCAGAGTGGACTGCGTTTTGATCAATATTGCATGAATAATTTTCTTTTTAAAACAAGCAGCATCCAAGGGGAATCAAAACAGTAAGAGTTAATTCATCTGTTTTTAAAATATCACAAAGATTCTTGAGCAACCTGTTCTAGTGGGAGCTATCCCTAAGGCAAGGGGTTCGAACTAGGTCCCTTCCAACCGAAACCATTCTATGACTATGATTCTATAATAACTGTTGGGTTGCTTTGATATTTACATGCATACACACTTCACCAGTTTGGCATAGTATTTTCGATAGATTGTATTCAATAATCTTGAAGGATCTTACTTGTAGGCTTTAGTATGCCTCGCCTAGAAAGTGCATGAAGACCTTAACCTCCCTACAGAGCAAACTATTCACATCCATTTGAAAGTGGTGAAATTTAGGATAACATGACATCATGTTCATTATCTTTATTCTTTTAAGCTTTTTTTGGACCTCATCATTAGACTCAGGCATTAAAGAGATAATAGGAGTATAATTTGACTTTAAAAGATACTCAAACACTTGGCTATTCACAGTTCTTTGAACTCCAATCTTGCCTGTCTACACCCTATATAAAACAGACAGTACCTCTTGACTTGTAGAGAACCATAAAGACAAACACAACAGCCTCACTGCAGCATTCTGATTCCAGACTGACAGCTGCATTACACAAGCTCTACTGATAAAGCAAACTGCATGAAATGATTTGTAAAACCTTCAAGCCATTTCTAGAGCGTTTTTTAACTACAAACTTCTGCATTAAGTAGAATCTGAACTTGAGCTCTCCAACTGTTAATTCAGAATGACAGCATTTTGCTATCTTATGGGAAGTTACAAAGATAAATACCTGAACAGCACAATCTTCAAAGTGATGGAAGACAGATGAGATCCTTAGCTAAAAAAAGAACACTGATAGTTCCCTTGCCTGGTGGTATTTTGATAGATGTAATGAACGCTGTTGTATCTAAAGAACTTCAAGGGATACAAATAAGTATTAAAATCAAAGCCTGTATCTTTTGGGAAATGACATTACACACTTTTAAAATGCTTCTTCACAATTTGAAGAGCTGAGAAGTTGCATGTGCGTAGTTCTGGCAGAAACATTCATTTTTTTTACCTGACTTCCTCTCATCTAATGTGTACTCAGAGCACATCTTCCTGTGCAGCTGGAGGCTTTGTTACAGACAGAAGGATGCTGCTTAGTGTAGGCAGTGCTTATTGCCTGGGTTTTTTTGGGGTGTTGTTTTTTGGTTTTCTAAGATTAATTTGGAAGATTTCCCAAATAATACATCTGCCCATATTACTTGCACCTTGGAGTGTCAGATCAGCCAGGGCTGGAGTGAGGACAACTGCATTTATTAGCAATGAATAAACTTATCTATCTTTTTCTGGATTAGCAGTGGGAGATCCCAGACACACTAAGAAGTATCTGTCTGCTGACTGACACGTACAAGCTGGCACACTTTTGTGTCAAAAATGTACACAGCTGCATGCACACTAAAGCTGTTCCATCTATAAAGCACAACTGCCAACTACTTGTCTTCAGAGATTAGAGAGGATCTCAGAAACAATACAGGTGTAGAGTACAATTAAAGAATGTGTTTAATTTCCTTTTGTGTCTTCCCCTCTGAACTCTCCAAGATTTGCTGTAGTTTTCCCTCTGTGATGTTTTGGAAGGAGGACTGATGATCTATTTAAACTTCTAGATTTCTATTTGCCAAAACCTTTCAGTTGCCAAGTACCTCAATCTCACATCACCAAAACAGGCTGATTTAACCTGACTGTTGGTCATTACAAATGGACAAATTGCCTGACATGCTTTGGTTCTAGGTCATCTCCAGATATTCAAGATTACTAGCTGGTCAAAAAGAATGCAAATCAAAGCACTAATTAAATTTAATTACAGAGGTACCAGTATGAAGGGAGATTTAATCATAAGGTGCCAGTATGAAGAGAGATTTATTTTAACATCTCTCAACCTGTCTGTCCAAACACTCTCACATCATCCTAGTCATCTCAATAAACCTTATTCAAGGCCTTAGTCTTAGTTTATTGAGCATGACCAAATCACAGACTGAACTGGCAATTGGGTACTTAAACATTAGGATTGCTTGGTTACGAACAGACAGGTATGTCCATTTGTAACAAACCCAGCAGAGCAACATCCTCTTCACTAACACTCTCACAAATTTCTGACCAGAAGTAGGTAATCAGTGAAGCTCATAATTCTTTACCTGATCAAACTATTTAGGGCAGCGATGGAGCTAGCTGGAGTTCAAGTGAGACAAACTGAACCTCACAGCTCCTTTGATGTTTAGATCATCACAACTGACAAAAGAAGAAAAGCATCAAAGCTTTTTTTTTTTTTTTAAAAGTAAATGTATGATAAAGGGTGTAAACTCTGATGTCAGGAATACCATTGAGCAATTTGCATGAAGAAAGGAGCCAAACAGCTGTTCCTGCAGATTCCTGCACAGAGGCAGGTTTTTCAAGTCAACATGGTGTCAATAATTAACTAACACATTATCACTTGTTTTTATTATTTGACTATCAGTCAAGTAAGAACCTAGCAATAAAAATAATTGAAGATATTTTCAAGTACTTTTTTTAAACGTGATCATAGAAAGACAAGATCATTTTTTATTTAAAAAAAAAACCTTGAATTTGCACTCATGTACTTAAAAGTATCAAGATACCTATGGACACACATTCTTGCCAGAATTACCTGCAGTGAACCAGAAGACAAAGTATGTCACAGCTGAGTGCTCTTCAAATCTTCAGTTCTCTTTTGCATGCCAATGATAGTGTGTGGGTTTTGCAGACCTTACTTATCTTAACAAACAGGGCTTCCTACCAGGTTAAATTGTATTACACTGTGGTGTGGCCTTTGCACCATCAGCATGCTGTCTAGTGTGTGGTCTCACCATTGCTTAGATCCTTTTTGGATTTCCCCTTGCTGCTTTAGGTTTCATGACTTGAGACATACACAGGCACACACATGCCTTTCATACTTCATGCATGTCAATGCAGTATTTCACCTGCAGACCTCTACAATGTTTCAAATACACAGGTTCATTAAAACAAACAAAATCCCCCAAAAAAAACACACCAAAAAAACAAAACCCAACAATCATGCCATCTGTATCTTTGCCTTATTCAAGAAATGAAGATACCAGGAAATTATAAGAATCATAGAACACAGGATAATTGGTCTACTTCAGTCTCTGTTCCAAAATAAATAACTCATCAGAAAAGAGAGGAGACAACACACAAAGGCCCTGAAACAGCAGACTTCTGTCAGATTAGTATGCTTTTTTCTTTCCTTGACACAACACAAATGTTCTGAACAAGGACAAGAACACTTTTTGAGTTTTTATGTATCCTCGAAGAAGGCACCAAAGAAAGGATGCCTTAGTATTCACAGTGAATTAATTGAAAAGTTTGTATCCCAGAACAATAAATAAGGTCCATCTTTTATTTATCACTAGGAAATGAGTCAAGTACGCAACAGTATTCATTGTGTCCAAAGGCAAGGGAATACAAATCCCACATGTTCAATAACATTTTCCACAGGCTTTTAACATAAGGATCAAAATAGCCCATAATCACTAACAATCACCTTATGCTTGTATATTAAGAACTACAGATTTTATCATGAAAATTCTATAGAAACTATAATCAATAGGTAAAAGAAATGCAGAATAAAACTGGTACATTCTGTAAGTCATTTAAATTCGCTTACCTGTAAAGTAAGTATTAGTGGGGAGAGTAGAACTAGCAAATCTGTAATATCCATTTCCTGGGAAACGGATTCCTTTCATTATTTCTGTAGTCAATGTAGCTAAGGATGCATCCATCCTTTCCACCTGGTAGATGGGAGAAGGTCCATTAAGTTCTTCAGGTTCATTCCAGTTTATCTTTACTGTTGTGCTGTTTATTCCTTCAATACGAGGGGCACTAAGTTTTCTTGGAGCTGTGCATTAAAAATAAAAAAGCAGCATATAATATTGAATATTATCTAGGTATTATTATTGTCCATAATATTTCAGAAATAATTTATTGCACATAATTTTTGCAAAACATCCTGCTTCAGTTTCTGATTATCTTTAAAAACACAGCTATAAAAAAAAGCTTCATTTAAAAAATCAAGGCAAACAAAGATTAAAAACCCTTAATCTTTAAGAACTTCTAATTCCAAAAGAAATACCTTGCCTATTTATTCAGGCTTTGGATAAATGTCTGTAGTGCTATATCCAAAATATGTTGTGGGTTATTTCCCACAATCTTTAAGAATCTGAACAAATACCTTCATAAAAAGTCTATTTGCATTCCTTCCTTGAATAGCCTCTCATGCCATACTCACTGTGAGCATGTATCTATTTGAGTGAACAGCCCAAGGGAGTATGTGAACAGTACCTTAACTCTTGTAACATCTCAGAAGCAGGGTACGTGACAATGTGATTCTTTCATTACTGAACTTATCAACAGGAGACCAACAGCTGTTCGCCCACAAAACTGAAGCTCCTATCAGGTTGTGTAATGTCATGGTGGGCACACAAGACATTAGCTTATATTCAGGTATTAATTCAGCTCAAGAAAATTATCCTCTCCACCTTTTCTGCACCAACACTAGTGCACAGTAAGACTCCATAGAAAACTGCTTCCATAAAGGTATATCAGCGTAAGACAGTTCTATGTTATTAGAACGATCCTCTTACCGTTAAACCCAGAACTCAGGTATTCTTTTAAACATTCTGATAATATTGTTCACTTGCTAGCTGAGTTATGGTCAAATCTTATTTATGAATTTTTTAAAATAATGTTCAGTAAGCCACTGGAGGGCAGCATGACCTGTTTGGATAATGGCAAGATGGTCGTATAGATGGGAAGGAAATGGACCATGACTGAAACAATAGAAGATACCATCTGGAGAAGTACAAGAACACTCTACTACCTAAAGAATCTACATCCATATTATCTTGCCTTTTTACCTTCCTCTTCTTTCTCTGATAAAGACTTAACAACAGAAGCAAAATACAATGCCAACTTGTAAAAATTAGTTTTTCCCATAATCATAGAATGGTTTAAGTTGGAGGGGACCTCAAAGATCATACAGCTCCAACCCCCATGTGCCATAGGCAAGGACACCTCCCACTAGAACAGGTCACTCAAGGCCTTATCCAACCTGGCTTTGAACACCTCCAGGAAGGGAGCAGCCACAACCTCCCTGGGCAACCCGTTAGTGACATAGCAAAGAGCAACAAATGTTTTTCAAGTACAATAAAAGCTGAATTAAAATGTGGCTCTTCAAAATCTGACATATGACTTCACAGCACAACATTGTACATAGCATGAGTTCTTCGGAGAAGCAGAGATTGTTTCATTTGGAATGAATTAATAACATTCTTTTGAACATTTGTGCATTTCCAAGATCATTAACATATTTTTCATTTTTCCTTTTGGCCTGTAGCATGATGCTCTTTCTTTTTTTCTCTCTTTCTTTCTTCCTTCCTTTCCTTCTTTCTAGTTGCCCCTTCTCTCTAACTTGATAAAGATTGGTCTTAAAGAAAGCAGGGAGTTTGGGAACTGGGAAACTGCCAGTGACACTATCTGCTATAAATTCCTGCTTAGGCATCATTTATGATTTCACAATCTAATTAGTATCTCACGCTACGGTAGAAATTTACAATGTCAAAACTGAAGTAATGCAGTGTGAGGTCATAAGCTTTCCTGCATAAGTAGGGCACAGCACTAATGAATTGTGGTATTAATGTACAAGTTTAAATAGAAAACATGGCAAAACTTCACCTTTGAGGGAACAAGTGTACGTCAGCATTTTAAATGCGAACATAAGAGGTTGAGCCCTTCAGTTCAGCTTACTGATGGTAAAACAGAAATGCTAAAATTCATTATTTCTAAGCCATACACAGACAACTAACACTTATGACAATAACTGTATCTTCCTTTAAAGTCTACTATTAATAAACGGCAGTTACTTGGACCATAATTATGGCATCTCTGATATCCAAACCTGAAGCTTTTATGGGGCTTATGCAATTAACTACTTAAATGCATCGTAACACTTGCTTCTCTGACAGGGAAGTATTGATTTTTTAATCATTTTGCAGTCTCCTCTAGCACAAATAAATGTACTACAGTTACAGTTAATGCACTGTGTACACGCATTAAACACTGGCATGACACAATTTATTATTTTGTGATATATGGAACAGAAGCCTACCCTTTCAGAAAGTAGCATCCTTGCTATAGCGTAAGTATTTAAAATACAGTCTCATTGATGCTGAAGAATTCTTCTGCATTAGAACAGTGGAAGACTGCACATAAGAGTTACAGAACTTTAAAAATAAACACCACCAAAAACCCAAGCAACCCACAAAACAGAAAACCAAACTCTGCACAGGAAAGGCAAGACTAGCCCAGCAGGACATTAAATGCTGACACTAAATATATCCAAGACTAAAAGATACAGTATATATTTTCCTAAAGGTGTCACTGTGGTACCTGTAGCTACTTTCCAAAAGATGAATTAACTATAATTTTACTTATTTAATTTTTTTTTTTTTATTCACATCCTGTTAAGACACATCTGTCAAAATAATGACCATACTACATTTTAGTGGATTCAAAGTCACATTTTGTGTATTTTAATTATGCAGTTTTAATGTCTTGCTCTATTATACATATTTAATGTATTATAAAGCTAAAATAGTATTTAAAAACCCATGATTGCTGCATGCCATTATGTAGCAGAGGCCACAAAAAACCCCAATAAAGACAGATGGTCCATACAGCTTACGTTGAAGTCATATATCTAAATATAGAAGTTGCTACACAGGTCATTACAAATAAGCCTTTCCCATGTGTTTATGCACACACATGTACATAAAAATGAAGTTGGTAAGTAAAGAGCAGTTAATTTTGTTTTGTTTGAAATAATATCATTTTAGTTTTAGACTCAAGGACAGATGCCAGCATTTCACTCTGAACAGATGGTAATTCCATCTAATAGTGCATCTCTGTATTAGTAAGGTCTGTTGTGTATACAAACAGTAATAAACACTAGGTAAGGATCAAAATAAATTTTAATTGTTGACATTAAATTCTGGCAGCCACAGTTCTAAGGATACAATGCTCCTTTCTCAAGTCTGTCAGGTTTACTAATACAACTGCTAAAGCTTTTCCCTACTCCGCCAAGCTCTAGTCCCAGGAATAACATATTTACATTGTGGCTACATTTAACGGGCTTACATGTTTGAATAACTACTGATCAGCATACTGTTTGTGTGCCCTTCCACAGAAGTCTTGAATTCACCAATCGGAATAGTTCAGGAAAGTAACACAAAAATACATAGCTTTTAATTATTGTTCAGTTGAATTCAAAGCGGAAACGGTTGGTAAATCTGAGGACAAAAATCTAAAGAAAATATATTGGGCTTCATCTTGGAGTTTATCCCTTGCAGGTAAAATTACATGCCTTACTACTGACCACCTATTTCATTTTTGTGAGAAGTTATTAGTTCAGAAGACCCTGATGTTACCTTAGCATTTCTGACATGATAATTTTGTTATTTGCACTTCATGATAGTATCAGCAATTTCAACAGTAAATGAGTCAAGAAATAAAAATACTGTCAGAAGACACAAGTATTATTTTTTTTAGAAGATTCTTTGGAGTCCATTTCGGACTCTTCTCCAAAAAAAGAATAAGCGCCACCCATAATGGACATCAAAAGAAAATTGAATAACAAGGATGTGTTACAATCATATTTCTTTAAAAATAGATGTAATACACAGTATTTTTCTAAAAATCATGAAAAATATATTGCTTCCACCATATGGGACAACCAACGACTCACCAACCGATTTAAGATGCAGCATATTGAGCTGACCATATGTTACAGTGCTGTTGAATGGCTGAGTGATTCATGCCCGTCACATTCTAGTATATCAATTAAAGCTCCTTGAAGTCTGCATGATTTGTGTCTCTGTTATTAAACCCTGCTAATTCATCCCACTTACACATCTGTTATAAATCTCTAGGAGTGCTGCATGATTCATGGCAATCTGTGAGCATGGTACAGCAAATTCTTCTCCTTGTAATTAACAGTAAATTGTTTTACTGCCATGCAATGAATTTTTCAGTTATATTGCAAATGAACTCCTAAATGCACGGTTCTTTCCTAAGGACTGACTTATATTATTAGGCAATTAAAAACTATTGCTTTGAACCAAAAGCTTTTAATCAAGAAGAATGCAACTTAAACATAGCTTTTAAACCTTGCAAATTTGAAGAAAGAACAAACTGGGCTATTTTCTGAAGTAAAATATGTGGTTGGTAGGGTAGAAGAAACAAGTGACTTTTGAGTCCCTAACTTTCTCATACTCAAAGAGCAGTTTAACTACAGCTTGTACACTTGGCAAGACAAGTTTGAACAGATACTATTTATCTCAGAAGTTACTTAAGTCATCTGTCATTAAGAAATTTCTCAGATTACTTTACACTTTTCTAATTGTAAAACAGTGTCTTTAGTATCGAAATAAATAATTGGATAATTAGCCAAGCTGAATCATTAGAGGATTCCAATGCCGCTCAAGTGTTCTTGTCAAAGGTGAAGCAAATTCATTTCAGCTTTGCTTCTGCAGCTTTCTGAAGAGGCTTTGATTTTTTTTCCCTGCTACATTCTTGGCAGCAGCCTCAAATTCATGAGTCCATACATCAAGTCAGTAGTTTAACAACAAATGAAATTAAATTCAAAGAAGGAAAACTAATTGAAGGACAGCAACAAAAGTGTTTGGTAATGTGCTTTTTAATATGGCATGCCACATTTGCATGATAATTTTTCCTTTTTAGCATGGAGTAGAAAGTGACTAGCTTAATGAGGGATTATTCAAGACAGGAATGAACAAAATGCATTCATAACTAAGAACAAAGATTGTATTATGAAACAGAAACAGGCAACTGCCGAGAAGTAACTGGATGATTGGTTTATGCATTATGAATAAAAAGGTAGAAAAATATTTATATTAGTATTCACTAATGACTATATATACAAGATTGTTGTAATTAAAATTATAAATTAACATATTAAGAGTGCTTGTTTAATCACTTTGGGTCCTATTCGCAATGAAGAGACTTATGTACATGCATGCAAAACAATCTCCATTTTCAGGCCAGCAGCAAATGGCCCTCATATTTGTCTTTTTTAACACAGGGAAAAATATTTATCTTATTACCTGTTTAATGGCCAACTGTGATTTCATAATTGAGGCACAGCATTCCATAGAAAAGCAGTCTATGGCATGCACAAGCAACTGCTGTATTGCCATGACAAACGGGTTGAGGCTTTTGAAAAGAGCTTGCATCAGACCTTATTCATTAATGGTAAAAATGGACAAATCATTCAGATTAAAAGTGCAATCATAAAGAAAACTACATCAAGGAGTGTAAGACAGCCCAGAAAGCCCATCAGCATCATTAGCCCAGCAAACCCAGAGGCTACTCCAAAGCCACCAATACAACTACTTGAGAAATCTGCCAAGAAGCCAGATGCAGCTGGTGCTGGAAGGGTATCTTCTACAAATTAGCTTCTGAACCCTGTAATTGCCATCAAAAGCAAAGGATCAAGAATAAAGTGTGCTAGGCTAAATGGCAGCAACCACAAAGTCATACTTTGGTGCATCTTAAAAAAATGTTTTTTGAATGAACTTGAAAAAAAAGTTAAGAAGGGCAAAGGAAAGATTAATTTAATTACAAGAAATAAGAGCAGTCACACCGTAGTTAATGAAATATAGCTGTATAGATTGCTTAAGGCACCCTTTGACTATCTGACTGGAGAGGAACAGCATAAGCAATTGTACTAGTTCAAGCACCTACATGGCCAGTTCCATCTTGTTGAAATGTCCAAAATTGCTGAGCATAAAGGTATTTCTCTGCCTGACTGAAACATTAGGAAAACATACACTTTTTTCCCCCCTTGGTAGATGCTGCAGATAATAATAATGCAAGCAAGTCATAATTCTATGCAAACACATTGTCAAAATCACTTTTAAGGGTCCAGTCTTTCACTGGCATCGGCTAGGTTAGTTTCATATTTCAAAGTACCAACTCAGAATCCTACATAAGATAAAACCAGAGTAAGAAGTGCTTTTGGAGAAAAAAAAAAAAAAAAAAGCCTAAGATGTAGTAAGAACAACAGGTTCAATGTCATTCTCAGAAATAAACAGCAACTTGAACTCATCAGAACCTGGAGAAAGGAGCAAAGTAAAATATGTCTCGATGCTGAGAAGAAAAATGTGTAATTACTGTCCAGTATTGCTTTCAGCTACATACATGCAGTTCCACTTGATGATCTTGAGGGCAAAAAAATGAAGCTCAAATTGGATTTCAAATTTTCAAAGTATTAAAAATATTTTTTTGCCTCATCCATCATTCAAAGGTTTCAATAGCAGGTGCACAATATTGCAGTGCATAAAACATATCTGAAACAGATTTTGGAATCCACATCCTCTTAATTTACTGTTTAAAAGACCAATCAAAAAAGAATGAAACATTAATTATATGTGTCTTTAAAATACAGTTATTTCAGTATTTTTATCTGCATTCCCTTTCTGTCCTGTTACCTTCCCTCTGATTAACAAAGACTGGTTAATTCTCTTCTTCCATTACCTTGACATGCTTCCTTTGATCTTTCATTCCAATACTGCGTTACCACACAATATTGATCTTCCAACACTTTGTATCATTGTTGGAGCAGGTCATGCACAAGGCATACCTGTGCAAGTTCTTCTATTTTATAGTTTGTCTTCTTCCTCATTTCAGATGCATTTTTTACATGCTTTTATTAAATAATAACATAATTCTTAATAATTTTGTTTTGCTGTTTGCTTCCTCTCTCTCTCCCCTGACATTCTTCTGGCTTGTTTTCTTTTATTAATATTTTAAAATATTGCAGGTGTATCTACTGCAGAGGAGATTTTTTTTTCCCATCTGACAGGCTAAAGGACATATTCGTGATTTTAATTTTCTTTCAGTATCCTCCTGCAAAACTGCTCATGGTGTGTCCCTGGTATGGATGCCTACACTGAACCAGGTTGGAAGAGACCTACCTTATGTGTTTGCAATCTGGTTTATTTTAAGTTATATTCCAAAAGATTTCCCAGTGAAAGATCAGTAGACTGTTTCTGATGCTTCTACTCCCTCCCTCAGGTCTTTCTTTTAAATTCTATTCCTCTTTTTCCATTTTTCTCCTTTTTTTTTTTTTTTATTCTCCTCAAAACCTCTCTCTTTTCTTCCTCAGCATTTTTGTTTCTAATGATTTCACAGCCTTGTTTTTATTTGCTGTGTTATGCTATATTAAAAAAAAAAAAAAAACCACGTTGCTGGGGAAAAAAAAAAGAAAATGGCAGAGTTTTAAAAGTATCAGGGGTTTTGCACTAATATTAACCTCATGGGTATGAACAAAGCTTTAAAACTACCTGAGACTTCTCATGGCAAATTTTAGAAGGTATTAGGAAGTTTAAAATTAAGAGAGTGGAGCATACCAAAATGACAGTCATCAAGGTATCCATTGATTTAAGCGTTCCATGTGATAAATGACTACTCTCCACACATGGGAGGAGTGGGGATGTTTTTTGGTTACCCTCCTCAGGATCAGAGAAGAATTAGTCTAATTCAGTATATAATCACTAGCCCAACTTGGAACACAATTCAAAGCTCCTGGATTGTGTTACAATGCAAGGCAACCATCATGTTGGAGCACGTTTCACTTGAGATTTCCTTCAAAAAGCTCCCTTTGCCAGGGTATGGAGTGGGGCTGGCATCTAGCCAGGGAGGCTGTCTCTGTGCCAGGGAGACATTCCTTCACAAAACACAACTCCCCAACAGCCCTAGAAAGGCAATTTTAAATTCATTTTGCACCATTCAATGACACAGAAGGATATTAATTGACTAAGACCTGATCATTCATTTTTACAAATGACAAGGACTGGTTTCTCTAACTTTGTTCCAAGTTTGAGCTCACTTTGCTCTAAAAGTCATCATATGAGTAATGTTTCTTTTAAATTTTCTTTGGAAACACAGATTTACTGAACTCCACAAAGTGGACCACTCACTCACACAAAACCAAACCATATGGAAATTATTGTACTATTTTCTCTAGAAATTAAAAATATGACTGTCAGAATATAAAACTACATGCAAAATTTAAGTACCTTACTCTTTATATAGTTTGTCAACATTCGAGACATTGCATTAGCATGCTTTAAAAAGAGAAAAAGAAGCCAACACAGGACTGATTTTTTGCTTTCAAGGCTTACAACTGTAAGCAGGAAAAGGACTGCAAAAGAACTAATAAATAGGGACGTGCCTGTTATTCTATTTTGTATTCTCCTGTCTTCTCTAATGTGATAGGTCTCTAAGTATTAACACAATCAGGGAGGAGATGGTCATAAACAAGCTGTCAAGCACAACTGAGCTATTGTTTCTGAATCTTTTAATAAATGTATACATGCAAAGTTGGATCATTTGTAGTAATAAAGTGTTCTGTTTAAGCCAGATTTGTTTCCATGGTTATCAGCACAGATTGGAATTCTGTTCCTTGAACAGCTGTGTAGAATGGGATAAAGTCATACGAGTAGGAGGCTCTGTAGATGGCAAGCTTGAGGAGAGCAGTACAAGGAAACAATAAATTTTGGAATCAGCAATTCAGGAACAGAGAAATATGACAGAACAATCTTTGCCCACTGAAACACAAAGACTATTTGGCAAATCAAGGAACAATCCCTCTATTTTCCACTTCAGAATAAATGGAAATATAAGTAAATAGACAGATTAAGAACAGAGAGTAGACTATAGGTAAGATCCAAACAGTTTAGATTCCACTTTGGTTCACGTATACAAGGTTTCTTGATTACTATTTCTGGGCAGCTTCTCATTCCCTGTCTGGAAACTCATATATCTCTGCATTCATTATGCAGAGGAGCTTTGATGGAATTCAGGCAACCCAAATACAGCCCAGGGAGCCTAGGAAAACATTCTGAGCAGCAGAAAATTTCAGATTTTTTCCTACGGGAGACCAAATTACATAACAGAAGTAATTTCAAACACCATCACCACAAAAGAGAGAGGACAACACCACTAATTGCTAAATTAAGTAAAACCAATACTGTGAAAGTAATTAATGTGGTTTAAATGCCTATACAAAAGCAAACTGCAATGTTAAGCAGTCAGCTGTCTGCAAGGTGACCACCAGTGTGTCACAAAGCACGGATTCTGAGTTTATATTCATAGTATTAAAAAAATGTACTGGCTACCTCATTCCATGAATAAACAGACCTACAACACTGATTTTCCTAACAATTTCTCTCTTAAAATCCTCTTGACCCCCAATGTCTGAGTTCTTTACAGCCTTTCCTTCAAAGTAAACACAGGCTTTCTCCTCTTCTGTTCTCTTCTCGTGCTTATGTCCCCCTAAATTTGTAGAAAATCAGTACCTTTGAAATTCATTACATATGTGCTTGAAATTAACTCAAAATCCGAAACTGTGTCAAGGTGCACTTTCTTAAGCATTGTTTCCATAGGAAATTATGAGTATACACATCCACAGAGAAAAATCTTATAGAACTCAGGGGTTAAACAAACATTGTCAGCAGACCCAAAGCATGTGTTTTGCTTCTAATTCAGGCACACTATGTACATACGTCTGTTTAATACAAAAAACATACAACTCTTTCTTCATGGGTTAAGCAAAACATTAGCACAGCACGTGCATTTTCCATGCTGTCATGCAAACGTGACTACAGAAATGCAGCACCAGATTAACAATGTCTTAGCATCAGAAACGAATGAATGGATTCAGCCACATTTACTATTTAATAAATGGAAACAAAAATAGATGTATCCATAACTTGCAATTGAGACAACAGTGCACAAATCCTACTGCCATAATAGCATACCTTAAACCTTCACTGAAAACATTTTGGTTTTCATCTGTCAAGATAAACAAATAATAATTAAGGAAGTCACTTTGTATTAATACAATACCTACTCCTGTCACTGTACATCAAACTGTGATCATCTTAATGGTATTCATTAGTGACCTGTGTGTCAGATTTGCACTTTGATACAGACTGTTTCCTTACCAGCTGCCAAGGTTTGCCCTATGCCTGGCTCACTGGTTACACAGCCAATTTGATTGCAGAGAGTAACAGTAAAGTTGTATGTCCTGTAAGGTTTTAGTCCTGTCACTATATAGGATAGCTCATGAGCCTCAGCTATATGCAAAACCTGCAAAGCAAACAGATTGAAAAATGACAGTTGGTTAATAATATTTTCATTCCTATTAATAGATGACCTGTTCACTAATAAGAAACTTGTCTCTGAATCTGCAGATTCCTTCATTTAGATGTGGAAAACCCTGCAAAGACCAAGACAGAGGACTGTTTTGGAGAATCCAAACAAGCTAGGATTTAGGTGATAATACTTCTCATCACACTGTTTTATGAGGTAATAAGCCAGCTCCTGAGTGGATAAATGAGGAAACAAAGTTATTGCCTCATAAAACTGTGTGGTGGCACAGTTATCACTACAAACAGTGCAGCCACAAACCAGATGACGAAGATGACACTATTAAGTGGTGAAGTCTGACCACCATTGAATGAGTGACACAATGAGCAGGCATTAGGAGGGAAAGGAGTTAAGTGATACATACAGACACATTTGAAACTGTTTTACCTGAACATTATTTTAATCTATCAGAGAGAGTGGAACTGAACAAGCTGTTGTATTTTACATAACTTCTTAAATCAGAAGTTTATTTTGTGAAAAATCTTGCAAATCTGTTCCAACAGACCCAAGAGTAATAGCAGTGCCACTTCATAGACAAATAAACTGAGGACCATCTGTGATTCCAAAAATCAGCTCTGAAACACTAAGTACAATATCACCCCACACGCTGATTACCCATCATGTTTCTTTGCTCATTCCTAAGCTGTTAGCGTACTACTACTGCCATGGTATTTGTTTGCCAAACCAGCCACTCCAGTATTGTAAAACCACATATTTAGAACTGGGTTTCTGCTCTGTTAGCTTTCCCCACTTCAAAGACTTGGTCATTATCCAGAAGGCCAGACAGGTACCTTCTTACTGAAAATGTAGATTTCTAGAAAACAATGTGGCTTTAAGCATATCAGCAATTACAACAATACTACAGAATCACAACACGCTAAGATCGAGGCAATGGAAATATTGTTGCTCATCACTCTTCATTCTGAATGTCACCCTCCAGCAAAACAAGTCAGCTCAGGAATCCATCTTAAAACCTAAAAGTAGTGTATAACATTATAGATCACTCAAGAGAAAGTTAGATTAAAGCTTATACAGAAAATCAGGAAAACAATTCACCACTACATCAAGGAGGACATCAGACTTTATCAATTTTACTAATGCCACTCAGGAAAAACTTAATGTAACTAAAAATAATACCTGAGAAAATGGTGGCAAGAGCCTTTGTTCAGTTACCAAACTGACGCTGTATCCCATCACTTCTCCTCTTGCTAAATTATCTTCAGGTTTTTCCCATGACACGTTAAGGGAATACGGTGAAAGAGGGAATACTGATGGAGATGACATGAACACCGGGGCTGAAATAAAATTAATATGGTAGCATTCATTTAAAAAGAGAGCAATGTGTGTAATGCAAGCTTCCCCATTGCACCTGTAAAAGAACACTTCTGACACTCTTATCTTTCTTTTTTTAATCTCATTTTCAATTCCAACTGGAATTTAGATATTATTTTTGATAGTATGTAAAAAAGTACCTCACTAATCATTCTCCTGTTTTATGCTCTGAATGTGGAATATAACTCTGACAATGTCTGCAAAGAAATACTAATCAACACTGAAGTCCTAACCCCTGTAGCAGGTAGGAAAGTACATACAAATGAAAAGTCTTCAAGAAAAAAAAAACTTCCTGCAACCTGGGAAAAAACTGATAAAAGCAAAAAATGTTCAATACTTCAGTATCTTAAAAGCAATTTTGTTTGCTAGGCCAGTTTGAAATTAACATGTCTCTCACTTCTTACAAAAACAGTTCCCCTGACTTCCATAGTAAATCTGTAAAAGGATTGTTTGCACTGCAGTTAAATCCCCACCTGATTACTCTGTAATAATAGGATACCAACTCATAGCACTTCTGCTACGTACAAACAACACTGCACTAATGGACCACTTCCCAAATACAATTTAACACTTTTATAACATATAGCATTTAAGAACAGATAAGCACAAAGACTCATTTTTAAAGGGGAATTAGTTTAGTCTGCTGTTTTGCAGGAGCAAATGTCTGAGGACATAATTTTGAAACTAACAGCAAACAAAAGCATCAGTGATGTAACTGAGGTGTTTAATTATAAAACAGAGGCTCTGTAAGCATAAACCACTTCATTTTCTAATGAAATTAATAGCTATTATTTCACATAATGTATGAAGTGGCAAGTTCTTCTGAGAATACAAACAGAAGATTTAGAATAAGAGTTATTCTGACCAGTTTAAACTTCTGGGAAAAAAATATTCATATGGTGACTCTTAAAAAAAAAAAAAAAAATCAAAGTCTCAGTTCAGGAAAACTCATTAGAACATCCTTTCTGAATAGATGGACCTTCTTGGATAATACTCGAGATTCACAACAAGTGTTAATACATTTGTGACAAAACCAGTCTGTTTTTACATATTTTTACCCTTTAAAGAACAACTGGGGAAACAGTAAAGAGTTCCAATATTGTTTGGGAGATTTTCCAGTCTTGCACTTTTCAACACTATGATGTTATGACTAAGAAAATGTTTTTGAATAATGTACTGAGATAATCTGACCTATTTTTAGTTAAAAAAAAAAAAAACAAAAAAAACAAAAAAAAACACAGCATTTGTCCCTACTTGAAGCATCACTAGACACATTCTAATGAAGAAAAAAAAAAAATTTAGAAATGCATTTTAAGTTAGTTTTGCTTTTCATTTGTATCAAACAAATTCAAACCAATACCTACCAGCCTCTCCTGTTTGTCCTGATCTCCAGTCTGAAGATACACTACCTGCCATGTTTACTGCTAGCACATAAAATTCATACTCTGTGAATGGCTCCAGATCAGTGACTATGGTACTGGTCTGTGGTGCAGCTAGTGCGTTTTCATTAGGAGACTCCATAACTGGTTGAGGACTGAGCCATCCACTGCTTTGAAAAACACGAATTTCAGGAGGAAGAAAGTTCCCAGTTGATTTAAATTTTTTTCTCATGTAAATTTCGTATCTTATAATTATGCCTAGAGAAGGGGAAAAGAAAGTCAGAAAAATTAATGTATTTAAATACACTAAGGCTGAGGAAGGGACTATTGACAAGGTCTTGTAATGACAGGAGGAGTAGTAGTGGGTTTAAACCGGAAGAGGGGAGATTAAAACTAGATGTTAGGAAGAAGTTCTTTAAAGTGACAGTGGTGAAGCACTGGAACAGGTTGCCCAGGGAGGTTGTGGATGCTCCCTCACTGAAGGTGTTCAAGGATAAGTTAGATGAGGCCTTGAGCAACCTGTTCTAGTGGGACATGTCCCTGCCTATGGTGGGGAGTTGGAACTAGATGATCTTTGAGGTCTATTCCAACCTCAACCGTTCTATGATTCTAAATGATTTCTGGAGTTTTACTACTTTATATGAGCACCAACATTTTGAGTGAGCTAAGAAGAATCAATCAATCAATCAATCAATCAACATGGGAAATACAGCCTTAGAAATTTCCCTCATTTCTGCTATTTTCATCTAAATGCTGACTTTGGCATTTCTTACACTACACTGTTTTTCTTCCCCTCCATGCACTTTTGGAATTTGAAAATGAGCATCTGGATTACAGGAGTTCTATTGAGTTCACTGGAAGACAATATCCTAAGTTCTGATTAATATTACTGGAAATTAGTACAGGTCTGTGATTTTCAATGGGATATTTAAACTTTTATTATTTATTTATTTTTATGCAATGGTGTCCTGGGAAAATTTCTCAATGATGGCTTAAAGGTGCTGTTTTAGAATACAGTACTGGACAGGAGATGGGGGTGTGCGTGTGTGTGTGTGTGTGTGACTTTTCCAGCAGGACACAGCTATTACATATGCAGGGAGGTCCATTTTGGAAAAAAAAACACCCAAACTTAAGTGTTGTGGTATGAAGTTATACATAACCTAGGTTGAATCGTGAAAGCTGTGCAACTCTAAGAATAGACTGTAAGAAAGCTGACTGGAGATTGCCCAAATGGAAAAGACGAGAGACACAGCAAAGCAAGGAGATAGTCCATTACCATATAATGTATAGATTTAGGGCTATATTCATGCATGGAACTGTAGAGGCTGCTCTACAACCTCTCTCTTTGTCTTTGGAAAGACCAGGAAATCTGAATAGATATCACAAGAAATTTGAAAGTATTTCTTAAATCAGCCTGTGATGACAATTACACACATAGAATGGCCACAGAATAAACTGTGAAGAGTATAAGCTACAGCAAACATGCAGAATGGGAACTGCCCTTCTAAATATAAACAGGCATTCATCTGTGGGCTTTCCTCCTGTGGGCAAATGAGATGTTTGAAAAGAAAGCTGAGCTTCCCATAAACAGATGAGGACACAAAATGTCCCCCATTTTGTGAAGAGGTCCAAATGCTGATTTTGCAGGCGCAAGCACGCATGCACAGAAGTTCACAAGATCTATTGCAGCTATTTCAACAGATCAAGTGTTTACCAGTTAAATCTGTGGCATCACAAAAGCATCCCAGAACAGCTGTGTTCTTAGTTTCAGAAACCTAAAATATTATTACCCAAGTCAGACCAGCAACTCTTGGCAATTGGCTAATCCCTAACAAAGTTACACTGGTAATAGGATTAGTTACCAAACATGACGGATGGTTTTAAAAACAGACTTCTCTGTTAATTCTTAGATTGTTTTTTCTGTAACTGTTACCTGCGTATTTATTCTTTGTCAGGCAATATCTCCACATCTGTCTGAACTAAGCAATCTGGCAAATTAAGAAAAAATCAATTTTCCTGTAAAGGTTTAATTATAAATGTGATTCTTGCTGCAACAGATGCCACTACGGGCTAAATCCTGGACCCAACACATTCACAGTTGGAGTTCTGGACTCCAAAAGAATAAAATAGAGACTCTGAGGATATGTTTAATGGCAGACAGGCAAATTAAGACAGTGCTTACTTCATTCTCCGTTTATGTTTCATGGCTAAGGATATGCTAACCAGATTTGAGAAAATGCAAAATCTTCAACTTACAAAATAATTACAATGTCCTACCATTTGGCTTCTCAGGTGGTGACCACTCCACAGCCAGTTCTGTAGAGCTGACGGTTTCTACTATTGGTGGATGTAGTCCTTCTGGAGGAGCTTGTGCAGTAATTACTGTTATTGGCTGGCTCTTTAAGCAGCCTCCACTAGTACAAGCTTGCACAGAAAAAACATACTTTGTAAATGGAGTAAGATTCCAAATAATTGCTGACGTTTTTAAGCCTTCATACTGACCACACGGCTGAAGATCAACCAAGCCAGTACATGTTAAAATGTATTTCTCTATGGGCCCAGAATCATTGGAAGCATTTGTCCAGTAAAGTAAAACAGAGTAGTGACTAACAGGGAAGACAGGATTTAAATGCAAGCTTCCTGTAGGTGTCCCAGATTTTGTTCTGTATGTCACTGAGGCACTTCTTGTAAAACCATGAACATTGCTGGCTTGGATGTAATAGGAGTAGAAGGTATATGGAGATAACATGGTATCGGTGAAAGTCTGAACACCTAAAACAAACAGGTGAGAAGTAAACTGTATCAGTCTAACACATTAAAAATAATCTTATTTTGCATACTTACAAGATTTCCAGCCCTAATCCAAGACAAAACATTTATGCCTGTATGCATACTCTTCCTGAGATAGTTTTGAACATTGCACCTTCTCTCTCCTTTTTCCTCTATCATCTTCCACTACACACTGGCATAGAATTTTCCAATGAATTTCTCTTAGTTCTTGCTTTAATCATGAACAAGATTTTAAAAATTACCCTCTTATTCCTCCTTATTGCTTTAAAATAATTATTTCAAATGTAAATCAGCATGGATATTGGTAGATCTGATTTGGGAAAAAAACCCCAAACTTTTGTAAAATTTCACACCTTTGTTTTCAATTAATTTCATAGCATAAGATCAAATATTTCATTGTTCTCTGCTTTCTCTTCCTTACTTCTAAAACGGTGCTGAATTTGTAGAGCATTAGGTTTTGAGTAAGTGAAACAAAAGTGCAAATAATTATTTGCATTAATTAACTGTGGGTTCTTGATATTCAAACACCAGCAGATGCATTTACATGATTTATCAGGGGAATTGCCTGAAAATGTCAAAAACATCTTTGAAATCAAGTCAGTTTTTTAAAAAATAATGTTTTGTTCAATAGAAACATGCTTAAATCTTGTTAATCAGCTAAATATATTCAGATTTTTTAACTCTCCACAAAGTATGCGGGTAATTATGAAATAACATCCTCAACAATGCCCTGTTTCAAGTACATTGTTAAGAATAAACTTATGACAACAAAATGTAGCAGGTTTTCTTTTGAAATTATGTCCTACTTTACTGAAATTAAGCTTTGAAATCAAGTTAAGAAATTAGAATACTTCCTATTAGCTCTCTAAATGCTTTTTGGTAACATTTCTTTCTCTCCTCTCAACCACTTAATCCCATCCTTAAATGGAACTGTACACCTTGCCTCATGGTATGTACTGTGGTGTGTTCATACTGACAGCATAAGCCACAGAGTAATCAGTCATAACACAGCAGCATGCACCACAACATAAAAATCTTAGCTAAGTGCATTTCAAAGGATCTGTGGGTCCTTGAATCATCTCTTTTTTTTTTTTTAGCTCTGGGGACATACCAATAATTAGAAAGACTTGAGTCCTGCAAAATATTAATGCTGCATTGGTAGAAAAACGTAACAAACTAAAGCTATCTGAACAGAAATTAAATCTTAGTGGCATCAAATGACACCTGTCTTCTTTAAACAAACAAACCAACCACCAAACATACCAAATACTTGTGTGCCATATATAAAGAACTAGAGTATCCAAATCCACCTCCTTTTCTTTGCTAAGAGGATCAATAGTAGCACAAAATGGCCTTTCCAGCTAGGACAGTGTCAAATCCTTGAGGACTGCCTTCTGAGGATTTCTTTGCAAACCTCAACACAAGAGAAGTGGTGCTGCTAAAGGAAAATCAGGAGCTACAGTGATATCTTAAGAGAAGGTGCTAAAAGTTAGAGGCCACAAAAAGCTTTCCTAATCTGTTAACAGTTTAAAACCAGAATGATGAAAAAAGGGGTTTAAAGTACATTAGGTTCTCATTTAGCCTAGTTCTTCATCTGGGACTTCCTCCCTCCTACACCTGGGCATATTTGCAGGGAATGCTTTTGTTAAGTCAATTTTAAAGTTTTTTCAGATTAAAAAGTAAAAAACTATTAGGCAATTTGGGTGACTCAGTTTGACAGATTTTAGACTACGGTTTTCACTTCTTTCAAGCACAATTAGTAACACAAAACCATAACTCACAAAATGAAAACAGAACAATGTATTCAAAATCACAGAGAATAATAATGACAGAAACAAGAAATAATTAAGAAAAATTGTGCATACATGTAGATATGTACACACACATGAACACAACACCTTTGATATCATCTCATAAATACTTACTATACGGGTGGTAGTCTTCAGTTGAATAAATTTCAGCCTCATCCCTATACAACTGGTAAGTAAGTCTGTTCGAATTTGGAGAGTCAGGAGAACTCCATGAGAGACTGATAACAGAAGAATTGAGAACTTTTCCTGTAGGAGGAGGTTGCTGGAATGGAGCTAAAACATACACAAAAACAGATGATGTAAAAATTAAGGTAATTAATAATTGCACAAACCTAAATAAAAATGCAAAAAAACTGCTAATATTCCTTCAAGGTAAAAAATGCTGAATAAACACAGAGTCACCCAGTCAAGACAAACTGATCCATCCAAATGCTCTCCAACAAGCCTTCCAGCTTTTTATCCATGTACATGAAATAAATGTATATATTTAGATGAAAAAAACTTTATCTTCTGCCCTCCTGCCACCCCCACCCCTCATCCCCAATTTAAGCAAGTACAAAACAGCTTTCCAAGCTTCCCACCCCAAATATATTTCCAGAGCCCTATTTAACAGGAACATGTTTATCTGGTCATGTTATTGAATTCTGTAGTTCAATTATAATTTTTTTTTTCCAGAGGAATCATTCCATTTTAGCACAGACCAGGCATAACTTCTTCTAATAGAACAGAAATGGAAAGTCCAACTACGTACAAATTTTACTGAAGTGTTAAAATAAGCCTAATTAATCAAATGACAGAAAATATAAAGGGGCATATTTTGAAGGTTATTTAGGCAATTCAATTCCATTTGTTTCCAATGAAACTTAAATCAACGAGACCGAGGTGTCTAATATTTTAAGAAATCAGTTTGAGATTCTTATTTACCAAAATACTGCTCTGCTGTCACCTCCATTAACTTTGGGAAATGTGCCATTTAATTGCAACCCATAGTGAAAGGAAAACAAACTTCAAGTTCACAAGCCAACAGTCTGATACTCTCAGCAAGAACAAAGTCCTTCCTTAATCTCCCTTGTAAACCAACTGCATGATCATGGCCCTTCCTAAGACAGAGTTTCATTTCTCAGTCAACAGCCACTATGTGCATACATACACCACATACACATGTTTTTACAGTTGAACTTGACAATCCTAAAGGTCTTTTCCTTCCTATATTATTCTGTGATTCTACATTTATACTATTACTCAAGTCAGAGAATGAGTTATATCCTGCAATGAGATGTCCAGCCAGCCTGTTATACGAAGGGAAGCACTACTCTCTGACCCTCAGTGCATTAACACAGAGCAAGACTGCTCTGTTTCAGCAGCTAGTAATTGCTATAGCTTGACTCAAAGCCAGACTATGCCATTTCCCTAGACTCTTTACCAGAGGAGGGAAAATCAGAGGAGCATGGATCTAGAAGAACATATCTTGTTCCTGGAATGAGAATAGCCAAGGGCACTACAGGAATCAGCACATGGAGTAAGAGAGCTACAGCTGGATCTAGAACCACCCAATAAGATTTTCTCCCTTACATTAAGCATTATAGGAAAATATCAGCATTAGAAACACACAANCTTTTTTTTTTTTTTTTTTTTTTTGTCCTTTGTTTATAAACTGTCATTTTTATTGCTTAACATACACAATTCACCAAATTATCAAAATTCATTCAGGCAAGCCAACAGGAGACAAGAAGCAAAGTGTGAAGTTGCAGACAAAACAATATGAGGGCCTCAAGCCACACAAATTACATATACAGAGGCTGGTGAGGGGCCTGGAGCACAAGACCTATGAAGAGAGGCTGAGGGAGCTGGGGTCGTTTGGCCTGGAGAAGAGGAGCCTCAGGGGTAACCACATTGCTGTCTACAACTACCTGAAGGGAGGTTGTAGCCGCCAGGTGGGGTTGGTCTCTTCTCCCAGGCAACAAACAACAGAAGGAGGGGACACAGTCTCAAGTTGTGCCAGGGGAGGTCTAGCCTGGATATCAGGAAGAAGTGCTTCCCAGAGAGAGTGATTGGCATTGGAATGGGCTGCCCAGGGAGGTGGTGGAGTCCCCATCCCTGGAGGTGTTCAAGAAAAGCCTGGATGGGACACTTAGTGCCATTGGCTAGGGCTGGGTGGTAGGTCAGACTGGATGATCTTGGAGGTCTCTTCCAACCTGGCTTATTCTGATCTATTCTAACATCAGGTTTTAATATAAACCTAAAACATGAGTTGAAGTTCTTTATTTAGAGTAAGATAATGAAAAGCCCTTTTCCTGCTGCAGTCTCTCAGCCAAGAAATTTCTAGGATTCATTGGACTGAACAGAACATAATCATCATCTCCCAGTAAAAAGCACAGGTTGTTTTGCTGCCAGTCTAGAGTTCTGGAATTCAGAAGCTAAAGTGTCCATAGGGGAAAAGTTAGAGAATGAAAGCAAACAAGTGCTTCTAAATCCCTTTGGCATTTTTGAAAGTTTCTCACCATGTTTACAAGACCTAAGCAATCATAGAAATTTATCAGCATAATCTTCATTGCCCATTCTCAGTCTCACACTATTGTATATTGCTCTCCTATGATGGCTGTTTGCAGTTTAGATGTGTAAGTACTGTATTTCAGATTCCTATGGACTACTTAAGGTACTATTATATTTTCCTTAAAGCATGTTAGTTGGACAGTGACAGCAACCTACATTTGCTTCCCTTAGCAAAGACTTATAAACAGCAGTGGTATCTGTCAATAAAATATTGTTCTGCAATGAAAATAACCACAAATATCAAGGTAAGCAAAGCTCCATGCATGTGCAACAAGTTAAAATATTTTGATACGAATAACCAAAAGACTGCAATTGCTATATCATTTATGTCCAGAAGAGGACTCTGCTTGGCATTTAGAATATTGCCTGATGTATTTTTTTCCTAACTAAAATCTATGATATTATTTATCTATGTCATATTATGATTAATCAATTTTATAGTTGAATTGTCATTGACCTTTATCCAATACATACCCCAACATAAATAAGTAGGTTGGTTTATGTTTGTAAAGCACTTTGAAGATGAACAGCATCATAAAAGTGCCATGCATTATTATTATGCATTCAGTTGAAACATCCTACATTTTTAAAAGAAACAACAAGCCAATCAGCCACCTGCACAATGAACAGATACTATACCTTCTAAAGAAGAGTACAGAGAACAAAAAAAACAAACCCAAAACTATATCTAAATATTTTCAAACTCTGAGGGGAAAAAATAATTTGCCTTCTATGTCATTTATAGCAGTGTGCTTTCTACAATGTATATTATTTGAAATTTAAGCTGAATTACAATGAAATATAAACTGGAATCAAAAAACCTCTTTGTGCAGGTACATCTCTGATTGCAGATCTATATTGTGCATGTATCATGATGATGAATACCATATAAACATAGGTTCTACAAATCTAAACATATGTGGAACATAGAAGGAAGGATTTTTTTGAAGGAGGATCCAAAAATATACTGCAGAGATTAACTGGGAAGCTCTATCCCCATCATTACATGGCTACCCAAGCTAATTCTCACAGCAGGACCAGTGTGGCCACTGTTAATTAGCTCTCTTTACAGAAATAACCAACTAGCAGAGTACACAGGCTGCATGACTTCCAAAACTGGTCTGTCAACTGTATGCCAGTAAGGCTGAAGGCAGGTCTCCCTCTTCCTGTCAGTGGCAGGAAAGGGGGCTAAGATGTAAGGTCTATGAATACTATTGTATTTGTGTGATTTAAAAAGTGAACTCTGTATTGGAAAGTGCAAGGGAAATATGGGCCATAACTTCTTTCCTGAGTTAGACTGCAAGGATACGCTATGTGTACAACACAAAGCACTCTGTACATCTCCCTTGAACACTTCAGGGACCAAAAACATGGGAGAAGGGACAGTCAAACCCAGTTTTAGTGCTGTTGACCTAATACCAAGTCAATACGAAAAATCTTCATTTGAAAGACATGCTTTTAAGACCTTCCATCCACTTACTTTTACTACAGCCAAACAGGTTGAGGACATCCAAATTACTAGCATCCGGAACACAGCTGTCACATTTCAAGCCAGTTACAAATTGTTTACAAACACACTGTCCAGTAACAAGATGACAAGTCCCACTAATGGCTCCTGCAGGATGACAATCACAGCGCTGACATCTATAAACAAAAAACAAATCAAGGAAGTTATCAAAACAAATTAACACTTCAGTTAAGCACAGTAGGGTTTTGTTTAAAAGATTCTTGGCTGACAATTTAAAAATCACAAAGAGTTCAGTAGCCTTAGGAATAAAAAAAAACAATTATCTATAAATCTAATTTTTAAAAAAAACTTACAAAAATATGTTTGTTATAAAAACACACATAAACATCTCAACACCAGTTTAGATAGTTCAGATGAAAACTGCTTAGAGTTATAGAGCTTTTATACATATTGATCCACAAACAAAGTGGATAACAACATTTGGTAATAATCACATCAAGCACTCATTCCTGCAGTGCTTGCTGGCACAACCTTTCTTGCAGAGCTGTAGAGTTCAGTGATACATGTGGAACTGGTTTCATAGGGTTCTGCACAAAACAAGCCAACCAGGCTTAGGTTTGAAAAGGAATCAATTACTAATTCTTTTACTACAAAGAAACTTGACATAGAAAAAATATAAACAAAGTACACCCCAAAAAAACCCCAAAGTCACTGAGGATAAAGGAGAAATAATGTAGACAAAAGTTGAGTGAAAAGAAACAAAATAGCAGAAATACGAAAATTACAACAGAAATAGCATTTTCTTTGCAGCCTGATGGACAATATTTTTAAAAACCCACTAAATGGAATATTTAATTAAATCTGTCAAATTAAATTAAGTAAGGGACTCAAAAAAGTAAAAGCATTGGTATCACATAAACGTCACATTTCAGTTCTGCGTATTTCGCATTTTTTTCTTCGTATCTAGTCTAAATCTACCCTCTTTTAGTTTAAAAACCATCACTCCCTGCTCTGTCTCCACCTTTCTTATAGGCTGCCTTTATGTATTGAAAGGCTGCAACACGGTCTCCCAATTTGGGCAAAGCACTTTCTTTCCTTCCTGCAAGTTATGCTACCAGCTGCAATATAGATTGCCATTATAAGTCATAACAGAAAGTCAACAATGGCAAATAAAACATCATAGTTCAGATTCTAATTTCACTTTAATTACTGCAGAAAAAAAAGATGCTTTGGAAAGATTATGAACTGGGAGAAATGTGACACTACAGCACTGTTATTAAAACACACTGGGAAATCTATAACTCATTCCCCTTTCCCTGAGCTGGAAAAGTTTGGTTCTTAGGCGTCAAGCAACATCAGCTTTGAGGGAATCTTAAATTACTCCATATGCCGGGATCCAAGATAATGAAGCAACAGAAAGACCTTGGAGAAGCCCAAGGGAAAAACAGTCATGCTAACCTTTCATTGACCAGCTGCACAAGATACAAGGAAACAGGTGATGGAGACTTTAAGCAAGTTACCTTGCCATTTTCCTAGTTATCACCATCATCTTAGTCTATTTCTATATGTGTGAAGGCAGAAATAAAAGTAAGTTCAGTCATGTTTTTGGAACTGACTTTTTAAGGCTCAAGAGAAAGGAGGGTGGAAATTGTTTTCACATTAGGACAGTAAAATTAAGGTCAATAATCAGTGAAATATACTTGTTAAAAAAATTGTCACTTTTAATGTGCAAGAAAACTCTTCACATACATTTTATGCCCATCAAAGAGCTTTCTGTATTAGAGTTCCTTTACTCCACAGTAGCTCATACAGTGTGATCTCCTGGGTAATCATTCAACACCCTTAAAAAGGTTGATAAAAGCTAAAGCTGCAAAATAAGCTGCAAATTTGTTTTATGGACTAATATCCTTTTGGGAATAAATAAATACATTCTCTCTTGGAAACCACTATACTGTAGTTTGCTCTCTTTTATAGTCAACAGAAAAGGGCACTTTTTTTGAACTGTATTAAGTCTCTTCATTTGTAGGCAGTGCATCCAAATCTCCCTTCAAATGGAAGTTCTGTTTAGACTGTTTAAATGTCACAACTGAAAAATGAACAGTTAATGAAAAAACAAAGAGAGACTTACTTGCTCAGTAAGGCAGCACTTTATTGTTATATTGTTTCATTACCCGTTAGTATTTAGTGCGTATTTAGCTGGGAAGGAGTGTTAACAAAAGCCTCAACAGACAAACAGCAGAATCATAGAATCAGTCAGGGTTGGAAGGGACCACAAAGATCATCTAGTTCCAACCCCCCTGCCATGCCCAGGGACACCCTACCCTAGATTAGGCTGCCCACAGCCTCTGCCAGCCTGGCTGCAAACACCTCCTGGGAAGTGGCCCCAACCACCTTCCCTGGGCAACCCATTCTAGGCTCTCACCACTCTCATGGTGAAGAACTTCCTCCTCAAATCCACTCTGAATCTCCTCACCTCCATCTTTGCTCCATTCCCCCTAGAACTGTCACTCCCTGATAGCCTAAAAAGTCCCTCTCAGGCTTTTTTGTAGGCCCCCTTCAGATACTGGCAGGCCACAAGAAGGTCACCTGGGAGCCTCCTCTTCTCCAGACTGAAGAGCCCCAACTCTTTCAGTCTGTCCTCATAGGAGAGGTGCTGCAACCCTCTGATCATCCTTGTGGCCCTTCTCTGCTCCAGCATGTCCACATAAAAGCTTCTCTTACTGCTCCTGTATATTACTGCACCTGTTATAAATAAGGGTCCTCTTGATATTCCAGTTTTCATTATCATTCACACATGAGAATCAAACTCACAAATTCATAGTTTTCAGTGCCTGGCTGCTTCTCCATGCTTGTTGCATTTTCTTCTAGGAAAACTGTATACTCCCTGCTCACCTATGCTGAATTGGGCTCCAGATCCTTCAAACATCATACATGCCATTGTATTCTGTTCCACAGAATTACACATTGGATTTCTGTGCTCCTACATATAGTTTTATTAAAACTGCAGACCTCTAGAGCTGGCTTTGTTTTTAAGTCTAAATCATGCTTTTCAAGTCGGGATTAAATTTTTGGACAATTAAGGATTCTTTTTAAAAATAACTAATTCCTTGAAACTTCTAATGATGTAAGAAATTTCTAACATTCTTGTGAAATGCTTATTCTTCAAGATGCTCTCAGTCTAACATCTTTTACTAAAGCAGAATTATATAAAATCAAGGAAAACAGGCTTTTAAAACATGGAAAGAGGCATGTCAGGACAAGATGAATTGCAATATTGATTTTGTGAGGATAAATGGGTTTTGTAATATTAATATAGAGAAACCTTTATTACATTGACTCTCTAGGTGCAGTTAGAGCCTCTCCAGCAATCTGTTTAAAATCTTCATTTTTCATCCTTATGGGAAAAGCTCACTTACTAAATGGATTTCATAAACAGTGATCTGTCAAGATATATATATATAGATAAACAATTTGTGATGTTCATTGACCAGTTCATTATAGTAAACAATACAGAGGTAAAGTATTTCAAATGTGTACCAATTTCAACCATTATAGATCTGTTCAGACTGCTGCTAACATCCAGTATTTCTACTTCTTTAATTGCCAAGGAAATTCTTCTACTTCATAAATTGAAATACATTAAAAATATATGGAGTTACTGCTTTATCTCTAAAACCTTATGAAATAAACTAGCTTGAATACACATTCCTCAATGAGAGAATTTTAAAGCCTCACAGTTTCTCTGTGTCACAATTTCTGTTGTTGTACCAAGACAGATACAGTTTTGCCAATACAGATAGCTCATATCTTTTTTTTTTTTGTTCTATAACCAGAGCCCTTAAAAGACACTTGGAGCAAGGAGGTTTAAATGACTTTGCAATGCTATAGAGAAACAAAAAGTGTATTATTATTTTTCAGAAGCTACTAACAGTTAAAGAAATGGATTAAAACAGATTAACAAATTAAGAGCTGGATTAACATTTTTAGTGGATAAATGTTTCTGCCTGAGTAGCAGAGGTACATTGCCCAAGCAGAGGATAACCAAAAGGAAGTCAAGCATATGCAACACAAGTTAATCATGTTAATGTACTACCAGAGCAGTCTTCAATACTGTCATGAGGATTAAGTAGCATTAAGGCATTAAAGCCAACTCTGACTCAAATTCCAGAACTGTGAAAACTTTCCATTTTTATAAGATCCGAATCTAGATAATTCTAGATGTTTCCACATTTTTAATTTCAGAAGACAGCTCAAAAAGCAGGTAATCAAAAGCCAATATCCAGCTCAGGAAAGCTATTGCTTAACGTAGATCAATGTCTTCATCACCTGCTAAAACTGTGTGTCTCTGTGTGCAGATATTACAGTTAAAGAAAAAAAAAAACGCATTCATAATAAAGAAAATATGTTTAAAAGGGAAGTTTAATACTACATAGATTTTATTCCTTATCATTAGGAATGACAGGAAGTGAAAATAGGAAGTCCTTACTCCTACAGATTACTTTATGGCCATTAGCAGATGCCTCAATGACCCGTGACAGTAAAAAATAATTTTAAAAATCTCCTAATAAGTGACAGTAACATAAAAGTTAAAGTGAAAAATCTGCAGAATAATGTCAAATATATGCAAGATGACACTGATGATCACTACCTAAAAGCATGTCTACCCTACAACTAGCTGGAGAAAGGAAACAGTGAGGGAATGCTGTGCAGATTTTGCTCCTGCCTGTTGGTGTGGTCTGGGGTTTTTTTTTTCCTCTTTTTTTCATTTTTTATTTTTTAAGGCAAAAATATTGAATACAACAAAACAATTTAACCCCATCAGCCTGCATGAAAATATGATTGTATTAGAGCTGTGCAATGTTCCTAGACAACATTTAAAGGGAAATTGAAAATGTGGGGATTAAGCAAGAACAATGATCCTGGAAAAGAAAGATAGAGCAATAGCTGGAATAACAATGCACTACCTATAGATACTTTTGCCCCCCTAGATTCCAGGGAATATATCCATATAATTCCAGTGTATCTAGAGGCCCCAGGCTACATTAGCTAAACAATTTACCCTGTGACACATAACTAAATGCTGAAAAAAGAATGCACAGGTTCAGAAAAAGAGAGGTCTTTTTTAAGAGGGAAGATACTGTATTTCTGCTGCTGCTACTATAAGAAAATTGGAAATATAGCAGTATTTGCAATGTTTTGCTGTTTTCATTAAAATATCTTCCTGAGATCTTTGAAACATTCACCAGTTATAAGAATAGCATATTACCTGCACCTTAATAACTAACTAACCAATGATTAACACCTCAGAAACCCAGGTATCTTACTGAAGACGACACAGAGAAACATTTACCAAACAGCTGTACCATTAGACAGCATTAGCATTATACAGCTTTCACATTGTTTCTACTTAAATCTGAGGCAAAATTTCTATTTCGTTCAGTTCATGAGAACACAAATGGTATTGTAACGTAGCATATGTAAATCAGTGTGCACACAAGAATTCAAGAAAGGATCAGTGCAGCCGGCATACTCCTTGTTGTTGCCACTAAACCTGTGAATCAGCTACTATGAGGGAAATAAAAGTAAGGAGGAGGTTATAAGTGATCTCTGAAGAAGAAACACTCACCTCCCTGTGACGGAGTCAAATCCAAAATAAAGTTCTTTGCAACGTTCACATGTATGTCCTGTTACAGAAGCGTCTTGGCAAACACACTGGCCAGTTAGTTTATCACAGATCTGATTCACTGAACCACCTGTGTGGCACAGGCATGGCAGACAGCCAGTGACACTGGATGAAGAGAAATAAAAGCCTGGGGGGAAAAAAACAGGATTTTGAGAACAGGTGAAATGGAAGAAGCTAACAGGAAGATTATTATTAACTTGTGCATAATCAAGGATGAACCAAACAGAACCAAAGCTTAGTTATCACACACGTCAACTCAAATAAATCAGTAGAGTCCTCCTGCCAAGCTGAGCTTCTAAATCTTCTCATTGGCAGTTTGTAAATCCTCCAGTTTCCAACTATGATTTTTTTTTTAATTATTCTCTCTCTTCAGACTTTATTTCAGACGGAGAAAATGCAAAATAGGTAAAGACCCAAGAACATGAGAGATAGTAATGAATGCACCACAAGCAGCAGAAACAGAAAAAAACCAACTTATGAGAATAGGCATTTGTCCATTCCAGTCTGGGGGCTCACCTCTTGACAACAGCTAGTTTTGAAACACACAAAATGCACTTAAGAAAGTTTCTTAATCTTTCTCAGTCAGTGGTTATGTTAGTACTTGAAACATGATGTTTCTCAGGAAAAACTGCATTTGATGAGCATTAGTAGGTCTATATACTATTTATATTTAATTCCTCCTCAACACGGATCTTGTATTTTATATAAATACTTTTACAGAAATAAAACAATTTTTAAAAGTTACTTTATTAAAAAGCTTCCATCCTAAACCCTGTCCATTCTGAATCCTATTCTTCTGTTCTAGTATGTTTTCCAATTATGAACTGGAGCATCCACTCCACCTTCCCCACAGTGTATCTGGTATGCTTCTGCTATACTGTCTTTTACCCTATTTCCTTTGCAAGCAATCTTTATCTATGCAAGTCTCTACCAAATTACTGATAAAGAGCCCATACATATCTAACCTGGTCATCGAAGAACTTGCCTCTTATTCACAGACTCATCCAAGCTTCCAGAGTTTTACATGTATTGTTTTAATTATGCTCCATCACCACATTCATTAATTTATTTTACAATGTATGGATTTATTTCACTCCTACTATTTTTTTTTCTTTCTGATCAAAAGACAATGCAAGTAATGGCATCATCTTTCAAAATTATTTTCTATTTTTATCTGATTATTAGTGAACATTTTACTTGGGTTTTCATACAAATTGCTCTGCCTTTTTTTTTTTTCTTTTTTTTTTTTTGAGTGGTACAGTTGATTTAGATATAGAAATGTAGCAACATATGAGAGTTCTATAAACAATGATGGTGACAATATTAACTGGCATTGGTCAACTGCAAGTACTTATCTTAAAACATCTATCTTAAGATAGGGTCATTGACAGAAGTTTCTGTCTCTGGCAGCTGGTTATTATTAATTATTATTGAACAATTTCAACAGAAGAATTTCAGATGATGCTCAGTGGCACTGTAATTGCACAGACTTCTTGGATGCTTTTCCTGTCTCTCCAAAGAAAGTTTAATCACTTTCTTCTTAGTCGTATTTTCAGTTACCAAACCTATTTTTGCTGTCCAATAACTTCTTCAGGTCCTGCTTTATAATAAAGAGCCAAAAATTGTATAGTAACGTGTCGCATCACTCAAGGCCTTATTATTTATTTTATCTTACAAGATATAGCTTTATATATACACCCCTAGGGTGGTATTCTCTGGCTTTGCAGCAGTGTTGCGCTGTGAGCTCATATCCAAATAGCAGAGGAACTAAACAAATTGAAAACATTAGAATTTTACTGCTCAAATCTTTGCTCAAGTTTAGCCTCTGGTCCTCAGTGAGACAAATCTCAAGTGGACAGTGAAGTGATATGAGTCTCCAGTTAACATACATTCACATCATAAAAAAACATGCTGTTGGCACTTTATTCCAGAGAGGCCCTGAACTGAGCCACCACAGAGACTGAATAGCTTGAAGTTATTAGTGAAGCAGCATGTATTATCTCATACTGCAGTTGTCTGCACAGTACAGTGCCCATCCTGTGCATAAAGAGGAGACCATTTCCAGGCAATGTCACTCTTGAGCACAATGAATGACTCCACTCAAAGAATGTAACAGGAAGATAGGAAACAAGTTTAAGCCTCGACTCCTGTAGAAGGTCAGAGCACTTCTTCAGGACCCAGTTTATTGTTGCAGTAAATGACAAACGCTCAGGCTAAAATGGATCCTTGCCCATCTGAAATTTTGCATGAAACTAATGTCTGAGAGAAATTATAAGGGTAACTAAGCACATCTGTAGAACATAAATTCATTTTAGCCCAATAGAATTGATCACTATATACATAGTCATAGCAATAACGTTCGTAATTATAAATAGTCTATACTTTGACGTTAAACACCCTGGCTCTTCTAATGTCATACCACCTAAACTACGGTAGAGTAGTGAAGGACTTGTTATATTGCTTGGCTTTTGTGGTGGTGGTGGGTTTTTTTTGTTTTGTTTTGGTTTGGTTTTTTGGTAATAATAATTTAGAAATGGTCTTCAAGTTTAATCAAGTTTCTGGATCCTGCCACATTTTTTTCCAGACAGAGCAAATAAAAGTACCATCTTTTCAAAAGCAAAAGTGAGGGACAGGAAAATGGGAGTCTTTCCCCTAACTAATTCATGAGTGAAATTAATACAACTAAATGTAGATTAAAAGAGACAGTAGATTACAAATTCATACTGCTTGTCATAACCATTATTATTATTATTTACTTCCACCACCTAGAATTTGACAGGAAAGAGTAAGAAACAACTTAATGCAAGCTTAATTTACAGCAAGGTTAGAAGGGCTCATAAAAGTTGCTTTATGAAGGATCCAATGTTGTAAAATAGAGCCAATTTCCAATTTTAAGACAGCCACTGCAAATCTCTTCAAGATCTACATATATAAGTAGTATTATGCTTATTCTTTTTCAGATTTTTTCCAATTCAAGCATAACTGATCACATTTGTCAATCAAACATACTCTTCAAAAGGAAGAATGAAAGTCATAGCAAAGTATTCACCTTCTTTTTTTAATCATACTCTTACTATTTCTCCCCCCTGCATAGGTCATGCAAAAGGAACATCTGAACAATTCCCTTGCACTTTTACATACTTTTCCAACTATAGCAGTAATGCCCATTTCTCAACCATAGTCTGTGTTTGAAAATGCACAGTTAACATCATTTCATTTTTCTTCCTGGCCAACAATCTAGGTAGTGAGTGCATAAAAGCTCAGTATTGGTGTTCAGCCGCGTATCTCACACGCTGGTTTGCGTCTTTTCCCATACTACATACTGCTCCATAAAAAGCTGTGGTCTTTGTTTTCTCTTTCACTATACCTTTGCTGCACTCGTAACAGGACGCAAGACCTGTGTCAAATAGGACAGCACAGTCCCAGAATGAGACAGGGACAAACTTCACAAGTATTTGAGGGCTGGAAATATTTCCTTCTACCGTTACAGCCTATGACATCTCAAAACCAAGTTTATATACAACGTAAAACTGATCTTTCATTTGGTTTCATGCTATAATCAAAAGTTCCTCTTCTTGCATAAATCATTAGTTAAAAAAAAAATATAAAGTACAAAAATCTACCAAATACATTACTTGTATGAGAACTAGTAATGAAGAGGAAGGTCATGGATACAGCCTAATAGATTAAACACATGGTTCAATGCTCTGAAAAGAAGTGTTGTTTTGTTTAAATAGATCTCATGATAAAACAATATCTCAAACTTACATTCTGTTTGAATTTTTCCCCTTTGGCAATTCTTCCTATATTAAGATTTTGGTAACTTTGGGAAATTTTATCAAAGCACACAGAAGGTGTGCTACAATAGGATGTTATTTTAAATACAACTCCTTATAACAGGCATCAGTTACACAGAGTAATGAAAAAAAAGAGACTTGAACTACAGAGTTGAAATGTCCCAACAGCCTAAGAAGCCTTCCATACGTGTTAAAGGCTGCCAGTTTTAGCTAATCATCTGTGTGCTCTTAACTAGGCTATGTTGACTACAAATATACTTGGAGCACATTTTCTTATCTTTGTCCCAAGGCAAAGCCTTAGGACATGCCTAGAGTACTTGAAACCAATTAAACATTTTCATACTTCTACAACATAACACCAGTATTATGAGCAGGTTACATTCACCCCTGTTTTATGGAAAACTCTCCTTTGAAGCATACTGGCAAAGAATATTTCTAGAGAAGTTAGATATATTAAATGTTTGAATGAGCTCACACTGGGATCGAAGCTAAAATGCCAGTAAAAGCCCCATAGTACACTGTGCCACACTAAGAGCAATACAAGGCTTTTACACTGATAAGGATTTACACTTTCACCTGCAGAAGACAGCTCAGTGTTCAGCACATACATGCTTATACTTCATTCTTGGAAAATGTAAAAAAAAAAAAAAAAAAAAATTTAACAGGAACTATTGTGGAACTATTCCTTTGAGTGCCATGCAAGCTTTTCTGCAAACCAGTCTGTTCACACTATCAATTAAACCTTTTTAAACCATTTAGTTCTGCATAAACCCTGGCCTTTCATTTTCAAGGACAAGGGCGGTCACTGACTCGGGAAGCCTTGACATCACTCCTCTGCCCATCTCTGATTAAGTGGCTGCTGTAGAGGGTTAACAGGTCAAATAGCACTGGAGGAGGAACAACTAAGAAAAACAGAGCGCTGCCTTATTTATTAGTATATGTACCTAAAATAATTTAAACGAAAGTATTTTTAAAAATACTTAATGGAGGTTAAGCAGCTTTTTTAACCTCTGTTCAAATTATTGAATGGCATATTAAAACCAATGGAGATATACTGTACCTTTTAATGTGACCTGCTACTCAGTAAATTGCACATGTATTTAGCTTGAACTAAATCTACCTGTTTAGTATTATTATTAATGTTAGATTAACACTACCTATAGTTTTACTTTACTCACAGAACTAAAATATTAAAATATAACTACAGAGCTTTCCACTTAAGAACTTGTACTATGCCTTCCCAGAAAGCATTTTTTTCACTATGAGGATAGTGCCTGTTCATCAAACTTAGGTGGCTTGCCTGTTAATCTTTCTGTTCACACAGTTAAGAGACAGGAAAAGAATAAAAGAATACTTAACAACAACAGTCAGAAACACGTTAAACATAAAACTATGTGTTCAACATACCAAAAACTGTAGGACCTATGATGATATCCCACAAAACAAAACTTAGTACATCAATGTGCTGGTTTGAGGCTAATTGGAAGTAGATTAGAGGCTTTGCAAAGAAAACAATTTTGATGTCTACTTCGCTCATAGGTCTAGTGAGATGTACAAAAGCAAGGACACAGAGACTGATCTCTGTCTCCTCGGCTTCTGGCTGGATCTATGTATCCCAACTAATCAGTTTCTACATCTAACCCCCGTGGCTGATCTTCCCTGTTTACCTGGCACATAAGGCAGATTCTGGGATAAGATTGGTGGGTGGGAGGAGGTGGAAGGGTGGTTGGGAACCCCTTTTGAGGATTCTGATCTCTTGGAGGGGTGTTGTGCTTCTGTATTACCTTTTTAATGTATATAGCTGTAAATATTTGTAGTATATTGTAAATATCTGCTTGTATATTGTGCTAAGCTGTAAATATAAAGCAACATTCCATAACTTCCAGATGGATGAGTCTAGTCTGGGTGAATTCAAATGTGGAGGAGGGGAGGGGGGCAGGTAACTCCCAAACCATCACAATCAAATAGACTGCCTTCTAATTTCCTTACCTGGTTTACACTGATCACACCTTCTCTCCTGACGCTGAGGCAAACAGACGCATTGTCCAGAAACATGGTCACAAACTGTTCCTGCCAACGTGCCCAGAGCGTCACAGTCACAATGCTGGCATCCAAGCTGGTTGCTCATGCTGAGGTTGTACATATGAAGCATGCACTGACTGCACTGAAGGCCAGTTACACCAGCTTTGCAAGGACACTGTCCTGTTGATTTGTCACAATGCAGAGAGCCATTTATTGTACCTGCCTTATCACAATTACATGGCAGACAAACAAAAGAATGAATTTCCTGTACTTTGTGATAGCCATCTAGGCATTCATTGCATTGTCTTCCTCCAATATTTGGTTTACACACACATTGCCCTGTCTTCACATCACACACAGTTCCAGAAAATGACCCTGCAACATTACAGTCACAAGGCTTACAACCAGTAACATCCAGCCCATAAAAGTTGTCCATGCAGGTGTCACAGTGAAGCCCTTTCACTCGTTCTTTACAATTGCACTGCCCGGAGACAGGGTTGCAGAATTGGTTCACTGAGCCGTGGCTGTTGCACCAACAAGGCTCGCATCCATCTTCATTAGCATATCTGAGTGTTTTAAATCCAAAATTGCAACTATCACACCTAAGACCTGGAAAGAAAAAAGGTGTCAATTTTTTTTTTTAAACCTATTAATTTAATTTTCTGAGAAAAGATAACTATATACTACACTGGAGGGGAGATTTGTTAAATTAAAAAGGGAAAAAAAAAAAGGAGTAGAAAGCACTGATACTCTTCACCAGCATAATTAACAGGAACGACAGGGCTGCACAAATCAGTTGACTAACAGTGGCATCCCAAAAATCTGCTTACTTTTCCAATTTGTTTCAGAAGCAATGTGTTTCTGCTGGCTTCTCAGTACAATTTAAGATACTTCTGCAAGAGATTCCTTGTAACATTTCTGAGACAAACTGGAATTAGTCTCTTTGTCACCCATAACAATACCTGTTACACAATCAATGCTTATGTGAACTCTTCACCCTATATAATAGAAATGCAGCATAGAGGGAATTGCACTGAGCTCTCAATCTGTTCTATTAAGATATATATATATAGTGAAAAAAAAAATTAAATATACTCTAGGACAACACAATGTAGACTAATTATGATGAACGATTTACTTAACAGTGTGGTTCAGATTTAACACTGATTACATTTATGTTAGTATTTGGTTGCCCTCACTGAGAGCAGAAAATATTTTCCATAATCCAAATTTTTATCTGCACATATGATTTAGTTAACTCCTACAGCACATTTAAATCTAAACTGTTTTCTTCATCTCATAGTTTTATTAGCTTTGTTCTCAAAGTCATCACTTGCTTTACCCCTGCCCCAGGGGATGGTATTTGTATTTTGGTTTATATACCGTACATTACAAGAAAGCAAACAAGATTATTATATGAAAAATGCAAATTCTCAGTATACATATTTTCCCTTGCAGTGGGGAAATCCTTCACTATGAAGCTATTTCTTAATTGTTGCATATAGAACAAAATAAATAGAACATCAAGATATTTTCATTATTTAAAAAAAAAAATTAAACATACACAAAAATCTAGCAACTTACATGTAGAAAAATAAAACTAAAAATGGTAGGAAATGAATTATACATATGGATAAAAACTCAAAAAACTTCAACAGAAGGCAAGTTCCTTTAACAGTGATGAATGACTCACCTAAGGCATATCATTTAATTTCAATAAGGAAAATAAAAAAGGACCACTATTGCTGCAAATTTTAAAAATAACTGTATTGTTAACAAGAATTATGACTCATTTTGAACTATTAAAATTGGTCTACATGGATTCATATCATATCAGTTTTAAAAATATGCGCAGTGCTTATTTGAATATGCCATACATATTCCTGACAGGTAATCTATTCCTAACGATACTGAGGAAGGCCTACAGGGCATCACATTCAATGTTAACAAGTACAGGGGAGTTAGCACGCTTGGCATTTAATTCACATTCTTCTACCTTTTTATTCTAGATGAATGACCTACTTTAATAAAATTATTGGTGCTAATGTATTTTACTGGTGATAGAATCATTAGTAAGATTTAACAGTTGTGTTAACTCCACCAGTTCGTGTTTCGTAACACGGCAGTCCTTAGTTGCATTTCTCTGTTAGCATGTTTGTTTAAATAGATAAAATGGCAATAGACAGATTGCTCTAAAAGCCAATTTAGAAAACCAAGGAGGAAAGCTCTTTGTTAAAGTTTGCTACACACATTCTGATGTACAGAAGCTTATTTACAATTGGGTTTGAAAACATAACAACAACAAAAGAGAATCCAGTCTATAAAAAAAAAAATAGGTCTTTATCCTGCAAACAAACACTTGTATTACAGACCTCCAACACAGTTACAGAGAAATTCACAGCAAGCATAGATTTGTACATGTTTTTGCATTATTTCTGTGGAAAGAAAAATTACATTATATTTGTCCTTTAATGGCAACATTTAAAATAAATTTCTTGTATACCAAACTCCCACTGAGTTAGGAAAGGCTTTCATAAATGCAAGCTTGAAGGGTAGGGAAAGAACATATAATTAAGAGGCTCTGAAATTGTCTTTAGCAAATATAGAGAGTGAGTTTAAATAGCACAAAGGTTATTTTTTAATTCTTAGAACCCTTTTCACTGTATAGAAAGCATAGCTAAATTGGCATTCCACAAATAAGAGAACAGGAACTGTTCAGGTTTCTGTCTGTGTAGAGGTATTTTCGTTATTTGTTGTTTTTTATTTGCTTTTGGAAATTAGAAGAAAGAAGAAAAAAGACTCACACACACACAAAAAAGTCAATATTAACAAGTCAGTGAGTCGTAAATTAACATACACTTAAACACTGCTAAAACAACCCACAACCATAATTAGCTAAAGAAAATAAATTTCCTAATTACAAAGCAGAAAAGGATTTCTTTTTTCTATTTTTTTTTTCTTGAGACATATGTGTAGTCTGAAGCATGTACAGTTACCATGCAAGGCTCACTATATCAGGAAACTCTCCTTGCATAATATTCCCATACATCAACATTTCAAAGTGTATTATATACACTGTGTATTTTGGGCACTTGATAAATTTTGTCCTTATGTGGCTGTGGCTCCCCTCAAATACGCTGGAAGTAATAAATTGCTATAATCAAATCTAATTTCTGAAAAATACCTGTGGGAGTAACAAACAAAAAAGCATGTCTTGTAAAAAAAATGATAAATAACACAGAAGGTAGCAGTTTATTATAATCAGCTTGGCATTGAATTACAAAATTAAAATTATATGGCCCTTGATAACTAACCCTAGCTATGTACATGATCTTTTGAATTATATTGACTCATTTTGCATTTCATAGGAACAGTTCAAAGAAATATAATAGAAAAAAATTGATAGATTTATCACAAAGGGCCCTGTAGCACAGAATATTTTGAGAAAAAAATCCATTTATTTTGGTCTATTAAGAAAACTAGCATGGAAACGATTTGCTTAGAACTCATTAAGTATAAAACGTTTTGGAAAAGTGTTAATTTCCTAAAAGAAACATCTATGCAGTAAGCAAATTACATTATTTCTGTGACTTATTAGTATGGGGCTATGTAAGTTAATGTAGCTATGCCATAAAGAAACTTCTAAAGGGTTGATTAAACTAAGCTTCAAGCTGTAGGTTTGATAGAATTATTAAATTAATAATTTCTCAACAGTCAATTTCATTCATTTTTATAATATGCCTTCAGCAGAGAAGTTTAGTATACTTTTCATTTAGAAATCAAGTGAGGTTTATTTCCAGAGAAAATAAGAAAAAGGGCTCCAAAATTCTGCATTACACATACCAATAACATTTGCTTTGCACTTGCACTGGCCTGAATTTTGGTGACAGGTAATATCTCCATTGACTGTCCCAGAGGTATTGCAGTTACAGGGACTGCAGCCATCAGGGTTTGACTGTTGTAGATTGTAGAATCCTTCCTGGCACTGATTGCATTGTCTGCCAGACACATGTCTCTTACAATTACACTGGCCTCCAATCTAGAGAGATACAAAATATCATAGAATGATGAACATATCTATTTTTAGATAATACATTCATTAGCAACAAGAACAGGAATATGAGGGGGGGAACTTTAAAATGGAACAGAAAAAAAATAAAAAGCCACTCTAACAATTTCATTTGTTGAGAGAGAAAAAAGAAAAAAATAAGGAAGGGGGGAGGATATATTAAACAGTGTAACTACTTAATTTTGCATAGCATTTAAAAGTCCTGGGGTTTTTTTTTCAAAACAGAAGGGGAAAAGATCTGAGGAAATAAAAGGGCAATATTTAACATCTGGGCAGAGAAAATTGCAAACAATTATTACAAGACCACATTGTATAAATGCTGATTTCCACTAAAACAAATAGTAATTTTTTTGAACCAGTTACTTCAAAACACCATCCAGCTCTGCATTTTTTCGTTCACACCATATACTTATTCATTTTACTGAAAATAGTAGTAAAATAAAAACAAAACAAAGTAAAAATATTTCCTTTCTCGTTACTCATCTAAAATACATTTTCTCTTCATCTATATAAGGGTGTCAGCTCAGTGTCTGAAACCCTCTCCTTCTTTCGCTTCAGTTAAGATCCAAGTGTTCCACTTCAGTGGTGGGATATAAAGGTCCTCTCCTATTCCTAAACAGGCAACATTGCTATTTTTAAGAAGTTGAGGCATCCTTTGTTATGCCTGGGTCACAGTCTGGGAGTAGTGCAAGACTAAAGGTCTCTTGGAAAGTTATCTCAGTTTAAAACCACTGAAAGACAGAAAAAAACCAAAATGTGTAGGTTGCTGAGTTCTAAGAGAAGCAAAGATCACCAATATCTTCAGCATAATTTTAAGTATCAAGCTACTACAAGAAGCAGTAATTTCTAACCCATTGCACTGCAGATTTAGAGAGATGATTCTGCCATTTTGCTCTTCTCAGTAAGACCTTATCTTGAGTACTTTGTCCAGGTCTGGAGCCCTCAACTCAGGAAGGGCATGGACCTGATCGAACAGTGTAGCAGCTTAAGAGCTGACGCTCTATTTTGATTCTAAATTACAAACAAGAGAGAGGAACTTTCTGGATATCCTTTTGAATACAGGCTGAATGAGCAGGGCATTGGTTGTAAAAAGAATCTTTAAGCCTTAGAGTTCTCTTGCAACACATGACAATACAGCTGCCACCTTGACAGAAGGCAATTAAGTTTTTGCCATTCTGAACAATATCCTCTGCAGCAAAGTACAGCTTCTTAGTGCCCAGAAGTATACCATATATTTATTTGTAGGTTGAGAGTAAAATCTTAGAAATTAGCAAAAGCTGGGTGGAAAGGTGCCTGAATTCACTTAGACCAGAATGGTATTTCCAAAGACTAGGTAAAAGCAATAGCAGCACTTTCAGCTTTGCCTAGAAACAAATGTCCTGGAAAAGAGTGCTTTTTTTCACACCATTATATATGGCATATTATAATAGAATCATGAAAGGACTACAAACTGCTGTGCCTGATTGAATATATAAGCATTTGTAGAGCAGTCTGGGTAAAAAGCTGCACAGGAAAATGAGTCAAGGATTGTAGTATAGGGGCCAGAAGAAATTAATCTCCAGCTCTCCATACAGAGCAAGAGTGATCACATCAGCAGTATTCTGGCAGAATTTCCTCATGTGTGAATGGTTAGGGAGAAAGGAAGGAGGCAGCCAATTCTTCTTTCACTCTCATAAAACTCAGGCACTTCAAATAATTCATCTGGACTTTCTGATTGTCTGAAACATTTTGTGACAGACATTCACAAAGAGGATGCAACCAGTATGTGTCTTTTCTACAATGATTAGGTGTGAATAACCAGCAAAAAAAATTGACAAATTTTTATCATGTTTTAGTAATTCTGTTTCTTGTACCCATCAGTCTCAAATGAAGCCTTCCCTCTGCAAAAACGGTCTAATGAACCACACACAGATGCATTGTTACACCACTATTTTAAAATGCCACTTGTTAATGTAAAATATGAAGATACAAATTCGAAGATTTTAACATCAGTTTGCACTTTTAAAATGCAAATGAAGTTACATACAGACCTGCAATTTGGCATGATGTACAGATGTATGAGAAGTGAGAACCTGCGCAAGGTAGAAACTCTACACATTGCATTCATTTCTTACCAAGGAAATTATGTAGGAAGTTTTCATGATGAGTTCAAAGATGAGAATAGCTATGTTACAGTAAAGTCTACTACCCATCTTGTAAACTATCTACATTAATAACACTTAATTTAATGAGAAAATATTCTATGCCATTCAACAGATTCATTTGTGATTCAGCAGATTAATTTTGGAACTCTATACCTCTTGAAACTTAGTGACATCTCTCCATTCACACTTTCCCATTCAAGATTCATCAGTGTACTTGTATATTGTACTAAAAGCTGTCACTTCTGTAAACCACTTTTCTCTGATTATTAATCACAGCCAAAGTTAGTTTAGGTTAACATTTAACTACAAACCAAAACCTGTTTCGTGTTTTATTGGGGTTTCGGGCTTTATTGTTCTTATTGTAGGGCTTTTAAAAATGTACTTTATGAATTAAAAGGGACATCAACTCTTGTGTTACACAGAAAACAAGCTTCATTTTAGTTCAACCTCAGTCTCAGTTTACTGCCTGAATTTTCAGAATATTTTATTTCAGGCATTACCAATACCTTCAAAAACGCTCAAAACCTCCATGCTTTATCATTATTAAGTGTACAAGTTAGTATCCTAATAGCACACTCTTACTATCCCAAAACTATTACTCACTTTTGAAATGCACACAGTGTCATTTGTCTGCTGCTGATCTAGATACAGAACTCTTCAAGAGTACACCTTAAACTGCTTTCTGTGTTTTCTTGGTGCTCAGCCTCTGAGGTATGTCAATTATATTTTGAAAAGGCTTAAATATTTTTAAGTAAAGTAATTACCCCCTAAATACAATTTGCAAAATCTTACTGCTGTCTACCCAGCTGATGAAAATATTTTGTCATTTTGAGGCTACTTACATTATCACACAGGAGGCTCTTATTTTTGGTGCCTGTTGCATAACAGTCACAGGGTTTGCAAACATCAACATCTGAGAGATCTGCACTTGCTTGTCTGTAATGGAAATCCTTGCAGAGCTCACAGTTCCTTCCTGCATGAAAGAAAGGTTATGCATTATGGCTTCCAATTCATTAAAATTAGCTGTATAATTCAAAATTAAAGACTCTATTCCTTTGAGAGAATTCTATAATTTTCAGGACGTCCATTTTAATGCACCTTTCATCTCTACCTGCCAATTTAGTGATCCAGAGCATATGAAACAATGAACCTGTTACAAACTATGTTTTACTCCATTAAACTTCCATCTGTTATGTAATACCACACTTATATAAAAGCTGTGCCATGCAAATGCCTATACATTTTTCGGATAAATTATCATTGAACTTGAAACTCTTCTTTTTTTTCCCCTTTACTAGAAAAAGCCCAAACTGAAATAGTACTATTTTAAAGAAAGTATTCAAATCTATTACTTACATAGAATAGAAACTTTTACTCAATAAGCAAGAAACTGACATCAGAGAAAAAAGTGATTATGTTTTTAATATGCTATCTTATCTGTTCAATTGCTTCAGTTAGAAAGATGAAATTCTGGATTTAAATGCTTTAGCACATGTAATGGAGAGAGCTTTGAAACTATGTATTACAATTATCAATTAAAATGTTTTGCACAGAATACTCTATACAAGATTTAATAAAATTTTAATGGTATTTTCCTATAGATTATGTATCACAGAATGTCAGGGGCTAGAAGAGATCTCAAAAGATCATCTGGTCCAGACCCCCTGCCAGAGCAGGATCACCTATACCAGATCACACTGGAATGCATCCAGATGGAGTCTCCAGAGAAGATGACTCCACATCCTCCCTGGGCAGCCTGTTCAATGCTCTGTCACCCCAACATGGAAAAAAATTCTTCCTCAGGTTCACAGGAACGTGCCTCAACTTCCACCCCTTGCCTTGCCACTGGGCATCACTGAGAAGAGACTGGCTCCATCCTCCTGGCACACACTCCTTACATATTTATAAAGATTAATCAGGTCACCCCTTAGTCTCCTGCTTTCCAAGCTAAAAATCCCCAGCTCCTTCAGTCTTTCCTCATAAGAAAGATGTTTGACTTCCTTAATCATTTTTGGGGCTCTGCGCTGGACTCTCTCAAGCAGCTCCCTGTCCGTCTTGAACTGTGGGGCCCAGAACTGGCACAATACTCCAGATGAGGCCTCACAAGGGCACAGTAGAGGGGAAGGACAACATCTCACAACCAACTAACCACACCGCTTCTAATACACCCCAGAATGGCCATCAGAGCACACTGCTGGCTCATGGCTATCCTTCCATCCACCAGGACTCCCAAGTCCTTCTCCCCTTCACTGCTCTCCAGCAGGTCAGTCCCCAACAACATGGGATTGTTCTTTCCCATGTGCATGACTCTACACTTGCCCCTGTTGAACTTCATTAAATTTCTCCCTGTCCAACTGTACTGATAAAATTGTAATTACTGCCCGATCCGGATAATTTTAAAACTTATACGCAGGAGAGCTGATTGGCATTGAGCATTATTCATTTCAGTTGACTTAGCCAAGAAGTGACTGTAAAACAAACAGTACATTCTCTTTCGTGCAACCTACCAGTAGTGTTGTGTTGACAGTTATCACACACTCCACCACTCCCTCTGTAGTGCTCCTGAGGAAAGGGGTCCATTGCTAAGTCATAGTGGCAACTTACTGCATGGCTGTAACATTGACAAGGTTTGCAATTATAGGCATGAACTTGGTCACCTTGGCGAAAAGGTTTGTCGTTGTACAATGGCAAACAGCGATCACACTGAAATAAAACACAACAAACAAGGAAAACAACAAAAAACAACTATTTCTTTACCTTACATGAATACTTATTGTATTCTCTATGTCTATTTTTCATTATGTGTTTTCCACTAAAAATACTGTGTTTAGAGAAAATCTACAGGGAAATAATGAAATAGTTTTCCTTAAACAAGCCAAGAAACTTATTTTAACAGCTGACCAAAATCCAGGAAGGTGGAGAGAAAAATAAATATTTAACTATTTAGATATTCAACACAGGGTTGTTGAAATTTAGGTTTACTTAAACTTCTAAAGATGCAAAAAGGTGACTACTGTTTAAGGCACTGAAGACGTTCATCTACTGCATCCACCTGAATGGACTTTAAACAATGTTTATTATCAAAATTTGTAGTATTGCAATAGCCATAGTTTGTACTGTTACCATTTGTGAGTGAAACAAAAGGTCAAATGTCACGTTATACAGTGCATCGAAATATCAGCACTTCATCATGTGCATTTATGTCATGAAATTTCCAAGAAAGAAATTTTAAATAAAACTCAAATCTCCACATATTGAATTCTGCCCAGTTATATTTTAAGTTACACTGGTGCCTTGCTGGATCTAAGAAACAAATATACTGCAACCAAAATTTCCATCTTTCAGAAGGTTTTTAAATGCTTCAATGCAACGTTTTTCTTCTTAAGTTCCAGAACTTGTGCTCATCTTTCTTCATTGCTTCTTTTCCAAGCACTACTTTAATTATTTAGGCTCAGTATGCCTATGTCACTTATACACTGACAATTAAGATACTACCATGAAGTTTCTAAACTGTTTCAGTCATAGCTGGGAAAACATCAACCAAAAATTGAGAAACTGAATTAGAGAACATAAGCTTAAAATTGCCCAAGAATTGTGGAGCAGTCACAACTCATAACAAAAGCAACTTAGGAAAGAAAATAAAAGCACAAGAATTTCCCTGCTGAAATTCAGTTTCACTAAATTAAATTAATTGTGACAGGTAAGACAACAATATCCACTGCAACCTTTCTTCAATCTATTAAAAACAAATTTAAAAATCCTACCCTACATCACCACCACAGTAAGAGAAAAAGGAGGTTTCTCTGGATGCAAATTAGCAGGGCTTCACTTGAGACCTTGGAACTCTGATCTTTGTTTATCAGAAGAATCACTAATTGTGCTAAGTCCAGTTTAATACACCGAGTGGAACACCTTCACCACAACAAGTTACTTATACAAGTTACACAGCTTAAATTTATTCATCCCCATCTTTCATCACTGTTGTCACTCCCTTTGACTCTAGGTTGAGGAAAATAAGCATTGCACAGCACCAGCAACATGAGACAAAAGGGTTCATTCAAGCATTGCACGACTTGGGAAGCACAAGAAAGAAATCCAAGCTCTCAGACAAAGCATCCTACTCGTGCAGCTTCCTCTTCACAGCATGTCTACAGAAATACCATCCTCCTTGAAAGGGAAACTGTTCAGTAATAGCTACCTGCCAGCTGTGAATTTCCATTTGTGCATGGCCAGCCACAAAGTGTCTGAGAGCATTTATCCTTTCATTTCAGATTTAATCTTGGATTGGTTACTTATGCACACCTGTGTTTGCATCTATTGTTAAATGACACCTGAGCAGTATGGAGTAAAAGAGAAAAAGATGGCATCTGATTACATAGCACAGAGCCTCTTTGAACTAAACCATCTCCTGTTCTGGGACTTTTAAAAATTTGACAAAACTTTTTTAAGGCACTGGCAAAAAAGCAGTCATTCAAAATTTGGCAATCACTGTGAAACAATTGCTGTTCTAGCAGCTTTCACATCTGTATGCGCTAAAAACATGCACTGGAACTCCACCTTACCCTGTTAAGTTTGCCACACCCTTACTGGGCTAAAAATAGATTTTCTGTGCCTAACTTTCGGCAGCATGATGATGTATATAATGGCAATTTTCCAGTCTTTATTCACTAAATGTGAACTGCATTTGTCCAAAGCATAGTTGATAATATTTAAGAATATTGAGAGATTTAAATTCTGAATCTTGGCTACCACATGTGAAATGGATAGGTAATTTCCTCCCTAAAAAAATCTATTTTGCAAATCTGAACAAAGTCTAGGGACATATTTAAAGGAAAGCTAATTCTTGAAAAAACAAGCCTTTCTCCATAACAGTACAAATTTTCTCATTCTCTGTTACATCCAGGCCTTTCAGAAAACACGTTATACACATGGCTTTCCCTGTGGGCAATAACAAAGTCGTCCTCTTGATATAAGTGTATCTGAGCAGTTCACTTTCTGTGAAGACAGTTTTCTAAGAAAACATTACATGGAGCCTGAAGGTCAAAACACCTAACTTATCTCAGCCCAACTCACTTGTTAAAAGCTATGCTTAAAACTCGTTGACAATAATGAATTCAAGGTGTTTAAAAATCAAATTATTAAAGACTTACCTTCTCAAAGTTCCTGAATTCAGCACAGCTATCAAGAATGACCAGTCTTTATGGGCCAAGTCCTTGGTAGTCACTAAGAATGCTTTAGAAAGCAGTACTTTAAGACTTGCAATAAGTCATGATCACGTAGAACCCTCTACTCCCAACACTTTCAAAATGCCCCACTGCTTGCCTCTGGGTGGCATCTTTTTTATCTCTTTTTATCCTTTTTAATCTCTTTTTTTTTTTTTTCCCAGATCTTAAAAAGAATTTATTCCTTTTTCTTCAGCTGCAATAATCACTGCACACACACACCTGTAATACTAAAATTACACATATGCTTCTATAACACACCTACATTATAAATAATACACAGATTATAAAGTTTGCTGAAGAGACATCCAGATTAGACCACCACCTTCTCAGGCATTTTGAAATGCTGTCTTACCTTCGAAAAACTCATCTGACCATGTTTATTTATGCTGCCCTGTAAATGTCAATTATAACAGCATACCTAATCACACACTATGCTTTTCCTTCCTTCAAGTTCCCCGTAGGTACCGTCTGCCTTCACTCCACTTGGCTTCACTAGCGAAATAAATATGGCTGCTTCTAAGCATCATCTCTTCCGCCACACCTTAGCCCTCCTCTAAACACAACTGTCTTAATTTCCCTGTAGCTTTTCCTCCACATCCTTACTACAGCAAGATTATGTGTTAGCAGGTAGGTAAACCATATTTGTCTTCTGAACTCACCTCAAAGACACTTCAAACTCAAAATCTGTTTTGTTAGGGGAGGAAAAAAAAAAGCTAAAACATTGTAAATGACTTCAAGAGACTAAGGAAGACAGAATAAAAAGTCTCATGGGGTTCCACCATAACGTTACATGTACATTAACAGGATGCAATACAATTTTAGAAGCTAAGCAGATGGTTTACAAGTGCCATATGCCAAATAGGATTCTAAGAAAAGATAATACTGCTGCTTTGTGATGGCAAAGTGACTGGCAAAGAACCTGAGTGTCAACTCTACTATTCTGAATGCCAGATTCCAATAACAGTACACAACTTGAATGCTGGCAGAGATGTTGTCAGGTGGCATCATATATATTCCTGCTCAACTACTCTTTCATGTATGGGATTTTTTGGTCAAGCTACTTTAAGTCACTCTAAGTCCTAAAAAAAAAAAAAATAAAATCGAAGCATATGCAACCCCACTAATTCTTGCAATCATTCTGCTCAGTAAGTTAATTCACACTTATATTCTCCAGGATTAAAATTCAAAGCTATTTTCAAATCAGATATCCAGGCCATCTAACTCCCATTTAGACTCTAACCCTGTAGACTTCTGTAAAATAAAAGAGAAAAAGTATATCACAAAGCTAAGGAGTTCAGCAGGGGTTCTAGATTACCAAAGCGCTGACTTGCTCAGAATATTAAATGGTAAGAGACTGTGTGTTTATCTACCCTATTTCTAGCTTGTCTATTTAGAATAAGCAACAGTTACTATGTATTCTGGGATTAATTTCACTCTTCTGAGGAAGCTATTGCATGGGATTGTTTGTAGGCTTTAAAAAAAAAAAATAGTTTTAGTGCAGGAAAAAGAAAAACCCAACAGTTTGACTGGTAACTTGGGCCCTTACAGGGAATATGCAAAAAAAATGTGTAACTCAAATAAATATATGGCACTGTCATTCACAACTGCTTCCAAAACAGTGACACACCAGCCCAGTTGTGTCTCACCGTTCTTTCACGTTAAGTGAAATAAATACCCTACACCGTGGATGAGCCCCTGAAATACCACTCTCAGACTGGAACAGTCTTCTTGATTTCTGAGAGGTAACAATGACAACCATAAGGGGAGTTGACATCTTCCTACCTTGTAAGTAACATTTACAAAACACGTGGAAGGTAATCGACCATAATTCCTTCAGCAAGTCAACATCTGTGCAACAAATCACAAGCTATCAGAGACCGCAAAAAGTTCCTCCAGTATTTCAGCTATGCTTGCACACAAATTGTTTCAGAAGCCTGGACATTTGAACTGTGAAATCATACCAGTTTTCCAGGGATGGATTCATGGACAAACCTATAACTTCCACAGACATGTCAAAAGTTATCCAAAATTATCAGGCAGGTAAGACTACTGGACAAGGTGCCTTTCTGCTTGCTGTTTCCTGAAACTCCAGTTAAGCATCTGCCTGTCTGATTTCTTGTCACTCTGATATAATCAGATTCCATCCAGGCCTATCATCAAGATACACATACTATGACACAACGATTATCAAAAAGTGCATTTTTTTTCCCAGGCTGCTTGCTTCTGCAAGCCTGAATTCTTTGTACTCAAGTGATCACTTACTATAGTTAACATTTACAGATCCTCAGGTACTATATATCACTAATTCCAGCGTCTACAGTGGTGATACAGATCGACCTGTAATTAAGGTTTAGATAGATTCTTTTTTAGCAATATAAACCCCCTTATTTATCCAATTCTTGGTAAATCAGCAATGCTATATCTGGTTTTCAGACAGCAGATGTTTAACAACATCAATTATTTCACAGAAAACTCTGAAGACTTGAAGGCTTTACTGTATCCAGTCACGCCCTCAACCCCATTCATACCCTTCTCAAGCATTTATCAGGATTGCTTTATTTAAATTCTATTTTCTATTATTATTTCCTTTGTATTTGGTTTTTCTTGTGGATTGTTTCCACTTTTTCATGTGGCATCATGGAGAACATTTGACCATACTATTACTGATACCTGTAAATTTCTCTTTACACAGAAATGTTCCCAATATCTGGATGCCACTCCTAGTGACTTAGTTTCCACCTGCAAAGGGCAAACCTATTTCTCAAAGCAGGGCACAAAGGATTTGCAGAACAATGAAAAGGCTGAATATTTTTTTTTCTAAGAAGAGACACAAGCTCTGCAAGAACTTACTCCCTCTTTTTTCTTAATTTGGTCCCTAAACATCTGTGAGTCCTTCTTAACCATTCCCTTCTTCACATAATCTCAATTTTCATAGCAAGATATATTTTTTTCAAAACAGAGCTCAGTAAAAAACAAATACTGCACTTGGTATGTCAAATTTCATAACATGATGTTGCAAATAACTAAACTGATACTTCAATTTGTAATGACGTCTGCACATTTTTACTTTCTGGTATTGCTTTGCTGTGCAACAGATATCCAGATGTATATGCAGATAAAGTCAAGATGGTCATTACAGTTGTATTAAGTGTAGATGTGACAAGGGCATAATCTGCCATATGTTAAGAGTTTGTCAGGGGACCTCTGATTTCTGGTCCAAAATGCTAACATTTTAAAAAATAGTAAATTCCAAACCCCAAAAATCTTAGAATCATAGAATCAGTCAGGGTTGGAACGGACCACAGAGATCATCTAGTTCCAACCCACCCTACCTTAGATCAGGCTGCCCACAACCTCATCCAGAGTGGAGTAGAGGGGGAGAATCACCTCCCTCGCCCTGCTGGCCACACTTCTGCTGATGCAGCCCAGGATCTGGTTACATCCTTTCATAGAACCACTGAATGGTTTAGGTTGGAAGGGACCTCAAGGATCATCCAGTTCCAGCCCCCTGCGCCATAGGCAGGGACACCTCCCACTAGAACAGGTCACTCAAGGCCTCATCCAACCTGGCCCCTAACACCTTCAGGGAGGGAGCAGCAACAACCTCCCTGGGCAACCTGTGCCAGTGTCTCATCACCCTCACTGCAAAGAACTTCCTCCTAACATCCAGTTCCAATCTCCTCTCTGCCAGCTTAAACCCATTCCTCCTCATCCTGTCATTACAAGACCTTGTCAATAGTCCCTCCTGCCTTCCCGTGGGCCCCCTTCAGATACCGTGAGGCAATCTTTCAGTTGTGGTAGCTTACTGCCAGCTGCTGTAGGTTAATGAAAATTGAGGGTTAATTGTTATAACCATGAAGAAAGTCCCCCAAAGACTAGACAGAGTCCCAGGGGCATGGGCAGTTTGTCCCAGGATACTGTAATGGATTGTTCTGTTCCAATTTCCTGTAGCTCTCTATTTAAGAGAGCTCGCAGCTAATTCTTCTTCTCTCTGTGCCTCAGGAGGAGCACACAGCTCAGCCTGGGTTTTTCCTGGCCTCGGCAGGCCAGGCAGGCAATTTCAAGCAACGCCACAAGGCCTGTAGAAGGCCTGCGGTAGGCTTCTAGTGGTGGGAAGAGTTTGGCCTACTCTTGGGCCCGCTGAGGCGGAGTGGGGTGGAGGTTTGCCGAATGGCTCGAGAAGGTTTTTAGACTGGTAGGCCCAGATGACGAACTGAGCCGAATTAGCGAATGTATTCCTGTTACCTGAATACCTTTTGTACATATCACGGAATCATAAAATCAGCCAGGTCAGAAAAGGCATCCAAGATCACCCAGTCCAACCTAACACCCAGCCCTAGACAATCAACTGGAGGACAGCACTAAGTGCCCATCCAAGCTTTTCTTGCACACCTCCAGGGATGGGGACTCCACCACCTTCCTGGGCAGCCCATTCCAATGCCAATCATTCTCTCCAGCTAGAACTTCTTACTAACATCCAGCTTATAGCTCCCCCCGGCACAACTTGAGACTGTGTCCCCTCCTTCTGTTGCTGGTTGCCTTGGAGAAGAGCCCAACCCCACCTGGCTACAACCTCCCTTCAGGTAGTTGTAGACAGCAATGAGGTCACCCCTGAGGCTCCTCTTCTGCAGGCTGCACATCTTCAGCTTCTCCCTCAGCCTCTCCTCACAGGGCTGTGCTCAAGGCTCAAGAACGCTGACTCCAAGCATTTTTGCATTTCAAACAGTGTGGTACATTTTATAGCATTGTTGGGTGTTGTTCGTTAGTTGAACTTTGCTAATTTATGGCACTGTTTCTCCCAAGCATAATGCAAAATATTTGGAAGGTAATCATTAGGCAACATAGCATAATTTTAAGAAATATTTTTGAAGTTATTTTTCTGTTTTGTTTTGAGGACCAACATTTAACATCAAATCAATGTGGTGCATTTATTTTTTTTACTCCTTGAGAAGGGATAAAATACATTTTCTGCCCTTTTGCTCTGGGCAGCTTGTGGTTCAAAATTAGGACACTTAGCACAGGATGGAAGTTAAAAAAAAAAAAAAATAACAAAACCCCACTGTACAATTTCTTCTCAAAAACACTTGGCACTTTCCAACCAAAAGAGTTTGTATTTTGAAATTCCTTCATGAAATGCTTAACTGAGCAAAAAATAAATAGAGAAATAAATGCCTAATTCACTAGAGTGGGATACTGTGAAACATAGGTGTAAAGTAGTTTTATCAATGCTGCTGGTGGCGAAAAACCGGGATGGATTTTGGGTTTCCTTTGAAGTATTTGTCTTACCAAAACAATTCTAAACCCTTAAGCTGCTTGGATTTAATTTACATCCTAGACAAAATTTAAAGCAGTTAGTGACATATTTGCAAATGTGAATTCTATTTTATTACTACTTCTGTTTTGTTTTGTATTTAGTATATACTGACCTGGTCATTGAAGGAGGAGTAAAATAATTAAATAATACCCTTCTTGCACTCTGAATGAATACCACAAACTCGAGCATTTCAATTATAGTTACAATGCATATATGCCAAATCAAAAATGTGACACTCGCTTGATCAACCCATTCATATTGGCAGAGAATATCTGATAAGGCAGATACATAATTAAAATATACTTGGTTTGTTTTCACAAGGTAGCACAAATCTTGCAAGAGTGCTCGGTGAACTTCCAGATCTTATTAAATATTTATAATTAATCCTTACAAAGTAACATTTCACAATGTGTGCTCTAATTAAAGGGACAGTGTCAGGTTGAATTTTTTTTTTCCTAATTTGACTCATCCAAAAACTTCAAATTTCTGTTTGAATCTCATTTAGACTGTAGACCTAGAAAACTCAGGTACCCTATAAAATTTTCCAAAGATCTTTCACAGGATCATGAATGCAATATCACATTAAAATTTCTTGCTCTATTCTAGCACACACAGACTGCTTAGAGGCTTTTTTTGATGTGAGACTAGTCTCCCTCTTGCTACTGCTGTTGTTATCTCATGATACCATCTTAATTTTCAGAAAGTCTACATCCAAAAGGCCTAAATGTAGCAAGGAATTGAACAACCTTGAGCACATTTTCTTAACTTATACATCGTGGTTCTGCTTTTGCTAAATTATACGTGAAAGCTTTCCAAGGAAAAAAAAAATTCCATTAAATAAGTGCAAACTGGCTCCATTGTTCTATACTCTTCTCTACATATTCCTCTAGAAAATCATGACTTAACCTCATTTTGATTCTTCTGTGGCCAAGAATTATAAAACTAGTACAAAAATTATAATTTTTCCTCGTAAAAGCTAGGGCAACACTGACTCAATACGCACACTGTTTCAGAGGACTAAAATACAAATTTGGAGTCTGTTCAGAGATTATCTAGATATACAAAAGAGAGACTAACATTATTTCCTTCTGTGTAGCTTTCTTTGACACACAGGCACCTATAGGGTTCCATAGCTGCATCACAATTATCAGCATGGCCATGGCAATTACACCTGAAAAACAAGAGGTAGTGAAGAAAAAAATGAAAATGTGGAAACGCATCCATCCAGCAACATGTAACATGGTAGCAAAGATAATTTTGCTGTTACATAGTCTTGTTCTTCAATCAAAGCAAACAAATGCCAATGTTAAGTGCAGTAACCTACAAAAGATTACTTCACTCAAGCTATTTTCGAGTATGAACAATTGCTTTCCAAGAAAATAAAAACCAGTATGCAGTAGAGCTACTGTTATTCTACATGATAGCATGAAATTTATATTTCAGTATCATTACTAAGTGAAAATGTAATAAATAAATTACAGTTATTCATCAATATTAAGCCTTAAAGGGAGGCTATCATTTTTCAAGAAATCTTAACTGTGTTAAGCATAATTTCCCAGTTTAACACATTTTGACCTCAGTTAAAAGGTCTGTTTCTTACTAAAATAATGTCTTTAGAGAGCATTAGTTAGTAGGAAGAACTATCCCACTCTAACAGAAGGGCTGTTTTTCTGGAAGCATGGCGTAGCTTTGCAAACTACAGCTGAAATTATTTTCTGTGACTCAGTCACCAAGACTGTAACTAGTTTACTAAAAGCATTAACACATCTCAATCAATAATCTTAACATATTAGCAGTGTCAAAAATGTTAAGGTAAATGTGACCTCTAATGGTCTACTTTCTCTCAAAATAAGAACTACCAAAATAGTTTCAGGAATAATAATCATTAACAAAAATCTGTACGCTATGCTTTGAAATTTTTTCATTGCCAAATTTGCATATTATTTACAGGGCATAATTAATCCTTTCACAAGACAGCACACTTACCATATACAATAAAGTTGTCAGTCACAGAAAATGTAATACTCTTACTAGCATCTCCCTAGTTCTAAAAGGAAAACTGTAGCTAAAACAAAGATTGAGCTATGCATTAAGACTGTTAAAATTGCCATGTCTGGGAATCCATAATGTAAATCTGATGAGCTACTGAAGTAAAGCACAAGCCATGGTTTCAAACATAAGCCTTTGCTTAGATGCATTGGTAACCCAAGAAAGGAATTGGTTTTAAAGGCTTTGTATAATTAATTTTAAAGAAAAAAGCATTACACCAATCACTTCAAACTTGAAGCTCCTTCTCATTCACAAATGTAAAAGCAGTTTTAGCCAGGTCGTTATATACTTTGCACATCTGGCATAACTGGAAGCAGTGATGGGTGGGAGAAGAATTCCATAACACCTACCTTCCACTGACTGTAACTTCATTAACTCCATAGTATCTATGCCTAAAATTTACCCAAGGCTCATTAGTGTGATACTGGCCACGGAGATGAATCCTCACTTTAGTAGCTTTTACAAATTCTTGGAGTGATGGAGTATTGTAGAAGTCATTGTAACCAGGTCGGTGATTTGGTTCTGGTGTAAGCACACTGAAAGTTAGATTACCACGGGAATATGGTGTAAAGCTGTTTAAATAGAGAGGAACACAAACGAAAATAAGATTATCACATATTTTACAGATTCTATCTCCTAACAGCCTTTTTCTCTGAGTGGGTCTCTACTTAACTGCACACAGGGATTTTTTGGGTGGTTTCTGGGGAAAATTCTCATGTCAGTGGATCTGCCAACCATCAGAATTCCCCTGTCTGGCTTTCCCCAAACTTCCTAGCTCTTCTACAGATCCTAAGTTTCTAATTTAAAGTAAAGCCTCTATTAATATTTTGAAGTTGTCTTTTAAAGTGTGACTGGTACAGTGCTGTCTGCACTGCTTTCATCCTAACACCATGTCTTTGAGAAACATGAAATATGTTTGAACTACATAAGGAAATAATTCAGATGACTAAGACAATAATTAAAATTCTCATATTGTTACTTATATATCTGCTAGACATATATAAGCACCACACAGAATCATTCTGAATTTCAGAGTCACTGGACTGTATCATCTCATTCAATGAGAGAGAAGATTTAGAAACAATGTGTGAAGTGTCCAGTGAGTGAAGTCCAAGAGAATTTAATAGAATGCAGCAGGATGGAGAGGAAAACTACATATTTCAGCCAAAAAACGTTTTGCTTGCTTGAAAAATTTCCCATCTCTACCCTCTGCTCCAAGGACCAGCAATAAAGCTCTAAGTCCTTTGCTGAAAACTGGTATAACTCAGATGACCTTATCCTCTCCTCAGAATACTGAACTCCTAGAGCACAGACAAAGATGCTGACACTTGAAAAGTTTTAAGAAGGTAGCAAAACTGGAAGAAAAAAAAAAAAAAGGCAAAATGCCTACAGCACCTGGTACTATATTTTCTCACTGATTTCCAGCCAAGTGCTAAACAAGCCTAATACTGACTATCATCTGAATTCCAGCAAGGGATAGAGCATTTCAATATATGGAACAGTATAGGCTGAAAAATATATGTATGTATACAGGCATGCGTGTGTAAAATGATAACACATATGTTATACACTATATCTTTAGGAAATTGGATATTTCACATTTGTAACTGTCTAGTGAAAAGGCTTGCAACTTTTTTCTAAAAGGTGATGAAGTTTCTTGACTCTCCACTCATTTCTTGCTTAGAAAGATTAGAAAGCTTTGAGATACAATTTTCAACTCATTTCTTACATTTTTTGCATGATCAGTAGCAAGGCTGAATGGCTTTTGTACTTAAGTTTGGTCTCTCTTCTAAGGTTAAGAACAAGTCACACTCAGAGATCAGAAGTGTGACTTTTACATTCATTAGGTTTAGTTTAAAACAATCTGTTCTATCATAGGGTTTGGAAGATACCTCCACAGATCATCGAGTCCAACGCCCCTGCCAGAGCAGAGCCACAGGATCTATCACAGATCACATAAAAATGCATCCAGACAGGTCTTCAAAGTCTTCAGAAAAGGAGACCTCCTTCTACTCCTTACCTCAGTGTTCTGCAATTGTACTGACAATAGCCCCTTCAAAACACAAGCACGTAAAATTTCAAAGTCTGGCTCAAAATAAATAACAAAGGACTAAATTCTGTCACATATCTCAATGTCTGAAATCTGATAAAAGTGACAGATGACCTTTGGGGCAATCTTCAATCAAAAGGTCAGATTTGGGATCTTTCCTATATACTCAGCAGCCCATAAAAAACAAGTACACCAAATTAATAGATTCTATCTCATTGGGACACAGAGATGTGTCACAACGTTACCTGTTCAAAGCATCCGTAATATGCAGATAATACACACTCATACCTAGGAAGCTGGAGACAGTTGACAGAGTCTGGTTTTTCCAGAGATCCATTGTTATCCATTCCAAAAACGCTGCAATTTTTAGCAAAATACTGCCAGTCTTCCCAGTTTAGGTCATCTCTTTTTTTCCTTTCAATTCTTATTGCTTCAGGGTGTGAACTATAGAACTGCAGTATAATATAGAATACCTACAAGAAGACAACACATTTATAAACCAGCAGTAATGGAGAAGTTGTAAAACAATGAGAATATAAACTTTTATTTTTCAATGTGACAATACAGTATGCTTTACCATGCATAGACAGCAAAAGAAGCAGTATTTCACTCCACATATTACCAGTTAAAACCAAAGATAACCTTTCTTGTTAAAGAAGCTCTTTGATCTCTTAAACATTATTACATAACTGAACTGCTGCATCACATCTCCACTTTTTTCTTGAAAATTATTTGAAAATTAACATTCCAGTATTACTATTTTGGCACAAATGAAGGGCATAGCTTTTTGTCACCAAATATTTCAGCAGTCATTTGTCAGTTAATGTCAATTTTTCAAGTTTTCCGTTTCCTTTTATGTTGTTCTGGTTTTTGTTGTTTGCTTGGTTTGGGGCATTTTAAACTATTTTTCACTTGGAATCTTATCAAGTACCCTGTATTTAGGAGCATCTCTGCCCAGCACACTGCTTACACAGAAATGTGTGTCAACCAAGCCAAGTCTTACAACTTCTCAGGTATTCAAACTCAATTTAAGTAATGGCCTAATATTTATTTATGTAGCAGAAACCTGTTGTTATATTCTTTCTCTTCTCAATATTAATAACAACAAAAAAGCATAAGCTAGGAAAAACACATGGAAATTTAGTAGAGCCTCTCTTGTGAATGCAGTCCTAGTAATAGTATATGTCTCCTTCCAAAACATCCTGACACTCCTGCACAGCACAGAGAAGTGTTAGGTGAGCCATGGCTCCTCCTTCAGGAACCTTGCCTGCTTGTCATATTCTCACTTCATATTCCAGAGGGGATTAAACTACCTGGTCCAGGACATCTACAAAACAGAAGTCCTCTCTGATATGTCAGTGTGTCACAGACATGTTAAATTCCACTTGACTGCAGTAAGATTTATACCAGAAGCTACATACCTTTATATGAGAACACGTAAAACAAGCACCTGAAGTTTTAATAGAAATTAAAATTAAGGATGAAATTTACAGAAGTGGAGTGATAAGAGCAACCAATTTCTAAATATCAGTGTCTTCACACAAGATATTCACTTTGGTATATCTCTTTTAGATTACTGCTTGTTACAACAGCCAAGACACATCAAAAGAGAATGACAAGAACCAAAATGTACTCTGCTGCCTTTTGCAGCCTTTCGTGCTGAAGGAAGTTTCCTTCTGGTCATTTAGTGATAACATTCTAAAGCATAAACTTTAAAGTTCCTCAGGACTGTAATAAAATGTCTACAGAAGTATTTTCCTACTTTTGATTTAATAAATGGCAAATGTGATCTTCTCATTACCTGGTACTGTCCATTTTGTAGATCTATTGTGATTGAAACACCACGATCCAGGCCTGCAGTATTAGTGAACACAGATGAAATCCAGGTGGTCCCAATGTCATCATCATTGATGTAATACAGAGGATGGGCTTCTGCATTCAACCTCAGCACTCTGTCACTAGTGGTATCATCTGCTCCATTAGGGATGCAGTACCTCTGTATCAATGGGTGCACCCGAGGATGGCTTCCAGGACAGCGGCACTCAGATTGGGTATGCAGGTGAGGAAATTTCCCAGAGAATACTTCAAAAATGTCTCTGTCACAGCATATATTTTTTAAAAGGATAATTACATACATAATGAAAAAGAACAAGTGCTACTTTGTACCTCCAAGTTCATCAATTAAAAAAAAAAAAATAGATTATAGTAGAAGTCATAAAGGTCTGGTTTCATCTCACATAAACAAGGCAATCAGCTAGGCATCAGGTCACACGGGGTCCCTAAGTAATCAATGGTAAGCAGCAGGCACCTTCAGAAGGTGTCTTTGAAGAAGCACTCTGCAGGTGCTTTGACTGCTCCACAGACATATTCACAGTCAAGGGAATTTGTCTAAAGCTAGGTAGGACACACTCAGCCCTAAACAGAAGGAGAAAAACTCTTAACATTTTATTACAGCATCATGTCTGACTTCAATCAGTAATCTGGACAATGTTCTTAAGTATACTACAGCACTGAGCACTGTCTCTAACCACAGGTAAGTTTGCAGTCAAAGGCTCCAAACAGATCAGTTTGACCGGTATCACTTTTAAAAATTTGGACATAGACGTTTTCACTTTAACTAGCTGTAATACAAATGTCCACTTTTTTAGCTGCCCTAGTCTGTGACTTCTCTATTTGCCTCCTACAGCCCATGTTAAAGCCATTGAACCACTTCAGTTCCCTTTGAACTGAAATAACACACATAGACAGCTACGCAGGAAAGCAGACAGGTATAGGAACATGAACATATTACCTAAGCCTTCATCTACTCATCTCTGGTGTACAAGAAGTATTTTGTGAGCTGAGAAGACACTGAATCTTTAAATCTAAACACTCTTAATTTCCCCATTCTCCTGCTTTACCCATAAGAACATAATTGCTATCTAATGAAGTAAATAAATACTTGCCAGCTGCCACTACAAAATTCCACAGAACTCAAAGCTACCAGACATTTTCGATAGCCAAAGATTTAAATTGATAGCAGGCAAGAATTTCTTTCACAGTTTATCCCAGATAAACATTTTGCAACAAGTTATTTATAGAAATAAAGATGCATCTCTAAAGACAACATTAGGTTGCAATGCTTCATAAAATACCTTATCTTTCAGTTTTTAAATCTTATTAATTTCACTGACTGAAGCTGTAGTTCAAAGGATTTGACAAGCATCTCTCTGAAAGAATACAGCCAACTTGGAATTCAGATTCACATTAATACTTTATATTCAGAAGAACTCAGTCTATCATAGCATCCAGTGGACAGCTGAGTTCTAGGGAACTACTCTACATCTTATTGAAAGACTATCATTAAGTAGCCTTAAGGTTTGCAGTCGCAAGTGTCATTGTGTATAGCCTACCCAGAAGCACCACGCAGACAAATAAGACCTGACTATTTCTGGCTAGCTTGAATTGACTAGATTAATTCCAGCATGAGTTGGGTAACAAAGGTAACATTTCTTTGTAATGCACTAGGAAGGGAGGCTGGAGGGCAACAGAAATTGCAGTGGCAACCCTAATTTGGCTTTGGGAATGGAGGAAGTCAAAGGAATTGCCCAGGGCTATTGGTCTGAACTAGCAAAATCACTGGCACCTTATAGTGACAATCTAAACCAGAAAGCAATGAACAGTTAAGACAATAGAACCCCCCAGATAGAGGTGTGTGTTTAGGGAGTGTATCAAGAATACCTGACATGGTCTAATACCATGGGGAAGCCCAAAATGGAGAAAAGGTACTACTAAGGACTGGACCCAAGTTCACAACCACTTAGTCAGCATGCTGATCAGCCTGTCCTTGTCATGTGAATCTCTAGTGCTGGAGCAGTCTAAGCTGGACTGTCTGCTATGCTTCCTTCTGCACCCTACAGTTTACATGGAGCTCTGGGAAATCTTGGCAAACCTCATTCAGCAAGATCATGTTTATCAGCACATACTATTACATCAGAATTATGATGAGTTGAAAACACCTAGACAATTTGTAAGCACTGAAATCTAGCAACTGAATATCACTAAGTCAGGTTGTAACAGGAACAACAATCGTAAGGAAAGTACACATTTATTATTGAGTGTTGAGTTTTACTACATATATAATACCCATACTACTACACACACTAGCTATATTTAAGCAACAGTTCAAAAGAAAAACACATTAACCTGTTGAATTTATTTTAACTCAACATTTTTTAGATTAAATGCCATCTTTGAAATGGAGGTTCAGTGAACTACATCATAAGCAATCATCTAAAGAGGACAGCCAGGAGAGTACCATACTTTGGCAAATAAGTATTTTGTTTTCCCTTCTTTCTTCTCACTATACTCTTATTTTTTCACAAAAGTTAAGATTCCTTACCTGTTTGTAAGTGCCACTGGGTAAAATCGAAAATCTTGCATTCTTCCAACAAATTGCTCTAAACCTAATAAAAATATACTATAAATAATTAAGCTATTGAGCAAAAAGCAGCTTTACACTGCATGACAGCACCTTTAATACAGCACTCAAGGATCTCTCTTGCACAATTACCCCTCCTGAATGAAACCATCTTGGACCTGGACAAAACTATAGAGGGCAGTGACTTTTTTTTTTTTTTTTTAAAGAATGATTTATAATAACTTTATGAGAACATTTTGTACCTATCTCTTTTCTGATTAGAGAGGTGGCACAAGGATTGGCTCATTAGACAGAAGTAATGAGCCAGTCCATGTGCCACCTCTAATTAGAGAAGAGATACAGTAGGTACAACTGTACCTATCAATTTATACAATAAAGATAAAAAGCATTTTAAAATATTCCTTTCTTTTTTACACTTATTAGCTATACAGTATTTGGAATCTAAATCACAACAAAACAAATTTCCAAACACAAGCATAAAAAAATAAGGCCAAACCCTAGAATTACTTTCTTGCCCAAGAGCACAACAAAGTTGTTTAACTGACATATAGTCATATTCAGGAGTCAGCTTCAAACTGTGGTTCCTGAAGAGCAATAATCAGAGTTATCTTTTACGAAGCCAAGAATTTGTGGAGAGCAAGAAAAATCCCCCAGCTGTTCTGCAATGCTCACATCATTCTGTAGCATGTGTACAATTCTAGAATTAGATGAAGAGTAACACTACCAGGCATCACTGCAGGCTGAGGGATTCTCATTCTGCTACTGGTTTACACAAGTATTGATAGAATTGAAGAACACAAACAGCCAAAAATCTTTAGCTCTGCTTCTGACTCTAGAGCATAACACAGCCTCGTGGTCATGCACAATCCCACTCTGAAATATTTTCAGGTGTTAACTCAGAAAAACTGTGACCATAAATTAATGGAATGTGTCACTTTACATATCTACATTTTGGAAAACACAGGAAAACCTCCATATATGCAGTAGCATATAGAATAAGTTACAACCCTACAGGATCAGCTACCAGCTTGTATTTTGAAAAAGGTTATTGTATAATAGGAATTTTCTCCTGCAGGAAAGTATCACTTTCAAGCACACAGATAAAATGACTCTCACATACTTTTTAACCATATTGTGGAGATCTTATTTTGTATATTCCAGTGCATTCCACTAAAATGCTACAAGATTTACCCGTGAAGCTTTGTCCGATTTGCAGTGTGCCATCAGCATCTGCAATTGTTCCCACAAGTATCCTTGAATCAAAAGGTGTGTTGTCATCTTCCCAGCCATTCAAGAAGAAACTAATTCTGCTGTGATGTATCTACAGAATCAATGTAAAGGGGCAACACATGCTTCATTATGCAATCACTTTGATTTCTCTACATGCTACATCTATCGCTGATTAACCATTAACATTACTTCAGCACACTTGCCGTGTGCCTTTATTTTCAGAGCCTAATGAAAATACTTCCCTCTTTTCTGTTCATCCATTAGCAATTCCATTAATAAGATCGTAGTTCAGCTTCACAACGTATAAAATTCCTACAGCACTTACATCAAAGAAGAAACTACAGTACAGTGATCTGTTGGGGAAGGGGAAGAATGGAAAAGGAGAAGGGTAGCTCTCTTTCACAAGGTATGGGGATGGTTACAGCTACCATCACCTCTTCAGGCCATGGGCACATGTTAGAGCTGTCAGAGCTCTTCTCACACACATCAGTTCAAACAAGCCTCAAGGGGCTACATACCATACTCAGGATAACCAAACACAGCATGTTTCAGCCAGGCCTCTAACACTCCTCCAAAATACCTCCCTAACCCCAGCATGTTTCTTTCTACAGGGGCTGAAGGGAATGGTACAGGAACTGGCTACATTTTCTTTACACCCAGTGGGTAATTCTCTTACATCAAGGGAACCCTTGGCTAAAAATATGCACCCAGCCAGCACCCCAGGGTACTGTTTTCTGCAAGTGTTCCCTTCCCTGCCAATTCATTTTAAATTTGAACTAACATTCACAGAAATACTTTATGGCATTCTCCCAGCTCCACAAAGTCACAAGATGCTGAGCTTTTACAAAGTACTTTTTTTTGCGTTAAAAACTTCATGTTAAGATTACATAAAAATAGAAAAAAGTTTAATAATATGAGAGTGCCTTACAATTTATGAAATTCAATACTCAAAAGATGCAGGCACATATGAAATGAAAATTGGAGGCATTGTAGTTATAGTCAGTTTCCTGTTAATTAAATTAATTATAGAAACTAAGACAAACATTCAAAACTTTTTGAACTGGTGAACCGTTTTGAATAAGCTTATTTATTTGAGAAAGAGTTTTACTTGCAAAACTGAAATTACTTGATTTTTAGCAATATTTAGTCTGCATAAGGCTTATTTCATGTAACAGCATGGTAACCTTCAGATTTTTGAAACACTGTTTTGTTGTTGCCAGTTTCCAGAGTGTGATTTTCATTTTGCAGATATGGATGCCTGGTCAATCATGTCTAGAGAGGGCAAATAAAACTAGAGTGCTTTAGCCTGTCTTGATATCCACACTAATCAAAATAAAATAAACCTGGAACAATTGCTTCTATAAGGACAATATATATGTGAGGACAAACAGAAGCTTTACAAGCCACAATAATTTGTTGCAAAGAGGAAAGCCAGAAACCCCCCCCCCCAAAAAAAAAAAAATCAGCTTGAAAACCACAATATAAGCACTCACAATGCTATTCAACCAATAATGTCTTTCAAATTTCAGACCAAGATAAACGGACACAATTATCTATAAATCTGAGCTCAGATGATCAGCATCAGTGCCTCGGGCACTATGATTCTATCAGTATTTTAAGAAAGAAAAATATGGAATGAGATGGAGGTTTTTATTTGGATTTGTAAAAATGTATTTATTTAGGCGTTGTAACAGATGAATTCTTCTCCTTAAGCTGCACTTTCAAACAAGCACATGCATGCTGAGCTTTATTGCCATTTCCAGATTCAGTCAATATTTCCCAAACTTAGACAGGAATATTTATTGCCCTTCCACTGATGGAAATTTGAAGGCTATTATCATAATTACAAAGCCTCGAGATTTGTTCAAAAAGTTATTGCATATGAGTTTCACTGCTCAAAATACATCTCTCCATTTTAAATTATCTTTTGTGTTGACACATCAATGACCCAAATACAACAGTTTTTTATTTAATTTTAATTCAAAGCCCTCTAAACATCTGATGCCCTATTTGCAAGAGCCTAAGTATATGTGTATATGGTGGTTACATTGCGGTTTTTTTTCTGCATCATATTTTTTACAGCCTGTTACTGTCATTTGCTGTTTGACTGTTATCATCATAAAAGATACAGGCTTTTCTACTTTGTTATTTGTAGCATTATCTCATGTTTTACAACATCTTTGCACAACATGCCCGCACATGAAATATAACTAGTGAAAAGTTCTCAGTGGTATTAATGCATAAAAAAGAATGTGGTTCCATCTCTACTGTCTTTACCCAGCCAAAAGCTGATGAACAGCCAATTTTCCTTTATCACATTAGCACAGCCATGAGGGAAACACATTTGTTCTAGTCAGCTACACTAAAGATACTATTACCAATCTAACATATACATGTTTTATATCAGCAGTATTCTCAGAGTATGAGGGAGCCAACAATATATTAACACTAGCATGACAGTTTATTTAAGAAAAGAAAATTGTCTCTGTAGAGGGACAGAAGTTAGAAATGTATGGCTAAAGCTCAGTGTCACTGGTCTAATAAAGGTAATAATTCTTAAGCTTTCTTTATAGCAGGTAACACTCCTGTGGCAGCTCTGTCATATCATTCAAATAAAAATGTTGTCTTTTACAAGTTTAAGAGTACCTTTATTTTTAGTCAGATAGGAAACGTGTATCTGCTTTCCTGTTTTCACTGTAAAACATTTGTAAGTGGAATTCAGAAATGGGTGCACTCACCCCCACCAGCTCCTCAACTGTCTCAGACACAGCTTCCATAAGACCTGATTCTGCCTCCCCCCATGGTAAGTAGAGCACTTGCCTTTATGACCCCCAACTGAAACCAGTGGGACTGTTTGTGACTTAAGAGTGACAGAATTGGGCCCTAAGCCATCAGGTATTTTTACTTGTTGAAAATAGGTGACTAACGACAATTTTAAATCTCCCTCCCCCACTACCAATCTCTTTGTATTAAATAGAATTTAGAATAGTTGGGTTTAATATAGCACATCCCCAAGGTAGCCCTAAGCACTTTACAATGCTGAATTGGGTATCAGTAGTGCAATGACTGTGCAAGGCAAAGGCAGCAGTCATTAGGCATTTGGCAGTAGCTCAATGTAACGATCCCCCGGCTGGTTATTAAAGGAGGTATGAATATCTGACATGGGAGGAAAATGTAGGAGGGAAACCATGTGTGGTATTAAAAAAAAAAAAAAATCCCAGTGGCTCTCCACTGTGGGAGGAGAGGAGTATCTCGAAGTTTGGTATCACTTTAGGCTAAGCTAAATAAGAAAGAAGGCTGCCACACTGGATTGGTTGGTTGATGTGGTTAGTTAAGCTCTCACGACCATTAGCATTTAATTGCATACGATACCACTGAAAAAAAAAATCCATTCCATTTGTGACTAGGACCACAGGATTATTCCTTTATTGTCTTTACTAGTAAGGTTCAACAGCAACTTGCCCCTGGAGGTTAACAGGAGATACATAGGAAAGGCTGGCCTAATGGTCATGCAGTGCACAGGACCAGAAACTGGACAGCAGCACTCTAATTCTATCTCTGAAACCATTTCTTCCTTCCATGTTTCCCTCCCTGTCACATACTTAGCAAATCAACTGACAATGAGGTGGCAAGAATTAGTTACTAAGATAAATACACGCTCTAACATTAGCATCTGCCAGTGCAATGCCTGATACCAGTTCCAAGCAATGTAAAAGTGAACAGAGATGGTGAAAGACGTCCATATCTAATAGCATTCTTGTTATGAGCCAGAAGAGTTTCAAGGCCAATGGAGCTGATAGTCAAGTTTCTCCAGTACATCACTAATGAAGCTCTTAGGGTTCTCCATCAGAAGTAAATTGACCATCAGAACCAGCAACACCAAATCAAATTACTTCCTACCTAGGAAAAATTCTCTGCCCTATGGGTCACTGTAGTGCAGAAAGAGTACACACTGAAGAAAAAGCTACTGCTCATAAAATGACAAAGGGACAGAATAGGCACAGTAACTGTTTCTTTTCCCACCTAAAGATCTGTGCCACTTGGACTCTATCCATGAAAATGTAAACCAGTAAATTTAACATCAATTTTGCCACTTGGTTTGTATCAGGCAGAGCTGGCATGAAGATAAAAGCCAGTATTTTCATGTAGCAACTGCTATCAGAAACTTTCACCATGTTGCAGTAATCAGTGTAGCACAAAAGAAGCATCACAAATACTGCACTTTTGAGCCTTGGTACTGCCTAAGAGACTAACTCTGGCAAAATGCAGAAACAAGGCAGCATAGAAGAGCACAGTAAGCATGTATGACACTGTCCTCAGTATTCTGAACCTCAAATCATGAGCAGCTTAGAGGCTTCATCAGCCACCCATGGTTTCCATATATGGATTTCTTTGCATGATTTTGTATAGCTGTTCCTTGAGTGCAAAAACTTGTACTTCACCCAAAGGCATCTACTCTATAAATTGATTCAAGAATACCATCAGTTTTCCTTCTCTCTCTTTTGTTTAAACCTTGAACTGCTTTTATCTTTAGGTATAACACATAATGGTATAATAAAAGTATAAATAAATAGTACAGAAGGTATAAATGAACAATATAACAAGTATAATAAAAATGTCGTATTTCAATAAAAATTATCAATATGCTTTTCAAAAAATGCCTCACAGGCCTCTTCATTAACACCGATTTTGGGTATTGAGTAAAAGATACAGTTACTGTGATCCCCATTTTTGAGCTACAATTGCACTTTCCAAAATAATTTAGGGCACTCCTAAGACTTCAATTGACAATATTTTGATTTTCAGGTAATGCCACACACTTACTACATCACAACATACATGTGTGATATCTGCCACATTTAAGCAACATATACTATTTCTTTACACATTCGTCATCCTGTCATCAAAATGTCCCTTTACATATACAGAAAGACAATTGAGATAATTTTAGTCTCTTCCATGTAGAACTGAACTGCCCCATTTCAGCCAAAATAAATGAAGTTAAGTAAGTGAATTCTTCAGTGGACGCTATGATCTTTTTGCATCAGTAAGATTTTTCCATTAAAAATAAGTACTAATATTAATCCTACCCACATACCTTGTGTAAAATTATTCCTAATAAATAAGACAGGAAGGAGAGACATGGGGAAGAATCCTTTATGTGCCATTAAAATCGAGCAGAGATCAATATCTCTAACCAGAGATCAAAACTCCACTGCACTAAATGACATACAACCCCAATGTGTTAGAATTTCTAACTACTGTATGTTTCAAAGACATAGCTGCTTTCTAGTAAGAACAAGCTTTGCCTCTAGGTTACCTTTCCTATCCTAATATTTAATGGCATAGAAAAGATTTATACTAATATTACATACGAATTCAAGGGAGTTATTTCAAAATAACACTCATCTTTTCTACTGATTAAATACACATTCATCATAACTTCCAGTCACTATAACATGCAATTTCATCTTAAAGCTTCTTATCATTATCTATTGTTCTAATAACTAGATCTCACTGTCTGGCAAGACAGATGAAGAAACCAGATGGATTTCTTCCCAGATTTGCAGGCCATAGATGAGGAGATCCACAGTAGAGAGAACTCTGGCACAAAACATGAAAGAAAAAAAAAAAACAANAAAAAAAAAAAAAAAAAAAAAAAAAACAAAACAACTTTTCTAGTCATTCAAGCCAAAAGATACCAATGCTGGCCTATTTAGTTATCCAGCCAACTTAGTCATGGCAAACACTTCAGCTGTAACTTCAGCTCTTAAGGCTATTTATACCATCAAAGAGTCTCAGATGGCAGTGGCAGGAATGACCGACACACATAAAACAAGGACAAAGAGTAAAAAAAATTAGTCTTCAGATAGATACTAGGAAATAGAATACATTCCAGTACATGTAGGGGACACCACTGTTTTCAAAGAAGATGAGAGATAAGCAATTCAGGGATCTATGATATGCACCAGGATATAAATGAGATTCTTCCAAATATCAGCTATCTGCAAAGTAATTTTTTTTAAGACCTAATTTGTAAGTTAAACACTAAAATTTAGCAAGATGAAAATACAAGCTACATTAAAAAAAGAAAAAATGCAAACTAAAACATAAATCCAGTTTGTCAAATATGAGAAAACAAGCAAACTGTTCTTCAAGGGAACAAAAAATGAACTGTAAGAAAACTCAAACAACTCTTAAATAAGCTCAATTTGCACAGCATGAAATTTATAGTAATAATTTCTGAGAAAGGTGATGCACAATATAAAGAATTTTAAAGTGCCTTTCTTATAATTATAACAAAAGCAAACAAATGAAAAAGAATTTCTTTTCCAGATCAGCAAACTGACAGAAACGACCGCTCCTCTTATTTGCTATATAAGCTAAAGCAGCTCCAGAACCAATAAAGCTACACAACCTTGTCAGAGATTTAAATGAAAGTAGAACTTGGCATAAATTATTTGCTTAATCATTCAGAAATAATGAGGAATTGGAGGTTATGAGAAAGCAGGAGAAATTGCAACTCTTCCAGCTCAAAAGTTAGTATAAAACATACCATGGCAATTTCTTACCATCACTTAACTTATCAAAGTTGCTACCTAACATAGCTTGCTAGCAGTGAAAATAATCAAGATTCAGAAAGCCTTTTTTTTTTTTTTTCTGCTAAACCTACTGCACTTCGGTTGCATCAAGAACTTTTTCAATGAGTTCATTCTACAGAAACAGACAGTGTATTAACACATTTTCTTCCAAGGTGAGAAAACAGATTAAGGTTATGACCAAAATGACAGGCCTGTGGCTTCCTTAAATACTTTAATAGACTCAACAAATCAACAGTGGTCACTGATGCCAACAGATGAGGGAAGACAATAGATGGAAGGAAGGGAATTAGTGAAGCTGCTATAATGGTTTCATCAGAAATTTGAGCATAAAAATCTTTTTCACCTTCAGCCTGTCTAAATGTGCTCTTTTTGCCTGCTCATGTAAAGACACACAGCATATTTTACCAGTGAGGCACACATGGGTTTGCATCTCTGCTCTGCAAAAGCAGGTGCAAAACAGAAGCATAATGGTTAAAAGACACAGTAAAAGGGTTTTGCATATCATAGAGATGAGACAAACAGAGGTATGTCTTTGAGTATTTTCTTGCATAATTGCAAATCTTGCTGAAGCTGCAGTTACAGCAGCTTCCACACAGCTTTAATATTTAGTAAGGGAGTTTCTGTAAAGAGGAAAGGTCAGTAATATGAATCTAAGCAACACAAAGCTGGCAATGGGAATCTGGGGAGAAAAAATAAGCAGACACCCTTAGTATAAATGCAAGTTCAGTCCCACCTGTGACTTAACAAGAGTTAGTGACCAAACACCACAATGCTGTACTTTTTCTGTTTGTTTGGTTTTAGATCTGAGTGTCTATTTATCCCTAAATGGATGCATCAGAAATGGCAAACAACTCTCAGCCACAAGTTCTTCAGCATGAGAGTGGTGAGAGCCTGGAATGGGTTGCCCAGGGAGGTGGTTGGGGCCACACCACTGGAGGTGTTTACGGTCAGGTTGGATGAGGCTGTGGGCAGCCTGATCTAGGGTAGGGTGTCCCTGCCCACGGCAGGAGGGTTGGAACTGGATGATCCTTGTGGGCCCTTCCAACCCTGACTGATTCTATGAAATACGAAAACAGAAATTACAAAATCTCAAAACGGTAGGTATTGGAACGGGGATTTTTAAGTCTAACTCCCTCATTATAGAGGTTTGTCTACATCAGGTTGCATGGGAACATGTCTAGGAGATTCTGAAAGTCTCCAGAGAAGACTCCAACAGCTCTCTGGGCAGACTGTCTCAGTGCTCTGGTGCCCTCACAGTAAAAAAAAAAATGTTTGCTTATGCTTAGGCATAACTTTCTGTGTTCTGGTCTTTGACCATTGCCTCTTATTCTCCTGTATGGCATCACTGAGAAGAGTTCAGGCACATCCTCTTAACACCTGCTTTTTAGATATTTATAAGCATTCATAAGATCTCTTGTCAGTCTCCTCCAGGCTAAAAACACCCAGGACCCTCAGCCTCTCTACATATAAGAGATGCTCCAGTCCCCTAATCACCTTTATAACCCTCTGCTGGACTCTCTCTAGTAGTTTCCCATGTCAAACCCAGGAGACCAGAACTGGCGACAACAGTCCAGATATGTTTGATGTGTTTAAATTGCTTTAATTTTCTGTGTATTTTAATTTCAGTTCATTCATATCAAAATTATGGGATGCTGCGTTCCTATTCTTCACTAAAAGAGGGAAGCAAGAAAATCCAAAACATTCATTTCATTGCCTCTTTAAGCTCTACAGGAAAATGATCTTTGGCTTAGGTTGTGAGTGGAAACAGTGAACACACAAACCATTTGGTGTCAGATAACTGAATTTTTCTTCAAAATCAGAATGTAGCCTTAAGCTGACTAGGAGTCTGCATGGGATAATAAAATAATTCTAATTAAAAAAAAATATAGTTCTTATTCAGTAAGCTCCAAGTGAAATTTCAACAAGCAGGATCAACTAACAAGATCAGTGAATTAAACTGTATTTTAACTCTTGCTATTTTAAGACCTGAAAAGATTCCTTTCTTTATGAGAGTTAGAGAGGATATGCACACACATAAGTACTTGATAACATTGTTCACCATCTTTATTGCAGAACGCAGAGGATTTTAACTTTCACTAATACAACAGGGTAAATCTGTGTTGAATATATTTTCCTGCAGGCCAGCAAACTGATAGAATACCAGGAAAACAATTAATCTTTGGTTTTATCCTCTATTTTTTTGTCCGTTACTGTTATTATTAGATTTAGATACTTCTCCAAGAGTTCTTGACAAAGAAAAACAAAAATCCTCAATTAGATTGCTCTTGAAATTAAAACTCCCTAAACGAGGAATAAAACCCAAACATTTCTTAAATACTGAAATTGACTCATCACAACATTCCATCCAGAGATAACAAGTGGACTGACTAGTACTTCAGCTGTGAATATATTTAAATGTAGACATACACATGCAGTATCAGGAAGGCAAAAACAGGATATGAAATAAACATAAGGCATCAGCTCTAAGCTCACTGTCAAGAATATTCCAAGGCTTCTAACCACAGAGTTCAGCTGAAGGTAGCTATCTGTCAAATGTAATCTGTGCAAGTGAATATGCTTAAGCTGGTGCTATGAATCAACCAAAATTGCTTTGGTCTTATTGACATTCGATTGCAAGAAGTTGCAGCTCATCCAGTCCAATAGACATCTGACAACACCAAGAGTGTTACACTGACAGAAAGCTTTAAATATAGATGCAACTATCATCACAGCACACATGGGAATAAACTCTATCATCCTTCATACCATCTTTAGAAACTGGTCATCGACTGGATGCTGTAAGACCACATGGTCATCCTCTCTGCCTGCTACCAGTTTCTGCAGATCACAGATCATTGTGCCTTAAGAGAGGGAATACAGATTGATTGACAGTAAAAGCCCACTTGATCTTTCATCACTGTCTCATTAAATGTCTCTCTTAAACCTACTTTTGTCATTATCTTTTGGTTCACCTTTTCAAAATAAAATGTCAGATCAAACTTTGTTCAAACTCTTTGCTTTAGTTAAGGGCCAGATCTTGAGCTATTATACACTGCCTTCAGCTTCAGCAATACCATTTTACTTACACCTGCTGCAATTCGGATCTCAAACATGTTAAATTCACTTCCTGCTTCACAGCTGCTCTTTACACCTTGAAACATGATGTTTGATAACGTGTGTTTGTAGGACATTGGACAATAAAGCATCTAGCATACTAGGACCCTAAAGAAGACCTGCCTTGTGTTCTAACTTTGCCCAAAAGAAATACCACATGCAACCATCTTTGTGCTTACTTGACTGTTTTCTCTCAGAGTACTGTCATGGATGTGATGCTCCAGCACATTTGTGTGCTTTCAAAAAAAAATTAATATAACCTCACTGTCTATATGAGTTGTTACATGCCCTCTTGCTTGCTGCCCCCCCAACCAGTTCCTTCTAGTTTATTCCTTGCCTCACCATACAGTGAACCGAAATCATCCCAGTATCACAAACAAAGGAAACTGAGGAAGAGGAAATATGTCAGCTACATACATCTTGCAAACATGTTTCAGGGCATTTTACTGTAAATATTTGGCAGGGAGAGAAACTCACCCCCACATTATGAGCACTCTGAACAGTTTTGCCCATACTCTGAGAAATCCAATGTACAAAAAAACAGACTTGAGGAAGAAACCTCATCAGGGGACCACAAGCGACAGAACTGTCTTAAAACAGAAGGGCTAGGAGAATAAAGGGACAGTAGAAGGAATGGTAAAGAACAGCGAAGGGGAAGGAAAAAGCATAAGGTCAGGAGGGGCAAGTTGTCTCTTTGCCTTTCCTTCTTTTGCCTCAGGCCCATATCGGCCTTTCCTTTTCTTGACTTAACTGGGATGAATTTTAATTGCAGTCTCTCTACGTGTTTTATACACTATGTACTCTCTACTTGTGTGGAGTGGATTTCCCATTCATCACAGGATTGCAGGCAAAAATCCCAGGAGCATTTTGCTTTCCTTCAAAGTTAGCTTTGCTAAAATCAATAACTTTAGGGCTGCTTCCTCCACCTAGCACATACCCTCAACCTCACAGCCATTTCAAATTTCATGTTTTTAAGATCATTTGAGGTTTTTTTCTTATCTTCGCGTTCAGATTTGCATTTGTAATCTACTATTTCAGTAGCAGAATAAAGGCAACAACATTGCAACAGCAATGGAAACATGTTCCTATTTGCAGTTTTAACATAGTCAATATCCTAAATTATCTCAAACAATTTATTTTCCTGCTATTGCCTCTTCAAATCAAAGTTCTCATTTTCTTAGGAACCTATCATACGCCTTAAATACTTTTATTGATTGGGCTTTTATTCTGGCTACTCGCAAGTCTGGTGCAACAGTCAAGAATCACTACAGTCACTTGTCCTCACCTTGTATGCAAACCACTGTACCTAGTTTAAAAGGGGGGGGAAAAAAGCCCCAGCACATAAACGACTAAACAACAAAAAAAAAAAAAAAAATGCAGGGGAAGGGGAGGAGGGGGAGGGCAAGAGTGTTTCCTACTGCAGATTGAGCATCATCCTTCAATAATACTGTTACATCTTTTCCAGCTTTGTATTAGCTCTCCCTTCACAAAAATGTGTGTCTTGGCATTTTAAATCCCCCTTCATTTTCCTGGTTGTCTCACTTATTCCAATAATATCTTTCTTATCCTTGAAAACATGTCACTCCAATTCAGCAGTCTTATTACATATGCTCCCAGCATTTGTATAAAAGATATTTAGCCTTTCTCTTTGCCCTCCTTTACTTTTCTTTTTCACTATCTCCTACAATGTTAATCCCTTCTCAACAGGAAATGTTTTTCCTTCAATGCAAGTCTTTCTTTTTGTGCACAGATCTGCTAAGTTCAGCTTGAATTCCCTGAAGATATTAAATCTAAAAAAGAAAGAAAAAAAAAAAAAAAAGCAGCAAGGGGAAGAAAAAAATGGAGCCCTGGCATGTTCCTGAAAGAATTAAGTCTGTTCAAGAACAAGTGATGTATTAATACAAAGTTGACCCCAAACTGAAATCAGAAAGCAAATAAAATGCATTATCAGTCCATAGAATGGTTTGCTGGCTTAAGAAACACTAAATTATCACATTAACAAAGCCTTCGAGATGCAAAAATGCAAGTAACAGCAAGTGGCTCAAAATAAGAACCACGTACCTCATTATTTTTTTGGGCAAGGGTAATTTTAGTCCTGTGTGAAAAACTGAGTGATAAAACTCACACTGTCAATTAGCTAATAAACGAGGCCAAAGACAGAGCAATATGAGAAGAGACAGCTTTTGAGATCGTCTGTATTTTTAAAGAATTAGTATTACAAAATTAAACATTGTTTTTAAATAAACAATTTAATTATAGATAAGTGATCCTTCTGCCACAGAATTTGCACTCCAAGTACAGACTGGCATTTCCCAATTCCCTTTTTTTTT
>VWZI01007259.1:357130-404356 GCA_013396835.1 Psilopogon haemacephalus | reverse complement strand
TTTGGTGAGTACTTCACTAGTATTTCAGTCATTAAGTAATATTAAAATGATTAACTACAGCTCTTCCACCTTCTACCCCATCAGCACTGTACCAACAAAAAATATTCTTTATTGCCTGCATCGGTAACATTCTATCAATCTATTACTGACGCCTCAGGACAGAATAAACATATCTAGGCAGGGGAGTGACAGAGAGAAGCCAAGAGCTCACAACTGCAAATACAGATTCTCTTAAAAAATAAAGTTATTAACAAACCAGCTTTGGTCTAACCAGTATTTTAACTATTGATTCATTTCTGCTCTTCCTGCATGGGAAGGTTTACCAAGTGACTTGTGCCGCAAATGAGCTCCAAACAATAAAACACAATGAAAGGATCATAATCATCCAATCCAAAAATACAGGGAGAAGAATTGCTCTCTTGCTGCATAACGACTCTATTTTCCCCAAGTCACAGAACAAATCGGATCCAAGATCTGATGATCACTATAGTAACATGAAAGGAGGCAAGTTTATTAGGGATTCAAAAAGCTGCTTTTTTAGCAGTTAAAACAGTTACATAGACTTGCCAAAATTAATCGAAACAAAAGGTCTGAGAGCACATTTTAGATCCTCTCATAACAATGCACATTTTCCCTCTGCCCCCTCCATTTAAAATACAGCACAACCACTGATTCAGAATTTTCATGAACTACTTGTAATCATGTAAATTAGGGATGAGATGTAGATGTCAAATGAAATGTCCCTTCTGAATAAAGTCTCTGTGCTTCACTAGTCAAAGAATAAGCAGATACCCACACAAATGAAGGAAGCCATTACTAATGTGTAATTATTAACCCTATATTACACTATCAGTTATATTTTAAACTGCACTCTTTTGAACTGAAGATATGTGAAGAATTTTGCCCCACTTTGCACTGCTCAGTACTGTAAATTATTTCCACATTTATTGCAAGAATATATTTGGTCTACGACAACTGAGCAGTTCTGTTGGGACTAGAAGGTTGAAAATTCATCGCTCTATTTTTTGGGGATGATTTACATAAGAAAAAAGCAATTATTCTTGCTCTCTGAATGCCTTGCCACAGAAGTTCCATGTATCTGGTTAGGGGATTTTTGCAAACAAAGTCTCCTCTTTTCTTTCAAGGCTTAGTTTCTCTTCATGGTCAAGGATCCACAAAATTCTGCCTTTGGTTCCTTTCAAATTCCTCTCAACAACCTTATTTCAGGCCCTTCCCTCCTACTCTGTGCCCTGTTTTCTTCCTTCCATCACAAAGTCTGTTGAAAAGAGTAATTCAGCCACTCCTTTGTACTGTAACTGCACCACTCTTTTTAATGACAATTCACTGTAAGCTTCAATTTTCATTTTGATACTGTCTCTAGAGTTACTATGCATCTTACCAAAAGAGCTTTGCAGTAGAGCCAAACTTCTGGTAACTTATGATGGACTAAACCTGACTTCAGAGGACTGTGTTTTGGTAGCTTATTGTTGGTAGCTTGTTTTATTTTTGGGGGGGTGTTTTAAAAAAAAAAAAAAAAGTAAGGAAAAAAGTTGATACAGCAGCTCCCTCTAGCACATTTTGTTGGACAAGGGCCAGAGGAGGTTGCTGAGAAAGTTCCCAGTGGTTTCCTGTGCACTTTAATTATACAAGCCTCAAGCTAAGGCATAGGAAGGCCAAAGAGATTACTGATTAACAGCAAAGATGTGAATGTCAAAACCCGCAATTTAAGGAAAAAGATAATAACATTTCAAATATAATAAAACACATCTAGAAGTCAGGCAGAAGAGTGGTAATGCAGCTTATCATCCTGTTTCACAATTACCTTGCTTACAGACAAGAAGTACATGCATAAGGCACAAGTAGACCGGAACTTGATGAAACAGAGTATCTACTACTAAGGCTTGAGCAAGCCACCTAAACAAGATCAGAGAAACAAGAGACTACTTGTTTAGACCTATCCCGACTCTAAGAACCACAGAAGTCCCACAGGACATGGTCATCAAGCTAGAAAGATTACCATGTATATCTGAACACTAAGGATAAATCTTCAGGGTAAGAATTTCAGCAGAAAGAAACAGAAGCTTGCAGGTCTGGAATGTCAGATTAGGGGCAATAGTGATGGTTTCATCCATGCTGTCACTGAGTATCGCTGACTTCCCTACACGTGTGATGACTATGAACCTTGCAAAATACATAGGCCATCTACAGAGTCAATAGTAAGGCTAGAACTAAATATCCCCAAAAACGAGAGAGGCGAGGTTCAACGGGAAAATATTTCAGCTTTATATCAGAGGGCAGAAGATCAAAGGCAGTGGCACTCTTTGAAACTCTGACAGTATCACAAAGGGTCAGACAATCAAGGTTGTATGATTCTGCACATAACCAAATAAATAGCGCATGGAAAAAAAGATTTAGGTCATTTCAGAATTAAGACATTTTTGTGGAATAGATAGAATCAAAAAGGTCTAAGTGTTTACACTCTAATAGTGTCAGTTTTTACTCATTTATCAAATTAGGAAAGAAACTAATCAAATTCAGGGAAAAAATAACTTAGAAGTATCTTTAAAAGTGTGCTAACTAAGCATGCACAGAGACTGTAGACTGTGACAAAATATGCCTGCCTTTGAAATCTAAAGCCTAAGATGTTTGAACCCGAATGTCAGGAATTACATAGATCATACCACTAGAAAAGCATTGGTATAAATTGAAGAACACTCAGATTTTGATAAAGTAAATAAGCTAACTGTATTGAAATTTTCTGTGGAAGGAGGCATTTTATCTTATTTTTTTTAAGATAAAAGAAAAGATTTTTAAAAATTAAACAAAACACGACCTTCAGATTCAATGGGAGATCAGACAAGAAACAGGGGGAAAAAAAGCATTTTCAATTAGCTCTGCACAGATCAAAGAATAATGCAGAAATTAAAATTATAGACATGATGTGTGACCAGGTTTTGGACCAATTGTTCTGATAATCCATCAAATCAAGTCTATATGTAGTGAATTGGCTGGAAAAGTACACAGTTAAATAGTGTATACTGGAATAGGCTATATGGCTTTTGTGGAAGGAAATCAAGATCCAAATTCAAGTTCTATTAAGTAGTTAAAATGCATGTGGATAACAAAGAAGTGACTACTAAAGTATTTTGGCTTTCCAGAAAGGTTTCAAAACTGGCAGAGATTAAATGGTCTTATTTCACACAAATAAGTTTCTCAGTAGGTAACTGCAATAATCTTTGTTATTTAATATTTTGAAAAATACAGGCTTGAAAATGCTGTTGTTGGAATACTGTTGAAAATACAGTGAATTGGAAAAGGATGGAGTTAACACATCCAGACAATAAAAGTCAAAACTGCCTTCAAAGTTACAAAAGGATCTCAAAATTGTTACGAAACAGGTAATAAAGTACCAGGCTACATATATTAAGCATTAAGTACTAGACCTGAGGAAAATATTCTTAACTATGATAATACAACACCAAGTTCTGAACCATGTCTGCTCAGAAAAAGTGGTCCTGAAGTTACTGTAGACAGTCATCCACTAATATGTAGATCACTCAGTGGCAAAGAGCAAACATATTCCTCATTGGGAAAGAAACGATGAACAAAAGCATAAAGCTTCATTGTTTAGAAATTTATGGTGAAAAGTATCTGGAATAAGAAGTGGAGTTCTGACACTCTCATCTCCAAAACTGTAAGAGTATAACCTCAAAAGTTTCAGAAAACATCAGTGAAGATGACTGAACTGCAGAATGACTTCAATATAATGAGAGATCCAGTCTGTAACCAGTTAATGAGATCAAATTCAATAGCCAAAATATCAAATAAGTTGAAAATGCAAGCAACTCACAAAAGAAGCTGTCAGAAAGAAATCAGCAAACAGAAAAATTAAAATAAAGAACCACTTCAAACAGCTATAATTGCCACAAAACACTAGCAATAACCTAATTGGGATTTTAAAAATAATTTATGTTCTGGTATCAAACTAAAAATAGGTCAGTCAGCATCTATTCAGTATGGTCTACTTTAAGAAGCTTCAAAAAAACCACTGGTTGTCAGAAAACAGGTCAGTGATGTACATGAAAGAAAGCTGCCCCTATGCCTCTACCCTTCATTCATACTCATAATACCTAGATAGCATATAAACCAACATGGCAATCCTTAAACAACACAAAACATTACAGCATTATTGAGCCTAAGTATTGCAATGAGATACACAGGAATTCTTCTCCCTACTTCCATCCCAGACTGTACTACTTTCCAGCCAAGCTAAGCTATTCAGTGCCACGTAATATTCTTTGCTTGACAAAATGATACATGCAAAGACTTACCAGAATATTCCTCCTGTGGATTGCCACTAGCACATATGGGTTTTGCATTGTACAGGATCTAAACATGTCATGTCACCTTCTGTTTGCTGCATGTATAGGTGTTAATGCAAGACGTGCATGAGAGAGTTTACACATAAATAATGGAGGTTGTACAAAGGACATTCTGAAAGTTTCATTTTCCATTTCTCAGTCAGACTTCTGACTTAAGTCTCCATCATGAAACTACAGAAACCTAAACCAAATGTAGGATATTTTTGGTTGGTTGGTTTGATTTTTTTAATAACCAGGATAAGTAGAACTTCTCTATTTGGCTATACTCACAATTTTTTTTTTTTTACTATTAACAAAAAAAGTTTTGAGTACCTTGTCAGAATATCTACTCAATAACTGGTACACCACAAAGAGGGAAGGATAACAGTTCAGTATCTGTGATCTACCTCTACCAGCAAAGAAGTTCAAACCAGTTGCTCTTTTTTTGCTCACACACTGTGCATGCCAAGAACTGCCTGCAAGAGAACCTTTTGCCCACATTACAAAAGATGCTGCTCCAGTTTACAACTTTGAGTTTGGCCTCCCCAGACAGAGAGGAAACCTGTGTCAAAAAGAACCCATCACCTATACAGGACACATCTACATTATCAGTTTTGTAAGTCTCACCTTAGTATTTTATACCAACAGCCATATCAAGTATATGCAACTACTTCCAGTCTCTCAAAGACTGCTCCCTACATAACTCAAGAGCAGGCAAAGAAACAAGTGGAGGAGCAGTCACACAGGTGCAGGCATGTACCTGAAGTTACACCAAGCAATACATATCCTACTATTGAACGTGAACACCTGAAAAACATTTCTTCCTTATCTTTCAAAACATTCTCTTCTAAGAAACATGCAAGCTACATCCATATACAGGTTGCGAAACGGACACTTCTGCTCTCTGTTGAGAGTATAGCACCAACTATATGGACAGACTGAATCCTCCTAAATATTTTCAATAAGTAACTGCAACTAACAGACAAAAAGCTCTAATATGTAGAACTAATACAAAATATCCCTTCTCTTCTCAAGACTGACAAACTGCTCCTAATAGATAGCAAGTGATGACTTCAAACAGGAGATCAAAGTGTTTTGCTAAATTAAAATGCTTCCTTGCTTTCTCCTGTGCTTTCTAATCTTCAGTTAAAAGCACCTTGTATTAGTAATATATACACAGAAGTAAATAGAGTAAATGTTTTTCTCTCTACTTTTAAGTCTCAGGTTCTTTGCTTTTAGTGGAGATTCTAAAGTATTAAAAAACCTGTGCAGAAAATAGAAGGATTTCACAAATTGGAAAGGACAAGTTTTCTCTTGATAGCCAAACAGTTATGATGTAAAGCAGTCTCATTAAATCATAAGTACTTTAACCTTTTCTTGAAAGAACTGGAAGATTTAAAGATTTATAAAGAAATTTTGCCTAAACTAGGAAATGACTCATATTTGACATGTATTGAAATGATAATGCTGATTTCAATAGGCACTCTAAGAGCATTTTCCTCCCAAGAGAGTAATTCAGTCATGGTTACCTCTCTGCATTTAGATTTTAAACTTACTTTCCAAAGCTTTTAATGTGCTATAGTCTGCCAAAACATGGCAGAGTTACATAAATATGATCAGGCAAAATAAAGCATAGTAAAAAGATTATTTTTATAATTGCAGACGCTAAATATGAAACAAATACATCAATCTGACGTTCTAAAAGAACCTCCTGTTTCATCAGCCTTGGCTGTATCTTAAAATTCATGTTTAAATTCCACTCTTCTTAATTGGTTAAATAAATTCTGAAGTATCAAAGGGAAACTAAGAGACTCTTAACAGGGAATCTGAAAAATAAAATACATAATAGAGCAGCTGTTAATAAGTGGTGCAAATCTAATATTGACATCACTACACAGAGATAACGAGGTAGACAATTTGCCTTAATTATGCATTGCTATGCTTTCCATTTTTATTTCTTTTCTTATTATTCCTCTTTCTGATACCTCTCCACATTATGTTTCCCGCTAGTATTATCAGTACACTCCTAATATTTCTGCCAAGATCATCAATGAAAAAGCTAGCCCAAAGACTAATTCTCAAAGAATTCAACTGCTTTTTTGCTTCCCTCCTCCTTGGGATTATAAATAAGTTCCTTTGAGCAGTATCTATTGCCAACCCTCCTCATGAGCAGTCCTTTTGACCGTATAACTTCTCATGGGTTGTCACATCAATGCTAAACTGAACTCCAGATAGGTGAAATCTGACACATTTACTCTGCCTGAAAATCAGTTTTCTCATCAAAAAAAGGTAAGAGGTTAGACAGTGATGAGCTATCTTTAGTAAATCCATGCTGCATTTTATCCTTTTTCCATTTAGCTCCACAACTTTATCTATTCTCTCAAAGATCTTTTCTAAATCCTTATATGCCACTGTGTCAAGACAAACAGGGGCTGCATTGCTAAGATCCTTTTTCCTTCCTCTCTGTACAGGCTCTGGTGGGGATGGAGTTAAATTTCTTCACAACACCCTGTATGCTGATGCAGTGTTCTAAGTTTGTGGCTAAAATAGTGTAACAGTAATCTTGGCTGTTGTGGAAGAGTGCTTGCACAGTGTCAAGCCTTTCTATTTTCCCACTCACTATCTCGCTCATCCCATCTCTGAAATAAGCTAGGATTGGGTCAAGATATTAAGAGAGAACACAGCTGGGACAGCTGACTCAAACTGATCAAAGTTATAACTACACTTTTAAGAATAAAAACTGGAGCAGAAGGAGGACTTCAAGGAAACAAGAGTTTTATTTCCAAGGTAGTTGCTGCTCAGACTGGCTGGGCAGTGGTCTGCTTGTAGGAGATGGCAAGTCATTGTGTCATTCATTCCCCTCCCACTTTCCTTTCCTTGATGAGTTTTCTCATTTCTGCTATTACAGGATCACAGGATATCAGGGGTTGGAAGGGACCCAAAGAGACCAAATCCAACTCCCCTGCCAAAGCAGGACCATGCAATCTAGCTTAGGTCACACAGAAACACAGCCAGGCAGGCCTTGAAAGTCTCCAGAGAAGGAGACTCCACAATCTCCCTGGGAAGCCTGTTCCAGTGCTCTGTGACCCTTACAGTAAAGAAGCTACCCCTTGTATTGAGGTGGAACCTGCTGTGCTGCAGCTTACATCCAGTGCTCCTTGGTCCTATCCCAGGGAGCAAGTGAGCAGAGCCTGTCTCCCCCCAGCCTTCTCTGTTCCACTGTCACAGATGAGGAGGGCCACCCAAGTGCTTGAGTGCTGGCCAGCACCAATGCATGACACTCTTCCTAAATGTAAGCATTATGGCTCCACCTCTGACTTGGTAGATTCACATAAAACATCTCTTTGATTAAGAATTTTACATGACAGTTCTTTCAAAAGTTTTGGACAAAGACCATCTGATTGCATCAAGGTGTACACAATAACCTTGCAAATTCATGTTTCTACCTCTTTATGAAAACTGCTGTTTACATACATCCATTTCTGTTACCCAGCTTGGTTTTGTTCTGTGACTGTTATTATCATTACTGAAAATAGAAACAAAGTATTTATTTTGGTGACCTTACTCAAATCATCCTTAACCTAGATCACACCTTCACTGTACACAGGTCTTGCCTTCTTCCACATAAAAAACAGTAAGTCTGTCATTTAACAGTCATTGCAATGTCTCGTTCAGCTTGACATCTTTGCAGTTTTATTTCTATTCCTTCATAGAATTCTCTGTGAATTTGCTTTCCAGTCCTCAGTGCTTGCTGACTCTGTCACCTCTAAGTGTTTATTCTCTCAGATAAGCCCAGGCAATACACCTCCAATTTTTTTAAGGGCAGAGATTCCTCTTAAGTCTATTATTTTTATTTTTAATAACCTTCAGGCCTTTTTTTTTGGCCATTCTATTCCAAGGTTCCACAGCTCACTTAGTTTCATTAAGATAGTCTTATTTGTTTGTGCTCTTTGAAACTCTAATGTGTACTTAGAGAAGAAAAGAATTGTGGAAAGGGAGCCAGGGGTTCTGGTGGACAAGCAGCTCAGCAAGAGTGAACAGTGTGCTGCTGCAGCAAAGAAAGTCAACAGGATGCTGGATGGCATCAACAAGCTCAGCAGCAGCAGAGGTAGAGAGGTCATTGTCCCACTCTGCTAAGTGCTTGTCAGGCTACACATCACTCACATTCTACATAAACTAGAATTAACCTGGTAGATAAACACAAAAATCCACCAATCTGCTGAAAACACTTATCAAGAATCAAGCACCACAGGCTCCCAGAGCTGTTTTTTCCTGTCACCAACTTGGCATGCAAAGCCTCTAACCCCAAGTTCTGTGGTTCCAGTCATGGGATGTGCTAGCCAGCATTCTGTCATCCTTCACTCACGTGCTGTTACAAACAAGATGCACAGATACCCTGTGAGCCAACCAATAATTATTGCCTTTTCCCTCAGATGCAGGACCCATGAGACACCCCTATTTGCTGAGCCTATTAGGAGAATCATAGAACGTCAGAGGCTGGAAGGGACCTTGAAAGATCATCTGGTCCAGCCCCCCTGCCAGAGCAGGATCACCTATACCAGATCACATTGGAACGCCTCCAGACAGTTCCTGAATATCTCCAGAGAGGGAGACTCCACATCCTCCCTAGGCAGCCTGTTCCACTGCTCTGTCACCCTCACAGGGAAAAAAATTCCTCCACACGTTCACATGGAATCTCCTATGCCTCAACTTCCACTCCTTGTCCTCTCACTGGGCATCACCAAAAAGAGGCTGGCTCCATCCTCCTGGCACTCACTCCTTACATATGTACAATGAGGTCACCAGCATTCAGAAAAAAAAACTTTAATGAGGTCAGTAGCATTCAGTAAAATACATTAATGAGGTCAGTAGCATTCAGTAAAAAAACCTTACATCCTGTCAGACTCACCTCCAGTTACACGCCTGTAATTCGGTCTACAGTCACTGAGCAAAAAGGTATCATGCCAAAAACTTTTCTTCCTCCCTGCCTACCAAATGAATATATAATATTGTGCACGGCTTTGAACAATACTGTGCACTACACTGTAGAGATCAGCTGGTCAAATCTGTTTCCAAAACAATTTACATGCTAACTTCTCCCCCCCACCTCCTCTTTTTGTCACCTGCATTTCATACAGGGATATAAACCACCACAGAATTTAGGAGAAAAGCTACACCACTAAAAAGTTTTGTAGTCTCAGGCAAAACAAGGAGTAAGTACACTTAATCTACCAGAAAAGTCAGGGATATTAACTGCCACCTTCAATACTTCTGACCTAAGTTTTTTGGAAACCAATACACTTGTCAACAGGTTAGATGCCCAGTTAAAGAACGTTCATATTGAATAAAAGAGATGATTTCACATACATATTCACTTACCACCAGTATCTAAATTATATTACCAAAAAAAAATATATATATACTATTAAAAACAAATAAACAAACAAAAAACAAAACAAACCACAAAAAAACAACCAACAACAAACCTGAAGAGTTTGAGTCTACTGTGCTTCATGCATAAAGAACTTCTGCTTAGCATAGCAGAATCACACTCCAACAAGCCTCTCCCCTTTAAACTCACATATGAGGTTTTTAGGGGTCCTACAACTCCAAATATAGCAACACAGCCAGTTTCTCCATTTTAAAAATAAAAATTAGACTTCTCCCACATGTATAAGCTTTGTAACATGCAGCAAAAAGACATCTTTAATACACTTGCAAATTACTTATCTGGACCAGTACTTAGTTGCCCCACAAAAGAAGATTCACAAGCATCTTCTTTTTTATGTCCAAAATCCTACCAAGCAAGCTGCCTCTCAATTCTGAACAGATTTTTTTTTTTAATTTTTCTTTTTTTTACATCAGGACACATCACCCAGCTTTGGCTAGATTCCCAATAAAAACCGTGCCAAATAATATCCCAAATTCTGCCAAATACTTTAAAAGGTGCCAAATCTTGTTAGTTCAGTGCAATATAATGGACTGTGGCTAAAAATCACAACCACATACACAGTTTCAGTGCAAGAAGGTTATATGGGACTTCGGGTTTTTTGACTATGGGTCAACTTACATGATGCCAGGTCTGCTGGCAGCAGATAGGGTGCATGTCCCTCAAAGCAGAAGGCTTTTATCAGAGGAATTGGCTGGGCTCATTAATCAAGCTTTAAACTAGATTTTAAGGGGGTAAGAGGTAAAAACAGGCTCACTGGAAACAAGCCTGGGATGCTTGTGGGGTGGTGTGTCAGCTCCCTTGCTATCTCAGGGGAGGTAGGGGTCAATGAACCATACACTGGGAAAGATGCAAGGGCTATCAATGAGCTAGGACTCGGAGTAGAACCTGGGAATGATCAAGATGTGAAGGGGGATAATGGTATCATTGCAACTTCACGTGACAAGCTTAGAGATGACAAAGGAGGGATGGGGGCACTAAGAAAGGACCTTCAGCCCATTTACCTGCAGTATGCACTGATCACTGATCATAGAATCGTAGAATGTCAGGGGCTGGAGGGAACCTCAAAAGATCATCTGGTCAAGCTCCGCTGCCAGAGCACGATCACCTATACTAGATCACACTGGAATGCATTCATACAGTTCTTGAATATTTCTGGAGAGGGAGACTCCACAACCTCCCTGGACAGCTGGTTCCAGTGCTCTAGCACCCTCACAGTGAAAAAAGTCTTCCTCAGGTTCACTGATAATAACTTCTTGATGCAAATGGTGGATAAGCCAACTAGCAGAGGAGCACTACTGGACCCAATACTAACAAGGAGGATCTGGCTGAAGCAGCAAAGGTTGATAGCAGCCTCAGCTGTAACAGTTATGAGATGGTGAAGTTCAGGATCTTGTGTGGTATGAACAGAATACCAAACAGGATCACAATCTTGGACTTCAGCAGGGTCAACTTTGGCATTTTCAAGCAATTGCTAGGGGAAATCTCACGGGACAGGGAATCGCAGTATAGCGATTACACTGGTAACACCAGAATACCTGCATAGCTGTCAGACAACTGCCAACTTTCCTAATGTATTGCTCCTTAATATTAGAGGCAGTTTTACCTCAACAGGACAGCATAGAAATTTACGTAGTCTGACTGACTTGGAAAAGCTGGAAGTCACAGTAGGTCATTATTACACTCAGCCACCTCCACTGCCTCCACCTCAGGCAGGTCATGTAGACCCCACAGAAGGATCTCTCCTCCACACTTCATCTCCCATTCCTACTCTATGGGCATCACCTGGGAAGAAAGCTGGTTAGTCAGAGAAATCTAAAGGCACATTTATGGTAGGGTCAGGTGATTTGTACTTCTAGGTATAACCTCTGGGCTCTCCCAGTGCCTTTAACTAAAATTACTAAGGCCTATAAAACTACATAGTGCACTCTCTTCAGAAGACTTTATTGCTTAAGGAAACACTTAGATTCAAATATATATCATATATATTTATATATCATGATGCTATAGATCATCACCAAATACTACTGCTGTCTGAAGAGACACTTCCATGTGAAAGTCACCTTTGCATATTTTTGTATAGTCTCTCTCACATCTCAATTATCATTTATTTCTCGATTTATAGGAAAAAATATCTTGGACAGCTGATAAAATAAACAAACAAAAAACACCCACCACAAAATACCATAGCCAGACCTAGCACTAAATGCATCATGCTGCAGCCACTATCACCTTTAATGGTAATGAATCCTGCAATATCACAAACCATATAATGAAAATTGCTAACATGGGCTGAGAAATTTGGAAAAGGTATTAAGCCTGCAGTCCACCTAAGGAACTGGAAGCTACACTTCTTTATGCATTGAACAAGTCTCCAAAAAGAAACCCAGTTCTACAGAGTGGATCAGGGTTCTTAGTAATACAATCTAGTATGTGTGTGTTTGTGTATTTAAATCCACCCTTTTCACTCTTCACTTTGCTATCGCAGACTTTAGCAGTTTCTGAGGCTAGTACAAAATGTGGCTGACAGCAGCAACAGTAATATAGCACCCTTGGAGTGTTTGAAGTGTAAAGTTCATTAGTTCTACCTTAAGGTCACTCTTCTAATCCAACAGCCAAAATCTTATTTGCACTACCATGCTGTTATCCCAGGAAAAAAAAAAAAAAAAAAAAAAAAAAAAAAAAAAGCTGAAAAAAAATCAAGATGTCAGCTTAGGTACTTCTTGCAAGTGACAAGATCAGCACTAAAAATCCAAATCACAGTCAATACCTTTTAGCAAGTTTCAAGAAAACAGCGAAACTATTCTTGATTGTGCTGCAGACCAAATAAAATTTAATAGAAGGGATAAAGAAAATGAAGGAAGGAGAAGATAAATATTTCAATACCTGATAATTATGTTTTGCAATTATTAGTTGAACTTGGCTTGCAAACAGAATTTACTAGAACATCTGCTGGGAATTACAAGACATGCAAATAACTGAATTTTAAGTTCTGTGTTTGTTTACTGAATTTTTGCACATACAGTTTAGATTTTAACAAACTCAATTTTCCCTTTGCTGCAGTGAATATTTGTATATTTATTTAAAAATTATGTCAACCCAAGACCTTTAGAACACATCAATTTTTATTTCGACAATTCTGAATTATATTTTAAAAATTAGAAGTAATAACTCTGTAACTTATCACCCTGATTGAGCCTATGCAAATTCATACATGTTTACTTATGTGCACTGTAAGAAGGTTTTAAAATTGAATGGGGCACACTTCTGTAAGGTAAGTACATAGATGTGGAGGACACATACATTTTTACAAAACAATCTCAAAGACTCAAGATTTACTGGTAATGTTAGAGTTACGTAGCTTTTCTTTACCCCAAATATTTGTGTTCCTGAGGTGAAAATCATTAGTCTTGTTTGTTCAGAAAAATGAGAACAGCTTTTTTTTTTCCAGTGCCAAATTAGCTGCAGTCTCAAAATCAGCTCCCAAATCAAGATCTTACCTACAAGACTCAAGACTTCTCATTTACATCCCCCAATTTACCCTTTGGTATTTATACAGTTATACCATTCTCACACAAGTGTTGCATCTCAACAAATACTAAATGGTTTTTATTTTACTCACCTGCACACTAAGATGAATCCATTTCTTCACAAGAATTCTCCCCAGTGTCATTACTTTTATTGGTGGCTGCAAACCATTTACTGTGCGATAATAAAACATGGTCTCTTTCTCAGAGATTGTGAGTTTGAACACAGTCTGCCCATCAATAGTCTTTTCTATCACACACCTTTGGAAATAACCAAGAAAAACAACATAAGGTCAGAGGCACACACATATACACATCCCTGCCAAGGTGCTATCCTGTAAAGTGATGCTAACCAGAATGTATTAAAATAAACGTTAAAAATACAGCTCTTGAGAAGATGCTCAGTGACAGTGAAAGTCACAGAATGTACTAAAAGAACTCTTAACATTTTCTGTCTTCATCTGTGAGATGGTTTTTGGCTTTGTTTGGCTAGTTGTCTTTGTTTAAATTAGTGCATACTACCCCAGTTCGCTTGGAGGTGGAAGAGGGGTTCACTACACCTCTTCCTTGCAAGGTTTTATGACAGTAACAATAGTGGCTGGCTGGCACTGCACACATCTCTGTTATGCTTCTCAGGCAAAGCTGTGAAACATAGTACATTCTGTGCAGGCACTTTTATTTTCCTAACAAGGCAAATTAAATATAACCACAAAAAAAGCAGTACAAATGGCATGGTCCAGAAATAAGTCTTCCATCTTTCTACCAAATCTGTGCAGGTAAGGTAACACCACCACCGGTTTCCCCCACCCTCTCCCTTTGAAACAGCCTTTCTTTAACCAAAGTCCAACAAAGAAAGACAAGAAAGCTATCCAGCCCCCGTTAGGTTTTTTCCCTCCACAAAGATGTCATATTAATATCAAAATGTAACACTGCCATACAAAGAATACCACCCACAGCAACCTATGTTGCATACCTACCTGCTGAAGTAGTTTTGCCAATACAATCACCATAATGTAAAGCATTAGGCTACAGATGCTTGTGAAACAGCTACGTATTTTATTAAGATAATCATCAACACAACAAAAATTGTAACGTTCTGCATTCTCATTTCAGCCGCTTCAGAAATCCAGTCCTCGGTTTACTGAGCCATGAAAATATCCTTAAGTTACACCAGACTAAATTAGTGCACTAAGTCACAAGAAAAAAAAGCATATATTTGTATGAAACCAGGATTTACTTAGAGATATTAAAAAAACCAAAAACAAACAAACACCCAACCAACTTATCTCCCAGATAACAGCCTGCCCTTTTAAAACTGAGAACTATCACAAAGGCTGGGTTTCCATACTGCCATTATTCACCATTTCAGTTTTAAATACAAGAGAAAAAATAATTCATCTTAACTGCCACTGTTTTAGCCTGCTGGAACGTTGCCAATAAAGTAACCTGCAAAATGCAGACTTTCAATTTCCAAACCTTACTAAAACCTCATTTATTAATATATTGTCAACTGTTGGTTTTTTTTCCCCCCCAATATTTTGTTTGCTTGTAAACATGCTAGTTTTGCTAGATAATAGATGTGAGGAAAGGCTCAGTTAAGTAGCAAAATATTTAGTAACTGGATTTACCCAGTTCCTGGATAAACAATAATTGGATAATCCAGTTTCTTGTTTATTTTAGTTATCTTAAAAAAACATCCCCACATTGTTTTTATCCCCAAAAGGTGTCGTGACTTTAAGAAGGGAAGTGACCTTGATGTACACCACTTTGAAAACTGGAAAGAACAAATGTGAATCGTGGCTCACTACTGAAAGAAAAATCAAGAGGCAGAGAACAGAGGCAGGGGCGAGGAGGAAGAGGGGGGAAAAAAAAAAAAAAAGAAAAGAAAAATCTCAAACTACTGCTAACCCAGGTGAAATGGATCCAAGCCTTACATCTGACTGAGCACAATTTTTCATTCCAGCCATGATCAGAGAAAGAAACTACTGCTCTTCATGAAGTTTTCAACTTCTGGTAACCTATAGTCCCAGAGTCAGTTCTCTATGCTGTGGCTGGAGAAAGAAAAAGCAAACAATGCAAATCTTCATGGTCAGCTTTCAAAGAGAAAAATATTCCAGAGAATTTAACACAGCTGCACTGGTGATCCCCACACATTAACTGGAGCACTTGCAAATGAGAACATCTGCATGGGTTCAAAATCAGACGTATGGTATCTTAAGGCAAATCCCTCTTTCAGTCTAATTCCTAATGTAAAACATCTGAATGGATATAAAGTAATAGGATATGATTTTAGTCCTTTAGATAAGTACAGTTAAAACCAGCAGATCCACTACAATCAGGCCATTCCCTTAGCCTTTTGCATGTAAAAGGCCCCAGCTCGTTCCTCTCCCACCCTCAATGTCTTCTGGTCATCTAACTTCCAGTTAGCCCAGTTCATACCATACCAATATAAAATGCTCATAAGGATCACTGATACATGCTAAGCTTCTACTCACGTTCTCATCCCAGTCCCTTGGCAAAGGATTTATAAACATCATATACAACTTCCTTCATCCTCCTAAGGCTTTCTTACAGACTACACACAGTCTCCATCAAAGTATTTCTACTCAATGAGTACATGCAATAATAGAGGAAGCATAGGGAAAATAAAATTCGGGGGCAAAAGCTCTCCTAACTTATCGCACTAATGGCCTAATAGGAAAGCAAATTTAAAGACTGGAGTACAAATGGCAGCATTTTCTCTCTACTCTCGCTTTTCTTCAAGATTTCCAATACACAGCAACTTAAACTGATACCTACAAATATCTGTACTATAAATCTCAGGAGAACATTAAAGCTTTAGATAAACCTACAGCATCCTGACTTTCTGTTCTTTGTATGAAAGCATATTCTTCCCCAGATTCATATAAGCAAACTTGGCATATGAAATTGATGAAGAAAATTCTTGGTCTTTTTGATTACTCACGTATATTTGCTCCCCCAGAATGCCACAATTTTTAAATGGCCATAACATTTTGGATCCTCATATCGGTATTCCCTCACGTTAGGCAGCATAGTAATTTCTAACACAAAAATAATCCTGCTGTTCTTTTAGATGGACACAAGCTTAACAAGGAAATGTGACAGTCTTTACAAGAACACAATGGGATACTATACAGTTTCTTATAGCAGCCAGCCCCTACAACATTCAGGACAAAGAAACACATATAGCATGGCATGTTCAAAAGCTATAGGTCTGCTGCACTTGACATAAGAGCACTTCACCTTCTTTTTTGCAGGATGCCTTCTGAGTCAAGTGGCAGTGACTATTTTTGTACAATTACTGTTTCACCACAACTGGAGATGTTTGGTTTTCCCCTTCAAAAAAGGCAAACTAAAACCCACAAACAAAAAAAAAAAAAAAAAACAATAAAGGAAAAAAAAAAAAAAAAAAAAAAACAATGAAAGAAACAAAATAAAAACAACCACCACACTTGTTTCTGGCAACAGTGGGGGAAAAAAACCAAACAGTCTAGACAGTGGCATATCAATCTGACCACTGTTGTCCAGCTTCAGTTTTCAGGTCTGGGCTCTATCATTGTCATTTCTACACATTGAGCAGCAGCAATCTCACAAGCCACAATAGTGAAATGATCTATTACAAAAGTGGAATAAAAACATTTAAATTTTAAAGTGATCTATAAAACCCACTGAACAGGAATATGTACACTGTGTAGTTATTAACAGAGTAGCAATTGAAGCCTAATGTTTTACACTAGTCCATGGATAATCAGACATCAGTAGAGTCTGGTTTCTGAACAGCACTTAATAATTTTAAACTAAGGACATACATTTTAGACTTCATGCAAGTAAAAACCTATCCCACTGGCAAGAGTTTCACTCAACATACCACTGCAACTGCTTGCTTGGAAATCAGTAGGACATTGCCTCTTCAAGTAAAGCCAAACAAGATTCTGATAATGCTCACATATATGTGGACACGAAGTCATGGCATAGGACAACCCCTCAAATGGATTTTCTGGCATTCAAGATTCAAATTTCATATAGAAAATGCTGTCTAGAAAAGACACTAGGCCAAAGCTCCAGAAACATCTTCACTCATGCCTTCAGCCGAGCTGATTTAACTGAAACTAAAATCACTTGTGCTCTGCACATTTATTTCCCCTCTATAAACACAATTGCTACCGTTAGATTTTTTTTTTTTAAGTAATTATCATTACATAAAGCAGACTACAATTTTACACGTATCATAGTTTTACACATTTCTATTGGTTTTGATGACTTCCACACTCCTACACAACTCACTATTTCAGAGGAGCACAAAAAGTAAGCATAAAGAATGCTACAACAAATGATATCATTAGATTTGCTCTAAGAATAAGTGATGAGCACAAGTACAAAAACATCTGTGGAATACTCTGAAGGAAAGAGTGCTGAACTTCAAAGATCCGGACAAGTAGGGTAGGAAAAAGTAGGGGCTCTGCATTTTGTGTCAGGAAATAGGAACTTTTTATTTTAAAAGATTTGTAATGTATTTCTCAAAATAGCAAAATTTCATTAAGGCCCAGTCAAGCTCAAGGGCCACTTACAATGACAGCAGCTCCTAAAAGTGTGACATGTAGGCAAATAAAATAGGAAGTATACCTAGCTACATCTGTTTTGCAAACACCTAGTGGAAATTTCTTTAGCAGTTTGAGCAGCAAAGCTTTTGTTACAGCAACACACTCACTCAGCCAACATTATATACACGAGGGAAAACTGTGATCACCCTTCTGCAGCACCAAAATATTCAGTTAGGAAGATCTGGGGACCTTCCTTGTTTGTTTTTAAGGAGTAAGCTTGCATTGGGGATTCCCAAAATGTTAGCTTTTTTTTTTTTTTCCCCCATTGTGAAATCAGCAACAGCACACTCCCGACAAAATGTTTTTCTAGCAGCTTTTAGAAAAAGGAATATGAATACAAATTTAGACTCTTAAGGACATTCTTATCAGTAGTTCTCACTGAAAGCAGTTGGACTTCCATTCGAGTAAATGCCATTGAAACTGAACCTACTTGTCTTGACATTTGTGAAGACCTCAACCTAAATACGGCTTTAAACCGTCACAGTTTCCCACTGTACCTTTTTAAAATTTTAAATAGCTTGCTAATAATGACCGTGACCACAATGATCAATTTTTTTAAGAGCACCAGGAAAGTAAACACCTTCAATACTACTTACATTACACCTTCTTCCTCAGGTTTCAACCATACAGTTAACGTAAATGAAGCTGCAAGCCTCAAAGAGCGGGGAGTATAGATGCAATCCTTGCGATTATGAAAAATAAAACTGGAAGCGTTGCTGAAGGACCCTGGATGCAATTCCCTCCTGTCTTCCACAATACAGGTACCAAGGCCTTCTGAAAGAAGATGTTTGTATGAAGAAGGCGAGGACCTGTATGGACATTCCTGAACACAAAACCTCTTGATACAGGACATAATACTTTCAACAGCTACCGAGCTATGACAAAAAGTACTTCGGTCTGGCAGCCCACAAGTGGCTTCAGTTGGCACAACTGACACATTCTTGAAAGCTCCCACGTTTTGAAGCCGAGGGAAATGTCCCTGAGAGCTGACCAACACCAAGGAGTCATAATAAGTTAAGATTAATGTTTCAATAGCGTGAAACAAGAAACGACACCTCAAGGAAAGAGCCCAGCAATTCATGTTTACAAAAAAGCTCCTCCTGATTAAAGCGTCTGTAAATAAATAATGATGTCCATGTCGGTAGCAATGTCCTCAGGTAGTATGCTTCAAGTGTTTACGCAGCATTTCATCTTCAAAACACTCATGCAAGGACTGAGTTGCAGGGGGCATCTACATCTTCTGGCCAGCAAAATGCACGTGGGTGACAGCAGTATCTGCGAACCACAGAGAAGAGATACAGTCTGTGGAATGAACATGCCTTTTTGCACCAACAGAGGTGATGCCACACTAGGGATATCAGCAGTTCCAATTCTTGCCATTTCAGCCAGCAGTGCCACCTGCTCACCTTCGCTGGCTACAGACAAGATGCCCCTCCAAGGCAACACGACTAGGCCAAGTCGAGCCTGCGCATGCTGACAGCCGAGCAGAGTTTATCCCAGATTTGTCACACCGTGCGAGGCCAGCGCTTAGCTTCGCACATTAGGTAACACACACAGAACAAGGCAGGCCAAGCGACATCGGCATCCAAACGCCTTTCCTGTGCGTTTCAAGCTACTTGGTTGAATCTCACATTTATCATCCCCCAGTGCTTACCTCAGCTTTACACGGCTACCTGGGAGCCACTCCACGCGATCCCCACCGCGCTACTTCAGGTGACGCTGAGGGTCACCTCCTTGCCCCTGCTCCCGAGGTGTGCCGGGTGCCAGTGCAAAGGAAGGGTAGCTGAGCCCCCAGCCGTGTATCTATCTTTCCCTCAAGTGGATGGCCTGCTTCGTGCCTCACCCCGCTGCTCCTTCCAGCGCTCGGCAAAGCTGATTAAAGCACACGCTCCCCATCTGTCCTGTGTGGACCTTTCTAACAGCAACCTCCTGCGCTGGGGCTCACCGACAGGCCGGACAGGGCCAGGCGGAGAACTACGCGATGACAGCCGATAAATAAGTTGCTTTACCGTTATTTACTCTGCTTGGGAAAGAAGCGGAGAGAAGAGAGGAGAGCGGCGCGGTGCCCGGCGGCTCCACGCACCAACGCCACCCGCTGTCGCCCGGCAACGCCGCAGCCTTCTCCCCGCCCCCGCGGTCCGGGACAGCCGCGGCCCCGCCGGCCCCCGCCCGCTGCGCTTTAAAGAGGCCGTAGCAGCAGGCCGGTAGCAGGGGGCGCTGGGTTTCTGTGTTCCGCCCCCATCCCAGCTCGGCTTAGCTTTACACGCAAGATGGCCCTCGGAAAGGTATTTTGCTGCCGCTCGGGTGCGCAGTATGAAATATTGAGTGCTGCCCTGGGGCAGCCGCCCGTCGCCTTGGGAGGAGCGGGCGGCCTGAGGCAGGCAGGGCACGACTCAATCATCTCGACTGGAAAAGCCCTTTAAGATCAGCGACTCCTGCTATCATAGAACTCTACCAAGTGCCATAGGCATAGGACAACCCCTATGCCCCACATCTCTGCATCTTTTGAACACCTCCAGGATTCTACGCTGCGAGGTTCGGCACGGATCTCGTTGCGCTCCTTGCAGAACAGCACAAACAAGCTGCGAAGCTGCCATCAGTGAGCTGAGCAAGAGCTACAAGAGGTTGCTTATATGTATTTCTAGACAGAGATGCGCCCATTAATACATCCCCTGAGGATGTATAAAGCACCTATAAATTTTGTCTTTGTTAACAGAAGTTACATGAGCTGCAACCTGGCTGGTATTTTTCCTGACAGTTTTGTTGAAATAGCCTCCAGTAACTTGTCACCTTAGCATGTTTGGACTTCCACTAGCTATACAGCAACAGAATTCTTTGGCAACATACACAATCACCAAGAAATCATCCTCCGTAATAACTCTTAATGCATTGTAACATGCCCTTCATCCTGCATCAAACAAGTGCCTCAACAAGTTCCTGGAACATCTCTGCTTTAATACAGATCTTTTTCCTAGGGTTGTCAAAAAGAAATAGTAATTCCTGCTGAAGTGGTATCAGTCACTTTGCAGTGTTTTCATGTTCTAGTAGTCACTAAACATCCTAGCACTGTGTGGTGGTTCGGCAGCTACCCACACAAACACACACCTTGAAATAACCCAGGCTAGACTCAGATGGCTGGAAGTTAAGGAAATGATGCTTTATATTTACAGCTTTGCACGATATACAAGCAGGTATTTACAATATACAACAGATACTTACAGATATATACAGTAAAAAGGTAATACAGAAACACCACAGCCCTCCCAGAGATCAGAGTCCCTAAGAGGGATTTTCCATCCACCCTACTACCTTCCCCCCACTTCCCGGTCTTATCTCAGTATCTGTCTTACGTGCAAGGTAACAAAGGTAGATCGGCTAGGGGGTTAGCAGCAGGAAAGTAGTTAATGAAGTTACACAGATCCAGCTAAGAAGGCAGGGAGAGAGATGCAACAATGAGCATAGCTCAGACAGCTCTGTCTTATGGTTTGTTTGGTTTTTTAAAAATTATTATTCTAACTTTATACCATTTCAGTAAACAAATGAGTGAAGACGACACTGGAATGATTTCCTTTCTCAGCCTATAGTCTAATATCTTATTAAAATCCTCCAATTAGTTCAAACTAGCATAGTCTGTTGTCAGAATTATCTTCGCAAAAGTACTCAAATGTGAAGAACTTTGTTTACCACAGAAGGGAGGGTGAGAGGGGTTCTGAGGCATGGTTCAACACCTCAACATGTAAAATATTTCCACAGACTACAATGTACCATTAATGGTGTAACTGTAAGAGCATTGTTCAGGGAGAAACCATGTCTTAAAGAACATAATGGAGAGACAGCAGGCAAGAAGATACAGTAGTAAAATCCCCAACACGAACCATCTCAGGACATCACACAAGATGGGAACAGATGTAAGTTACAGAGCAGGAACCTGACCAAAAGTGGGGACTTAACAAGTGGCCAATGATACCAGATTGTGATTTGTGTATCTCTTGGCATTTCTGATTTAAGAGGTATCTGAAAGGAAATTCAGAGCACATTCATCACAAAATATACTTTCTGTTATGTTCTGCAAATACTTGGTTAGCCACACCACCTCACAAGTACACCAGAGCATCTTTCATAGTGCTTAGTTTGAGAAAGAAGTCCTGGCTTGTGTTACACCCTCAACCTCTAAAGATAACCAACCCAGATCAGAGTTTCCCCCTTTACATACTTCATCTAAATACATGACAAAGTAGTACAAACCTTGAAAGAACACAGTGCAGGCCAACATCACATTTTTGTCAAGGACACCATTGTTTACCATGAGTAAAATGAATAAACTACGAGAAAGAGATTAAATAGACGAGAAAGCATCCAAAGGCCTTTGCAGCCAGAATTAGGCACGTGATACAAACTTCACTATAAACAAAAGAGATTTCCATATCAGCTGTTACCTGAACCCATGTTTACCAGATTAGGACCCACTGACTGCTCTAGAAGGCTGGGACAGGTTACTAAGGAAAAGAAACTGTAAAGCCTAGATGTACAACATCTATGCCTTGACTGGAAAATTTTAAAGACCCCAACTCTAAAATTTATATGTTCTGAAGCAGGAACTTGATATCAGAAGTTACCTTTCTATAATAAAGTTATAAGCCCTCAAAAATAAATATGCACAGGCTCAGTGGAACAGGAACACCTTGTTGGAGAGGATAAAACCACAAGGACTAATTAAATTTGCGTAGAAGGCAAAAATATGTCCAAATTTCAGCGTGCTCAATGTTGTAACAGTGATAGCTTGGTAGGATGAAAAAAGAAGTATGAAAGGAGACTGCAACCATTTTTTTTTAAAAAAGCTATTATGGAAACTGTACAATTTTGTGTGGTTTAAGTTGGTATTGTAACATATAAAATAATGCCTTGGAATCATGATTCCTGAAACTATTGAGGTAGAACTTCAAGAAATCCATTTCTTTCCTCAAAACACCATGGATATTCTGCGTTGTAAATAATATTTTAATTAGCAGTGAGAAAAGGCTTTACAAGCAATGCATCATCATTTTTTTGCCTTGTCTTCTATTCATAGAGTTCTGATAAACTGAAGAATTTTGCAGGGTATTGAAAGCTTCCAAATACTTTATACCCATGTTAGCGTGTGTTTGTGCAATGGTGACTAGTCACACACTTTTTCCTGTTGTGTGAAGTGACCTATGTAGACTAGTCCATGCAGCATGACTTTGAGATTAGGCTCAAGTGTACCATTCCAAATTCACTTTCGGTGAATATTCATAGACTTGTTTTTATGTTTGTTTTTTTTACCTCATAAAACTACACTGTTTGAATGTTTGCAGGAAATTAACATAAAGGATCAATTTGCATTGCCGAGTTAATATTTATTTCTAATTTAACTGTCTAGCAAAATTATTTTTTTCCCAATATTTTGCAAGTAATAATAAAAACTACAATGCAAGTACATTTTAATAGCTGGAGGGGAGCTGGTCATGACAACTCAAAAATAATTAACAACTTACGTTTTAGAGGGGAGGAAATTCTGTGTAAGTCAGTGAAATAAATATTACAGTAAAATCTTCTGAAAGCACAGGAGGAGGCGGCAAGTATTTTATAGAGCTGTTAAGAACCTTTTAACAGCTTTAGAAGTACAGTACATCACATGGCTTATTTTAGCACCAAAAAGTTTGTTACTAGAAAGGCAGAAACTAAAAGACATTCAGGCAAGAAGTTTACAGGCATCCTTGTTGTAATAAAATTCAGATGCTTGGTTGAGACTATCTGAAGAGAAAACAAAACAGAAATTCCAAGTTATAATCAGAGCTCAGAAATTAGTTACTGTGCATGTCTATGGCTTAGTTTCCTTATCTACTGTCAGGGGTTAGGTCTGGTCTGGCCACTAAACGAGTGACATCTACAAATCAGGAAGATTGATACCCACTTTAGCAAAGCACTATGAGATGTGCAGGAAAGAACAAAATACCAAAGAAATAATCAAGTGCAGTAAAATTTCTGAGTTTAACTGTCAAATGTCAAAAACAACCCTTGTTCTGAAGTTCAAAAAGGTACTTAACTTGGCAGTAAACCTAGTTTCAGCTGCTAACAAAAAGATCTGCTGTTAAAAGCCCAAAAAATGGAAGTATCAAATTATGGCTGAATTCTGTAAGAGACTGGTCCTGTGAAATGCTAAAGGGCTATCAGTCAATAATTAATACCCCATGGCAAAGGAAGTTGATAGTTAAGACCCTATGCCTTTAAAAATCTTTTCTATATGTGAAGCTAAAATAGAAACAGGATTGAAAACATGAAAATACGATCTGATAGTGACATCAGGGAATCATAGAATCAGCCAGGGTTGGAAGCACTGGTGAAAAGGCAAGCAGAACTCAGTCCACTCGTAATTACACATATCTCCTTGAGAAGAGAGAAGACACATCACATGCTACATCTGAAAACACAGAAAGAGGTATACACTGTGTGCATAAAAGAAATAGGACATAACTGAAGAGACAAAACCGTGAGAAAATGTGTTCCATTTGTTTTGTGAGTGACAGAACTACCTTATGCCATTATCATTGCATTTTCATGACCATCGTAATGAATATGCACAAATGTCAGTGCAATTTTCATTAGGAGCATGCAAAAAAATGCAAACGATTTGGTACAGCCACAGTCCAATTGAATCCTCTCTGAAATCTCCCAGGAAAGGTAAATCCTAATGCCCCAGTTTCCCTAAGGGAAGCAAAATATACTGTATGTGCATCTATGTTTATACTGATATAACTGAAGACTGGGGAATGCACTGCTTTACCTTTATCAGTATTGCAAAAACAATGCATCCCATGCAAATAGAGGAGGTTTAAATAGCAAGCAATGATCTCCTTGCACTTTGCACGTAATTTATATTAAATATGATATATGCATATATTTTTAATCAAGCTCATTTGCTTAATGCATATTTTATAAATCTCATAATTAAGATATTTTTCTTGCAGAGTTGGTCTCGGAGCAATGAAAAAAACACCAAGCTCAAGTGAGAAGTGCTAAATAACTAGGGGTTCCTATAGCCTCAACCACACATCCATGGTCTTAGACAGGGGCTGGACAGAGAAGTCTCATCCCATTAGGATACACCATAAGGGAGAGTGACAGCTGCATTCACAGGAAAAGCCTCAAGACCAATGAGGACGCATGACTTGGCTTGGGCCCAAGCAACAGTACTGAGGCTTAAATCCTCTCATTCAAGGACACCTTGACAAAATACCACACAAATGTCTATATTTATGCCTTTCCACATTTGAATGTGTGGGATAAAGAGAAGTGATTGCCATCATCTTCCGCACACTTGATGTTCATTTATTATATAAATTTTACCAAATGCTAAAGATACCAACATTATATCAGCATAACATGAGCATAACTGAATATAAATGAGAAAGTGGCCTCATGTTACAGTCCAGTTTTCAGGGGCAAGATGACTATTAATGAGTCCTCTTACTGAGATATTTTTGAAGTGTGATTTACTTCCTAGTCATAGAATCAGTCAGGGTTGGAAGGGACCACAAGGATCATCTAGTTCCAACCCCCCTGCCATGCCCAGGGACACCCTACCCTAGATCAGGCTGCCCACAGCCTCTGCCAGCCTGGCTGCAAACACCTCCAGGGATGTGGTCCCAAACGCCCCCCTGGACAACCCATTCCAGGGCTTTACCACTCTCATGGTGAAGAACTTTCTCCTCTCATCCAGTCTGAATCTCCCCGCCTCCAACTTTGCTCCTTTCCCGCTAGTCCTGTCACTACCTGAGAGCTTTAAAAGTCTCTCCCCAGCTTTTTGTAGGCCCCTTTCAGATACTGGAAGGCCACAAGAAGGTCACCTCAGAGTCTCCTCTTCTCCGGACTGAACAGTCCCAACTCTTTCAGTCTGTCCTCATAGGAGAGGTGCTGCAGCCCTCTGATTGTCCTCATGGCCCTTCTCTGGACATGCTCCAGCATGTCCACATCCCTCTTGTCCCAGGGGCTCCAGAACTGGATGCAGTACTCCAGGTGGGGTCTCACCAGGGCAGAGTAGAGGGGGAGAATCACCTTCCTCAACCTTCTGGTCACACTTCTCCTGCTGCAGCCCCGGCTCTGCTTGGCTTTCTGGGCTGCAAGTGCATGCTACTGCTGGCTCATGTTGAGCTTCTCATCCACCAGCACCCCCAAGTCCCCCTCTGCAGGGCTACTTCTCCAGCCAGTCACTGCCCAGTCTGTATCTGTGCATGGGATTGCCTCGACCCAGATGCAGGACCTTGCACTTGGCCTTGTTGAACCTCATGAGGTTGGCTTGTGCCCACCTCTGCATCCTGTCCAGTCACTAAAAGGCTTTCTAAAAGTCCCTTTGTTGCTTTTGTTGAAACTAACTTCCTGAAGAATACAGGTATTTTTACAAACAATTAAACTAGTTGTCTACCAAAGAAAAAAGCCAGACAACAACAACAACAACAGAAAAAAAACCCCTACCACCACCACCAAAAAAATACCAAACCCAGAAATACTAACTTTAAAACTTTCTGGAAATTAGTTACATAAATGACTGATGTACACTTGGTGGTTTGCATTATAAGCATTTCACTGTACTGGACACTTCTTATTTTCAGTAACTGAAATGGTTCGATTTTTAAACTGTTTTTAACTTGTATGTTTTTTCCACACATCTCCATAGCAACCTAGCATTCCTGCAGCTGGAAGAATTAACAAGTGTTTGAAAGTTTCATGCATAAAGCTCTGTATTTAAGAGGATTTTAAACCCTACTGACTGCAGTAGCCCACCCTAGAAATAACTCAATTCTGAACAAATGTCTGGTGATGTTCCTTCCTGGTTTCAGCTAACTAGAGAGAACGGATTCTGTTTTAAGTAATCATTTCTGTCCTGTAAACTTTATAATATACATTTCACTTGATAAGTTTGCTTGCAAAGGTCCATCCCAGCTGTAGCTCAGATCTTGCCAACTACCCTGTGAGAACTACACCAGTTTTTCTGTTGAGGCTTATTAGCTTTTCGAGAGAGATAATGGCATCAGAATTCAAATGACAAGATGACAGGTAAGTGGGTTTTATACATTTGACAGTTCATTATTTGTGGGTAGAGAGTGGATCACCTGTACCACACCATTTAGTCTGGAGAAGGCAGGGAGAGGATCTTATCAATGTCTATAAGTACCTGGAAGGTGACTGTCAGGAGGATGGAGCCAGCCTCTTTTCAATGATATCCAGTGACAGGGCAAGGGGCAGTGGACATAAATTCAATCACAGGAAATTCCATCTCAACATGGGAAGAAGAACTTTCTTACTGTGAGAGTGACAGAGCACTGGAACAGGCTACCAAGAGAAGCTGTGAACTCTCCATCTCTAGAGATCTTCAGAACCTGCCTGGACACATTCCTGTGTGACCTGCCACAGGCAGTCCTGCTATGCAGGTGGGGTTGGACTCAATGATCTCTGAAGTATTCTATGATTTCTATTCTGCTGGATTTTTTTTTTTTTCTCCCTAAATACAAGAAACTCAAGTGATTTCAGAACATGTGTAAGTTCTCATGGTTATTTTTGATGACCAAAATCCCTGTCTGCTTAAAGAAAATGCTTTTAAAATTTCTAATGCCATCAAAATTTGTTGCTGGTTTTTAACCCTCTTGCACCAGTTGAGTTCTATGCCAAATTTACAACTTTCAGGCTTTACCTGAAGTTGAAGTATAAAGCAACTTGAACACTTTTTTCCTCCCTATTTTTTACTCAATGCAAAGTCAAGAATGTTTTGGAACGAAAAAAAGATTAATATTTAGTAATATTGGTGAATGTACTGGTAACTACTATAGTTTCTCTGAGGCCCAGCAGAACTAGGACTGTAATATCATCTTGAAAGCATTACATTACACTTCCAACAATGTTTACTCTCTGTGGGACAGGCCAAGGTGACACTATTTGTACTTACATCAAGTGCACTTTGAAATCACATTTCTGCATCATGAAATTTGCCCTTAACCTTCTGCACAGGTTGAAGATTTCCTGTAAATCCAAAATAATGTAGCATGTTAAAAGACAGTTCATAGCTAGAATTAATCCTTCTCAGTTTATGTTACACAGCAAAGCATTGCTCACCTAGGTATCCAAAAAATGAAATTTGAGACCACAACATTTTTGTTCTTCACAATTCACTATTCCATGAGTTTGACCCATCCTTTGGCCTTACACAAGTAATCTGACTGAAGTCTGCAAGGAAACATGCTCAGAGGGCTAGGGAACATAATATTGATGTATCTGTAGCAGCTCCAAAGAAATTTTAATTTGGAAGTCACGATCCAGGAAGATATGGCTGAACTAGGAGCAGCCATACAACAGAAAGGAAAACTGGGAAACACTGAAGCTGACTTGAGCCTTCAGTGTGTTTGGAAGTAGTCCAGGGTATTAACTCAGAACCTCCAGTGTGGGTCGGAACAAGACAGCTCAGATAACCCAGCTTCAGTCATTTCTGTGTTTTGTTTTCTCATTTAAGCTGCTGAACAGAAATGTTCAGTGTCAAAATAAAATTGTCTGTGCAATCTGGGAGATGTATTCTTTCTCTTGACAGATTCTCAAATTAGCATGACTCAGCCTCTGACAGCAGAACTGGTCAAATGACAAAGACCATAGTTAGATGCTGACGAGTTCTAGATTTTTTCCTGGTTGAAATGCAGAATTCTTTCCACCTACCACATGCTGACTTACAGGGGACTTTGTTCCTCTTAGGATATTTTAAATGTGCTTTTAGGAATTGTTGTAATCTTCCTTACTTCTAAGGTGTTTTTGTGATACTTTTCCCTGTGAAAGACCATGGGGAACTGGTAGGACATTTACATCAGTTACAATAAAAAGGATGATCTTCTAAGGCTTTAATTCCAGGAAAATAAGTCACAAATAAGCCCAGAAGTTAATACAAGAGAGGGGGAAGAAACCCACAGAAATATGCAATTTGACATTTATTCCTGCTTTATAATACTGCAGTGAAGCCTGCTTCCTATTTCATAATCTTTCATGAGCATGTGTTTAAGGAAAGGATAATTAAAACTGAACTGGAGCAAAGTGTTTGCTCCCCATAACCCATGCATTGTCATACACATCTTCCAGTATCAGGCTTGGCTTCTTCCCTTTGCAGTGCTCCTTCTCACTCAAATGAGACGAAATCTGCTTGTAGGCAAATAGAATAAAAAGGGAGCTGACAAGATACAGTGTCTTGTCTTCCCCCGCTCCATTTCCCAGCTCTCAGTCTTCTTTGTTTCGAGCATTTTCTATAAAGGCTTTCGTGTAGAAAGTGCCTGCTAGTCTTCACCATTCATGACCAATATGTCAGTCTCTTATAATCAAGAGCTGTGATACTTCTCCCTGCCACGTAAAGCTCCTGAGGGTGTCCATTGATACATCAGGGAAGTCTGAACTAAACCACCAACAGCAACACATAAAAAGAGAGCTGAAATAGCACAAGGAGCAGGGACTCGAGGGTGTTTGTTTCGCATGATGCCGTGAAACCAAATACTCCTGGCTATAAAAAGCATATGTGAAACACTGCTAGTCTGATAAGTAGGACACATTGTTACAAATTTAAATAAAACACTGAGCATCCCTCTGAAATCATCCGGAACCTGTTTGATAAGTTAGTCCACAATGATGGCTGGACAGCAGTGATAGGAAACTTCAAAGATGCTGAAAACCTTCCTTTTGAAGCTGCCAGACTGAACATAATCTTTTTATAAAAGAAACAGTATTCCCCGCCTCCCACCACCCCTGAAATATTGAAGGCTTTTTTGACTGTGTTACAAATGAATATGGAAATACAATATTCATGGGTAGGTTGCCATCATACTTTGACCTGGATGTCGAGGACTGATCTTTATAGAAGTAACTGAGGCCATGTTTTCCTCAGCATTTTACTTCAAAGCCAACAAAGGGAACAGGTTCTGTGATGAGTGGATATGCTCAGTGGAAGTTATATTATGTGAAAACTTACATTGCCTCCCTCCTGACTCATCACAACTGAGTCAATTTTACCTTGATACAAGCATCACACAATTATAACTTCATCATCACCAAATCAAATGAGATTAAGTTGAACCAGCAGACAAGGAACAAAGTATTTCCATCACCTAGCATTAAATTCCAAAAATATAAGATTGAAGTAATACTCTCATGCATTCCTTTTCCACGTCACCCTTACTTCAGATGTTAAGCAACTTGGTGATATTTACCAGAAATTAGAATAGAATAAGCCAGGTTAGAAGAGACTTCCAAGATCATCCAGTCCAACCAATCACCCAGCCCTAGACCAGGACTAGCCAACTAGACCATGGCACTAAGTGCTCCATCCAGTTTTGTTTTTTTTTTTTTTTTAACACCTCCAGGGACAGTGACTCCACCACCTCCCTGGGCAGCCCATTCCAATGCAAATCATTCTCTCTTTGAAGAACTTCCTCCTAATATCCAGCCTAGAATAAGCCTCAACTGGGCAACTGCAGGTAGAGTATGGTTGTAAGAGTTTTAAATACATGATGATTTGGTTTATAGGGCTTTTGCACTGCATGCAGACAGAGAGGGCTAATTTAGCCCACCTAAACTAGGTTCCTTTGGAGAACATCTCAGAGGAGGAGCCATGACCCTGCTTCTGGTCATGACTATCCCTGGAAGTGTGACCATGGCACGTCAGGACTTAGCGAGCATGGTGGCTTTGGGTTGATGGTTGGACTCAATGATCCTGGAGGTCTTTTCCAACCTAATGAGATTGTGATTCTCTGTAATACAATAAATATGATTTGCAACTGATTCTCTAAGATAAATATCCTGATTTCCTCAAGGTATATCAGGGGTATATCTTACTTGGATAAAAGCAATTCTCTGAAAGTCCTACAGTTGTATGAAATCTCTAGATTATTTGAATCAACTCCAAAACTCCTAAGTGCATTTCGTGGTTAAAAATGTTTACTATCTTGATAAATATTAAATAATTTTCAGCCAGCTATCCTAGAGCAAAATAGTAGGCAGCTCATTTATATTGACTTTGGACTACACTGAAGCGGCACTTAGTGACAGTCAACACTTTTTCTTCCATAGTTAAGCAATTTTGTTTTGGAAGTTGCTAATAATAATTTGAAGCATCTTATTTTGACTGGTTACAGGCCATCTTTTCAGCTAGCATGAAGACAGCATAATGCTGCTGTTCTCACCACATCATGTAAACCATATCCCTTGGCTTTGAAGGCTCCTACAGACTCAAATCACAACTGAAGATGTAGCCTTCAATTTAAAATTCACTGAAAAACATTTAAGCCTTCAAACTTAATATTTGCTTGTGTTCATGCTATAAAGCTCAATGACTATAATAGTCATGGAAAATTAACGCTGAAGGGGCACAGACTAATTTAGAATGAATTTGTTTTAAACATGGATGAAGACAATTCATTTGCTTGATTGCCTAGAGAAATGAAGTTTTGGATGATGAAATTGAGGCCAGCTGTTGAGAGAACAGGAAACTCAGAAAAACCTGAAAGAATGAGGGTGAAGATGGAAGTCAGTGAGTTTTTATAGAGAAAAAAGAAAATATCAAGCACACAGGCAATTTGGAGGTGAACAAAAGACTAATTCTTATGAGAAACTGAAAATTAAGTTATTAACCTTTTTCAGCATACAAAATGTAAAGAAATTATTTTAGAATTCTAGTTTATGCTTCTGCTTGGTAGTTACTTGGGAACCTTTCAAACAGAATATCACAAAATATTTCTGGGTAACATTTTTTTTTTTCTATCACATTTTTTTGTTTGCAGTTGCAACCAGACTTGGTCTGCTGCTGTGTGGTTGTCAGTCTGTCATAAGGAGACTCAGACAGCACTCACACTGGGAGGGTACCATTTGCAGATAGGTTGGTGTCGTCACTTTTCTAGGATTCTACCATACATGGCAAAACGAGGAACACCTCAAACAACAGGAACTTTGCTTTTGAAAAACTTCAGATACCATGGATTTTTAAAAACAAAAGCAGATGCAAGGTGCAGTGTGCCTTAGGGTGGTCTCTTCCAACTTGACATGGCAAATAAACAGCTTAAGGTCTGCTTTTCCCAAAACAGAAAGCTTACCCAGAGTCTACAGCTTTGAGATAGGGGTTCAAATCAAATAGATTTTGGTGAATATATCTTTGAAAGAATACTCTTCCCCCTATGAATCCTAGGATCATGAGGCTGCTGCTTTGCACAGTGAGGCTCTCATAGTGCTGTCTTAGCTGCAAGTAAAGGAGAAGAGACTTGATACTTTGGCTTGCAAGCTAACCTGAAAACACAAAGCCTGACTAATGCATGAAACGGTCCCTTAAACCCTTAACAAAGACTTAAGGAATAAAATGACAAAATAAAACTACAAAGAGGTTCGTGCAGATACCAGATGGGAGACTTAGAGAAATGTCTGCAGTCAGCAGGACGAGGAAATCTGAAGGCCAATATGTGCAGACATTATCGCAGATAAGGCAGTGGAAAGTAATCCTCACAATGAGATAATATAGCTTTCTCATATAATTATGATATTTGAAAAATGTAGTAACTTCATTTGAAATATCGACATCTAGTCAGCACAAGCTATAACATTAATAGGCTGAGTAAAGAGAATAAATAGTTTTATCCTATTTAATCGTAAATTTGGCTTAATGACCCTTATCTGATTATGTGAGCAGCCCAAGCAACAATATTAAATAAATAAATAGAATATTAAAAGATTGTTAGCAGATAAGCTGCTTGGAAATTTCCAAATTAAATGTATTTGGGGCAGGGTGGGAGCGGGAGGGGGGGGTGGTGAGGGAGGGAAGTGAGCTCTGTCATTTAACAGTATATACATTTCCTAAATTAAAAGGACTGCACAGGTGCTCCAGCTGAGCCCCAAGCCTGTTGTGACCTCTGGGGAAAAAAAAACTAAAAAAAAAAAACAAACCCACAACTCCCCTTGGTACCCCAGTGAGGATTTTTTCAGGCAAAGATCATGGTTTGGCCCTTAGTCACCTAGAGTTAACTTTATCTTTTGATAAAGCCTCATAAGTAAAGAGTATTCACTCTGGTTTTTGTGTTTGTTTTTTTTTTAAGTGTACAAATAATAGTTATTACACAGCTTTCTAACGTGCTTGATGTAAAGAGTTGTAAAACAAATTTTTAAAATATTGTTGTGCTCTTAAGCTTACATTAAACACAATTTTCTGTTCTTCACACAATTTGTTCCACCTTGCCTGAACAGACCCAAATACATTTTCACAGCAATAATACCAGCATGAGGGAAAACAGTTGCTCTGTTCCACCAGTTCACTCCTCTCTTCCAACTTTCATTAGCCTGGAGAAGAGGAGCCTCAGGGGTGACCTCACTGCTGTCTGCAACTACCTAAAGGGAGGCTGTAGCCAGGTGGGGTTGGGCTCTTCTCCCAGGCAACCAGCAACGGAACGAGGGGACACAGTCTCAAGTTGTGCCAGGGGATAGGCTGGATGTTAGGAAGTAGTTCTCGACAGAGAGAGTGATTGGCATTGGAGTGGGCTGCCCAGGGAGGTGGTGGAGTCACTGTCCCTGGAGGTATTCAAGAAAAGACTGGATGGGACACTTAGTGCTATCAGATAGGGCTGGGTGATAGGTTGGACTGGATGGTTTTGAGGTCTCTTCCAACCTGGCTTATTCTAGTCTATTTTCTCAGATTTTTGTTGAGCCAAACCTTGAACTTAATTGGAAGGCTGATTGACATAGGGAAGGAATTTTTTTTTGCCACATTGGGGTTTTTGTTTTACTTGATTGGGTTTTATTGTGGTTTGTTGTTGTGGTGGGGGGAAAGAGATGGAGAGAGGTGTGCTTGTTTGTGTTTTGTTGTTGTTTGGGGTTTGGTGGGGTTTGTTTTGGTTTGGGGTTTTTTGTTTGCAGTTTTTCCTTCTTTTCTGTTTTTTTTTTTTTGTGTGTGTGGGAGAGGCGGCAGGTGTTGGGGTTTCTGGTGTTTGTTTTTTTTTAAAGCAAGATCATTTCCCCAATCTTCTTTCCAGCTTCATCACAGAAAGGTCTGCTGACCCACTAGAGCAGGCAAATGCTTTAAATAAGTACTTCTGCCAAAGACAGACCTTCACCATAAGTCAAGGTGCCTGCTAACTTTCTAAACAGGCTTGATTAGCAAAGCAAAAATATATGATAAAGAAGTTCTCAAATGCAAGTGTTATCCCCCAGAATGACACTGGCTGTATGATCAGAGCAGATAATGTTTTATCCTGGCTTATGGATATATTTGCATCTAGAGATCAAAATGAGAATTTTATCCCATTGGCAAGTACAGAATCCATTTTTTAATGGGAAAAGAAGGTTACAACTTGGGGTGTATCTTTGTAAAAGATTTATATACATATATATCTCTGATGCAGCAGAAGAATAAAATACTTGAGGCAAATAAATGAGCCTTAGTATGGGTTAAAACAAACTTTTGTGACTGACATTTTATCCTTGCAAGTTTCCTAACACACTCTAGAGGCGAGTTGTCTGCCTTCATATTTTCTCCAGTCCCCTGAACTCAAATTTCCATTCTTGCAAAGGTACCTGCTCAGGTCAGACAGTGAAAGCATCCAATTTCCTCAGTGGATGGTGATTCTGTAAGAGAGCACCAGTAAGCACTGTGGAGAGGTACCTGCTGGCAGAGCTCAGCTGGTTACATTCAGGAGCAGCTCTTCTGTTCCAAATGGCCATCACAGTTACACTCCCATCTCACAGAGTCAGAGAAACTTTCAGGTTGGACGAGACCCTCTGGATCACTAAGTCCAGCCTATAACCCTGCCCTACAAGGTTCACCTCTAAACCATATCCCCAAGCACTGCACCCAGTACACCCTGCCCTGAACCCTAAAAGGAGCTCAGAAAAGATCTGCAAAACAGAGTACATGACAGATGCGTGGTATATTGCAAAAAAAATTTTACTTTAACTGTAGCAGTAGGTTTCTGACAGTGAAACAACACCTATACTGAAGATTCAACCTCTCACAAAAATGATGTATGCAGTAAAAACTAGAAAATATTATGTATGTCATTATAAATTTAATTTTGAATTACATTGCATTAGAAGTTCTGTATTTGTGTTTGCACAATAATTAAAAGTTTTTACATTCCCAGGACAACAAAATCCGGATTTCCACAGAATTGCATTTCCCTGCCCTCTTTTCTCACCACCCATATCCCTAGTTCTCCCTTCTACACCTTTTAAGTCACTCTGACCATACCTTCAGCATCCTTCTTTGACTTTAACAAGAAGCTTCTCTGAAATTTCTCTTGCACCAACTGCCAGTTAAAAAGCCAAATAAAGTAACACTGAGCTTCAAGCTTTTCTGTCAGATATTTTTAATGAAATTTGTCAGAACTAAACATTTGCAAGATTTTTATATTCTCCTCTTCTCCCAAACAATTCAGGATGGAACAAGGGAGTGGGTTATAGAAGGTAGTAGGTGGAAATGGCTACAGCCTAAGCCTTACAGTTTAAGATAGCAGAGCTTCTTCCTTACACATGATGCAAGAACAGATGCTGAATGCTTTCCAGCTGTCTCTGCAGCCTACTGAATGTATTTGTTTGGGAAAATATAAATGACAAATTGACTTTTAGATTAATGGCTACCATATTGGTAATGTACAAATCACTTTTAACAGCCACTATTAACTTGGTAAAGAGAAGCTTGCTAACTGCTCTTTAATTAAGTACACTTAATGACCTGAAGGGGATTAGTAGTCTTGTCTGATAATCAATAAGTATGGCAAGATTGCTGCCCCATAGACAGGGGCTGGAGAACAAAATTAATCTGTGCAGATTAGTTCTACCTAGTTTGGTTTGTTTTCTAAAACAGTTTCAAAATTACTTCTGTTTAATAAATTCAGAAGAAAATCAAAATAGAAGGTGCTTTGCATAAAGTTTTTTTCTCACGTAGCTGGCGTTAAAATGGCATACATACTTGTTAGGAAAATCACACATTCTGAGCAGGAAATAGTGGAGATGAGTTTTGAAGAAGAAAAGGGTGACTGTCCATTCTTCAACCTCCAGAGAAAGCAGAAGGAAAGGACAGCCCTAGGGTCAATCATTGTCCACACAAAATGGCATCCTGGCCTGGATCAGGAATAATGTGGCCAGCAAGACAAGGGAGGTTATCCTTCCCCTGTACTTGGCACTAGGCTGGATGTTAGGAAGTAGTTCTTGACAGAGAGAGTGATTGGCATTGGAATGGGTTGCCCAGGGAGGTGGTGGAGTCACTGTCCCTGGAGGTATTCAAGAAAAGACTGGATGGAGCACTTAGTGCCATTGGCTAGGGCTGGGTGATAGGTTGGGCTGGATGATCTTGGAGGTCTCTTCCAACCTGGCTGATTCTATTCTAATTTCTGCCACTGCACAGAGCCTGAACATGGATTTCCTTTCCATCTCTCGTTTGGGCCATTCCAGCAGCTTGAAATATCTGTGGGAGCACCCAGTCTCATTCTCACCACAATGCCTCTTTGATAGTTTTGAAGTGAAGCACACGTACTTTCCATGACCTGTCCTTCCTCAACTCCTTATGGCCACACACTCCCATCTTTCCTTTTCCCCACTTCGCTGTGCCACCTTCCCTCTTTTGCCCTCCACAAACTAATTACAATCCAGGCTTTAGCAGCACCAGTACTGGCCAGGTAAACTGTTAAAGACAGTTTTTCTAGCCATTACCCAGAAGGTCACCTTTCCATAGAATTCCCCTCCGCAAAAAGGCTGTAAGGAACTTGTAGCACCAGGGCATTCACCCTTGATACTCTTCTGCTCAAGGCTGCTCAGAGGAGGCATGGACACTTCTTCTCCTCACTGAGTGACCCTGGGAGTTCCAAGTGTTTTGCTCTTCCTTCACCTAACAAAGCAGTTTGTTTCTGATTGCTATTTGGTATAGAATTTTGTCCTTACTCGGGGTTTAGGAGAGATAGACAAGATGTTACACACTACAGACTTGTGTGCAAGACATACTTCAAGGCCAGTTTTGATCCACTGAATAAAGCACAGCAATGTTAGCCTTTACATATGCTTGGCAAGTAGAAGGACGTTTTCTCCAAAAGACAGAAAAGGAGTTAGATTTTTTCCACACTCCCCCCCCCCCCCGCCCCGCCCCTATTTTTAAAGTCTCTATGTCCATCTCAAGATCCATGTCTCATCCCTGTAAAGAGAATCAGCTCTTCAGACTGAGAGCTGATGACCTGAAAGTTTAGAAGAGAAGTCAGTGAGCCTCGCATTACAGTAAGACAACAAGAGTAAAATGCAGAGAACAGCCCAAACTGGTAAAAAATGTTTTCCATTCCAAATGATCATCCTTCAGCCTCAAATACATGCTTATCATAGAATACTTTAGGTTGGAAGGGACTGCAAAGATCATCCAGTTCCAACCCCCCTGTGCCATAGGCAGGGACACCTCCCACTAGAACAGGTCACTCAAGGCCTCATCCAGCCTGGCCTTGAACACCTCCAGGGAGGGAGCAGCCACAACCTCCCTGGGCAACCTGTGCCCACTGCAAAGAACTTCCTCCTAACATCCCATTTAAATCTCCCCTCCTCCAGTTTAAACCCATTACTCATGGTGTCATTACAAGACCTTGTGAATAGTCCCTCCCCAGCCTTCCTGCAGGTCCCCTTCATTTCGTAAGGACTGATGTGATGAGAGAAATAAGCAGGTATTCTTAGGAGCAGTTTGCAAACAGCATCACTGCCTCACTTTTCCCTGAGAATCAAACTCCCCCTGAGCTCCTTCAGCCCAGGTGTCACACCTGCAGTAAATCAAGTGGCTGAACTGTAGAAGAGAAGCTGCTGCAAGGCACATATATGGTATGTTGACACTTATTCTACCACAACCATAGGGATATTAAAATTGATCTCATACAGGCCGAGGCCTTCTGCTTTCTAATCCTGGGTGCCACAAATATAAATTAACCCCACTCCCCGAGCAGGAGTAATTAGCTTCCCAAAATAGCTGCTGATATAGAAGGTAGAGCACAAGACATCCAAGTTTGCCTTCAGGTAGTTCAGCTGCCGAAGCAGACAGGGTGGGTTGCATGCCCACCACAGTCAGACCTCGCTGCCCTGAGGGCTGTGGGCAAGCCCAAGCACTTGATGAAACACTCAGTGCATAGTCACCAGGTCAGGACCCTTGGACTGTTATTTGCAACTCCCCACCCTTAGGTTCCCAATTCTATTTTACCTCCCATGCACTGCTTGTGTTGCCTCCAGGTCAGAACCACACACGCTGAGGAAGTCCTTCCTCACCCGCTCGCTCCAAACAAGGACAACCCACACAGCTTTGCTTTGCACCTGCCCGGGCCTTTCCCTCTAGTTAAAACAAACCACCTACCTGATGCGTTTGAGATAGCTTCCTCCAGCATCAGCTTTCCCCTTGGCAGTGCTCGACAAGGCAGGACAGAGCTGGTTGAGCCCAGGCTAGGCACGATGCTCCAGCTGTAAAACGCATCTGGCTCAGTTCCTGAGGCGACCACAGGTCACTGCCGCAAGCCCTCTGCTCCCCACAGAGAGGGCGGGAAAAGGGCCCAGAAGGCAGAGGCAAGGAGCAGGGAAAAGGGCCCAGAAGGCAGAGGCAAGGAGCGAGGCGAGCAGGTCCCACAGCTAAAACCAACACCCTCAGCCTAGCAGGAGGAGACTCGCCTCTCTCTGTCTGCCTTATAAACAGAGGGATTGGAGACACCTGTTCCTCAGTCTTAATCATCTGCATTCCTACCAGGTGGGAGAAAATTAAGCTTAAAGCACTTGCAAGCCTCGTGTTGGCCACAGGTGTAAGCTGTAGACCTAAATAGACCCCAACAACTCCGTCACCTCTCTGCACTTGTCCCACTGCTTAGGCAAAACATAAAATAGATCTAGGTGTGACCTTTCTCTTCCAACCTGGCTTATTCTATTCCTAATTCTTATTTAATTCTGTTCTCCTCTTCAGATTCTTCCAAATCCCTGTGTGTGCCTGATGTTTGCTGCTGCTTCTTCTGGCCGCTGTGTTTTTTATATATTAACTAATGCCTGCTCCAGGTTCCTGTTCCTGTTGGCATGGTCAACACCTTTCAAAGAGATTTTTTTTTCTTGCATTTGGTAAGTCCTTTCTCATACTCGTTGCCTTCCAAAAGAAGTGCAATTTGTCTGGGCCGCAGTGCCCCCATAAAAATAATTTATCTTTAAGCTGAAACATCTGTTTAGGCTGTTTGACTTCAAGAATGGCACTTCCAAAGTGCTTCAGTCCAAGGAGCCTGTTGTGCTTCACTGGTACGGAGTGGGACAGCTTCTGTCACCTGCTCTTTAGTAACTGATGATAGCATAAACGAAGAAAAGCAAAGCCTCAGGATTTGTTTCCCAGGTACCATTGCATTCCCTGCAGTCTCTGGAGACTTTCAAAAACCCACTTGGCTGCATCCCTGTGCAACCTGATCTAGATTGAGCAGGAGTATTGGACTAAATGCTCTCTGGAGGTCCCTTCCAACCCCTACCATTCTGTGATTCTGCAAAAAATGCAATAAATTTTCTGTGATTGACTGCTGCAAATATTCTCATTGCAAAAAAAAAAAAACAAACCAAAAAACAAACAAACAAACAAAAAAACCACCAGTAAGTAATGGAAGTAGGGAGATAAGTGTGGGGCTTTTTTTTTCCCCCCTAATTACTATGACTTTCCCCAGCTGTTGTAAGTCTATAAAGCAGTGGTACAATTCTCTCTTGTTTTTCTTGGAGCTATAAACTGTGTTGTGTGTAGGCTTGCAGATCTTTTTGTTATGTTGCTCTTGTGAAAAGGTTTTGTAGTGTAAAGTTACTGACCTTAATCTTTTCACATTGGGAGCTGAAAATTTTTTTTTCCCCCACTGAATCTTCTGGTCATAAGACAGAGTCCATTTATATGTAAGATATAAGAATAGCCTGGGTCAGCAAGTCATTTAGAAAGACATTTGGTCAATGTAAAGGAGCAAGGGAAGGAGGGGGAAGGGATTCCCCTCTCCATTGTACACTTTTGTCATGGTCACCTTGTGAGTGGGTCTCTGTGTCGAGGTGACAAAGGAGCAAGGGAATCAATGTAGGAACTATGTAAAACCTCACATATTGCAAGTATAGGCACGTTTACATCTTACAGTATTATCAAAGCCCATCTTAACAATTTGCCCAAAATCCATCAACGCACCACAATCTCAAATATATCAAAGACTTTTTTTTTTCTTGTTACTGTAGTCAGAGGATAAGATATAAATGGGAGAGGACAAAGAGTCATGGAAAGAAATTGAAGAACTTGTTCATTTTATTCCAAGCTGAGATGCAAAGCAAAACCAAAGCAGTGCTCCAATTGTCTGCATCCTCTGTTGTTGCCTTACAACATACAGAATTGGACTCAAGAAATGACCTATTGCTTCCCACAACAGTGTATTTTGTCAATCTATAATGAGTTCAATACATTGACAGTATCAGTCTTTGCCTGCATACATGGACTGAGTCATAGAATCATAGAATGGGTTAGGTTGGAAGGGACCTCAAAGCTCATCCAGTTCCAACCCCCTTGTGCCATAGGCAGGGGCACCTCCCACTAGAACAGGTCGCTTAAGGCCTCATCCAATCTGGCCTTGAACACCTCCAGGGAGGGAGCAGCCACAACCTCCCTGGGCAACCATTCATTATTTCCCATAGTATTGGTGGGACATGGGGACTTCTCTCCACCCTGTAGATGAAGAAGAGTCAGTAAATGGATGTCCACATTCACATAACCAGATGAGACCAAGAAAGAAACTTGTTACTATGGATGTATATTCCTTTGCCCCATTGCTGCTCACTAGAAACCACTCTTGGCCAGGTCACTGGCATTGCTGTGAGCTGGTCTTGTTGCATGCTGCAGATTTAAACTCTGCAGAAGCAGATACTGTTGTACAAGTCTCATGCCATAGCTTTTAGAGTACCTTGAGCAGAAAAGAGGCTCCAGAATATGGTTGATCTGGAGCAATACATGACTGCCAGGGTAGGTTGACACTGAGCCAGTCACTGGGGAATAGGGAAAAAAAAAAACAACAAAAAGTGTCTTTAAACCACAACAGTGCAGCATGAGGAGATGGGACAGTGCCATCCTTTTCAGGCAAGAGCCCTTTCAGAGAAAGCTGCTGGCATGGAAATCACATGGAGACTGAAGTGACAGCCCAAGAGAAAGGATAGAAACATGTGTCTAGTCAGATTATATTAGTGTGAGTTCTTTTTCTAATTTTTTTTCTTTCCCAGGGAGGAGAGCGAATTGTGTAATGCAGCCTGTAGGTTTTTCCATAATGTGAGAATCTGGTTGTATCAGACTTCTGCCTTTTCCTTTATTAATAAGCAGGATTGCTTTCTGTATTTCTAGAGGGGCTGCTTGAGCTTGGCATGCCCTGTCTCAAGCCTGAGCTTAGAGCATTTGTAGTGCTCGCGTGGATCTTGGGAATGCAGGTAACCTCTATTCCATGGTACCCCCAAGACCAGCTCAAATAAATGTCATGCTGCTCCTGTAGATACTTCTTGCAGCTGACAATAATAGCTTGGGATGGGGCCTTGGCAGAGTTGTGAGCCAAGAGCTGTGCTGGGCAGCAGCAGGGGGAAAAACACACTTCCTGGAAAGAAATTATGATTCCTAGCCCACTCTCCCCACCTAAAGCCAGTGTTCCAGACCAGCATTATTAACACAGTGCTTGTCCTGCAGAGAGGAGGAGCCTGAAGGGGAAGAACTAACTACTGGGAGTTAACTGAGATGGAAGCCACCAGCACAGTCTAGGATTGAGCCTCTGGTTGAGTACAGTGTTCCATGTCTGTCACTGGGACATAGAGTTCAGTCTTGTCGGGGCATAGACACCTAATTCATTAAGATGTGGGAAAGGACAAAATAGTCAGTAGAAGTTCAGCTGTGGGTATGGAGAGAGACCTGTGGGGCAGTAAGCTTGCAGGCCCTGGGGGAAGAATGAAGCACTTCTGTATCAGAATACAAAGAGGCTCACTGAGATTCAGTCCCAGGTGTTGGCTTTAAAAAAAAATTAAATCAAGATGGCAATGACCAAGGAAACTACTGAGGATGTTACAGTGGTTTTCCATTCAGTGCCACTGAGATACTCTATGGACCTCAAGTGAACTCCAAGTAAGAGTTAACACCAAGTAAGTAAGTAATGATACCACTTCTTTGACTCCTTCACAGCCTGGTATGAGAATTGTGCCCTTACCAGCTTACTCTTAATGCCAATCCCTTGTAGACTTTCCTAATGAAGCTACAAATTTAGATAGAGCATGGTAGACCAAACTGGAGAGTTGTAAAGCATTTGTGATTTCAACTTTTTTTTTTCTTTTAACCTCTTTGACTTGCAATTTTACCCTCTCTCTCTCTAAAACTCATGCAGTTTCCCAAGTCCCCAGCCAGCTCAATGTCCATAGTTGGCAAACCTTGCCTGTGTTGCCTATGAAGGTTGCCATCTTCCATTACAGTGGCTCATGGCTTTGGCTACAGTGGTCCCTGCACTCTCCTGGTTGGACCACGGCTGGTCTGAGTGACTGGTGGCTTCTGCAAGGGGCAGGGAAATGCAGCTGAAGGGGGATCACTGCAGAGGAAGTGTACCTGGCAGTCCTCCCCTCCCTCTTGAAGACTGTGGTAGCTTTTCTAATAGATGTCTGCATCTTGCTGTGGAGCAGATAACCTGCCTTTGCACCATCGTTGCCTTGCCCGTTATAGAATCATAGAATCAGTCAGGGTTGTGAAGGGACCACAAGGATTATCTAGTTCCAATCCCCTTGCCATGCCCAGGGACACCCTACCCTAGATCAGGCTGCCCACAGCCTCTGCCAGCCTGGCTGCAAACACCTCCAGGGATCTGGGCCCAAACACCTCCCTGGGCAACCCATTCCAGGCTCTCACCACTCATCCTGAACAACTTCCTCCTCATGTCCAGTCTGAATCTCCCCACCTCCAGCTGTGCTCCATTCCCCCTAGTCCTGTCACTCCCTCATATCCTAAAAAGTCCCTTCCCAGCTTTTATATAGGCCCCCTTCAGATACTAGAAGGCCACAATAAGGCCACTCAGAGTCTGGAGCAGCTCTTCATCGGCAGGAGCACTCAGGTGACAGGAAGAATGGCAAACAGTAAGCAGAGAAGCAGGCCCCAGGAATGAGAAATGAAAAGATTAGAGTCTGTTTTTAGAAAGGCAGAGATGCAAACCCTCAGCAGGTCTTCCGTCCCCCTCCCAACTTGCAGTGCTGGATTGCAGAAGGCAATCATGACATTGCCTGGCAGCGTGTCGGTGGGTCCCCGGGATCAGCAGCTCAGCAGCGGGCAGTGAGAGTGGCGCTGGCTGGTGAGCCAGGAGAGGCCACGAGGAAGCACAGAAGCAGCGGATTTGTGTTAAGGCTTCGGGATGTCTTAAATCTCCGACATCTGCCAATTTAAGTACAGCTGAATTGCTGGATAATTCTGCTGGTGGCGCTCCTGGGAACACCCAGCCTGAGCAGAACAATTTTGAAGGAAATTACATGAGCTGGGATTTAGTGTTGTCTCTTTAGCTTGTGGAAGAGATAATCTGGCCCATTTAATGTGGAACAAAATTTGCTCTGTTTCACAGACGTAAGGAGATAGTTTTGCCTTGAGAAAGCAGCAGTAAATGACTCTGAAGCCCTGCTGTCACTCGTTTGCCGAGATGCTGTAATATGGAGTGGCACAGGCTGTTTTCTTGGGCCACTTTCTACATACAGGGAATGCTCTTTATAAAGAACACCACTTAGTCTTATGACAAAATTCCTCTAGTGTGACACAGAAGAGCATTGACATCAGTCTCAGAGGCTGGAGAATTTATGGCACAGTTAATTATTAATTTGGCTGGCATTTGTAAAGTAGAAGGGAGTTCTTGTGCTTTTAGGCCACGCTCTCAGTGTGTAAATCTCTTGTATGGCTGCCATAATAATATTCCTGCAGCTATGTTGTCACCTATTGTAATTTTTCTGCTAATAAGAAAATTTAAACTAACCAGGAATCCTAAATTTGGAGACTAGTTGTTTATTTCAGATATACTCTAGAGAAATAATAATGCAGTTCTGCTCTGAATTTAATTTAAACAGGAACAGGCAAAACAAATCTCTGCGGAGAGCATTTGACAATAATAAAATATTTCTCCCAGCGGGTGAGCTGGTAGCAATTGTATTGTTGCCATCAAAGCTCACGTTTCAGCAGGTCATTACCATCATAACAAGCCCTTGGACCAACTGGCATGGACATGCAACATTGAGCTCCTGATGGGCACATTATTTCAGACCTTTAACTTCATGGAGAACAAGACAAATACTCCTGGGAGCGGAGGATTATATTTTGAAATTCCTTTCTTTTCTGTTCTGCTTAATAATAAGAGCCTGTGTGTAATCAATCTGCCGCCACTTGCTTTTTCATATTAACGGAGACTATAAGGAATCTGGGGAATCTGAAGGCGAAGAATTAAAAGACTAAGGCCTTCAATCTTAACAAAATGCTAGCAATTAGCATGGCCGGGATGTGGCAACACAAAGGCTTTTTAAAACACTTGGGAATAGAAATGTTTAAAGCAAATAAATGCGCCCATATTCTTTTCTGGAGTGACTGGGTTTTCCCCTTCTTCCTGGATAGTAACCACAAGGAGGAAGTTAGTGATCTCTGTGTTAGAGACAACCCATACACACAGAATCAGCATCTTATCAGCCAGGAGAAATGCGCTCCTTGTGAGGCAGCTACAGCAGGCAGGCTGCATAACCGGGGATATAGTAATTAGCAGAGTGCCATGAGAAATCAGAGACCTACGTTACACAGGAGAGATGAAATGCAAAGGAAAGAAAAAAGGTGCAAGTAGAAAAAGCTGTCAGAGAAAATAAACAAAGCCCGTAGGAAAAAAAAATAAATCAGGAGACAGATGGAAGCTGACCTGTTCTTGAGTTTAGGGCAGGAGCCAGGACAGGTAGCATTAAAAAAAAAAAAACAACACCAAACACACAAACCCACCAAAACAAAACAAAAAAAAACAACAAAAAAAACCTCCAAAAAAACCCAAACCCAACCAAACAAGTCCCCAGGAAACAAAAAGTGGAGTTTTCTGTAGAAAAAACAAAAACTCAGGTGTGTTTGTGCTTAGGGTTCTGGGTTTTTTTCCCCCAGTATTTTCCAGGGTATTACCATGTGATGCTTAAGGAGGATGTATTAAAAATGTACAGCATGAGGGCTTGTCCTGCTAACGACAGTAGCTCCACCTCTATTACCTTCCAGGTTAACTCAGGGATTTTTTTTTTGTTTTTCATGGTTTGTTCTTTGGTGGTTTGTTTTTTTTTGTTTTTAACATGTTTAACCTGTGTCAGTACTTGGGCAGCATTAGCATTGTGTATCAAGAAGCTCACCTAACTGTGTGTGTAATGACTGCTGCATATGTTTCATGCCCTGTCTTTCTCTGAGAAAGAATCAGCTGGAGGGACCACACCAGATTACTTCTTAGTGGTATTTGCCAGACCTTTCCACACTGTGAACTCACAAGGTCAAAAAAAACCCCTGCCAACCAAACAAAAAGAAAAAATCCCTAATGACATCAGGTTAGACAATTGCTTGGACACGAAGCTCCAAAGAGAACTCGGATCCTACCAGGAATCCCATGCCATTTAGTAGCCAGCTCAGCAAGTGGCTCGTTTTCCTTTTGCATCACTACTGACGGCATCAGCCAGCTTGCGAGCGGGCACGGGTGCCAGTGGAACAGCGTGGGAGGAGCAGAGCTCTCCATGGCCAGGCTGGCGTGGTGGTAGGGGTAGAAAGCTGTCAAACAAGCACCTACAGTGGCAAAACTGTGCTCTTGCACCGGGATGGCAGCTTTTCATTTGGTGGGAAGAGGGGGGTGTTTGGGGAAGGCTGCTGTAAATCACGTCAGTTAAAATCCAGTTTGGCTGAGCCAAGCCTCTCCACAACAGGGAGGCTCAGTTGCTTTGCATCTTCGTATTTTAGCTAAGTGGTGTTGCTGCAGCCACAGGTTGAGAGCTGTAGCAGGCCACATTGGTCAAGCTACAAAAGCCAGCATCCCCAAGCCCTTTTAAAATTTGTTTAAAGATATAGTAGCTATTTTCACAGTTGAGAGAGAGTGGTGCTCCTGGCCGTATTTCCCAAAGACACCTACTGAAACATTACTGCCCAATGGAACATTTCTGATGGATTTCTGTGCCCATCCAGACTTTACTGCAGAGACAGTAAGGCAAAAACAGACAAAAACTCTGCACTTCCATCCCTAGAATTGGCTTCATCTCAGTCTTCCCTTTATTTCCTCTTCTGTGTTGCTACATTTGTTATTTGCATGTTGCTTCATGATTCTTTCATAACAAATGGTACAGGAATATTGTGATTTTTTTTTTTGTTTTATTGTGACAACTTCACCCAATGATTAGACAGTCACATGCTGAGAAGGTTACTTTTTTTCCCATTTTGCATGTGAACATCTGTAACATTCCTCTTTTTTAAAGTTACGGTGCAGGATTATGCTTTCCTTTGAATAATTCAAAATCAGAACACTCAAAAAGGGGGGGGAAACCAGTTCTGCATATGTCTCTGCATGTATGCCTTTGCACACAGCAATGTCAACACCAAAACCCAATCTTAACCTTCCTCTGAAGAGTCCATGCAGGTCTCCTCTTTCTATTGTCCCACTTCTCTTTTTAGTCAGAAAAATCCCTGTTTCCTAAGGTAGCTCAATTACAGCAGCTGCTGGTAAGCAGGGAAGAGGTGCCCTCCTGTTTCAAGGAATATCACTACTGAAAGACTGCAAAGCACAAAAAGGCCCTGGCACTGCTCTGGTACCTTGGCTCAAACAAATTCCCGTCCCTGAGCATCATCGGTCTTTGCAGTAAGCCCTTGTGCCATCAGCCACAACCTCCAGAGAACAGCCAGCAGTGAAGGTGAGAAATACGTCGGAAGCACAGCAAAGTACTATCAAGATAGGCTAAAAAAGCAAGAAAACCACACATTAGCACCTCTGTGATGGTTCCAGAAGGGTCCACAGGAAAGGGGGGCTGACCCTGAGCAACGGGGGCTGCAGCCTGTCAGAGGGAAAAGGCTGAGAGACCATTTACTGCCAGTCTGCAGCTCTGCTGTTTAACCCCCCCCTGCATCTTATCAGTGCTCTTCATTAACACCAATCTATAGTATTGCTCCAGTGGCTATTTACTTCCATTCAGAAAAGCTGCATCAAATAACAGAGATTTTATTTTACTTCCTTTTTTTT
>VWZI01007259.1:336297-347121 GCA_013396835.1 Psilopogon haemacephalus | reverse complement strand
GAAGGTGTCCCTGCCTATGGCAGGGGGTTGGAACTGGATGAGCTTTGAGGTCTCTTCCAACCTAAACCATTGTATTTCTATGGATTATGTCTCAAAAAGGAAGAATTTATTCTCTAGACTGTACTGGCAATCCAAACACACCCCCACCCCTCGAACCACAGCAGCGTTTATTCATGGGTGAACTATTCTCAGAATTACAGAACAACTTCCTCTCCTGCTTGAACCATATGCCAGATTGACACACAGAAACCTGCATTTTTCCAAAGTGCTTGCCCACACACTATCATCTTTAAGAGAAACAAACCATGGCAACATTTGGAAAAGCATATTGCATAAGGCAGAAGCAACCTATGGAAACTGAATCTAAGCTCTGAGTGCCCTCATCCAGTAAGAACTCCCAGCCTTTTGCAGCCTAGAACTCATCTTGTCCCAGCTACTTTGGCCCTCAGTGTCTGGGACCAACAAATATTCTTCATTTTGGCCACCTATTTGCCTGTTTTCTGACCAGAACTATGTGCTGGTGTGCATGGTCAAGCAAAGAGACAAGCACATAAACAAACAGAATGACTTCTCTTGCAAATGAGTATGGCAAAACCAGTCTGACATCTGGGTTATTCCACTGGAAGCAGACACTTCATTCAAATACATGTTGGAAATTAAAGAGGAATAAATTAAGAATTCCCTGTAATTTGGAATTAATAGGCAGTGTAAATCCAAAAAAGTAAAACACAGCCTTGAGTGATTCATTTTAGTCAACAAAGTCTTCCTCTGGACTGGCCTAGTTTTAAGAAGAGAGATGAAAACTGAAGCCTCAAAAGCTTTTGAAGTTTTTGAAACAGTAGGAAATGAAGGTGTAGTAGGAAAAAGAAACTGCTTCATGGAACACACCTATTTATTTCAGGGGCTAAAGGTGAGCTAAACCCACAGGCAAAAGATAAATTAAAACACAGTAAAACTACTTTTTTGTTTTGTTGGGGTTTTTTTGTTTGATTTGTTTTTTTTTTTTTAATTAATTCTTGAAATGGTTTACTTTCCACTAGGTAGTGATTGCCCTAAATAAAGGAAGATTTCTGCTGTGCAGAACAAATTGCATACTATGGACTGGTTCAAGTACCTACTCAATAAAGCTACTAAAACTCTGGAAAAGCAGAATTTGAATGACAAGATAGCAAGTAAAAGAAAACGGTGAACGAATCCTTCTTATCCACTACAAGATATAAATAATTGCCATAATTACCATTGAGAGCCACTAGTTCAATGCTGTGGAAAAGCAGGATGAGTGCCAGTGAAGAGCAGCAATTGCAGTGGTGACACAGTGGTTCATACCATGCCTTTCCTACCCAAAAGCCTCACCAGTCAGCACAGAGCTGGCCCTTGGCAGATGTAAACCATTGCTCCCCTCATGGTCCTGCTCCAGCACTAAGGAACCTTGGGCTCCTTCCTTCCACTGAGTCTCAGCCTGCTAATGTGTAAATAATATCTACCTATTTCATAGCTAAGAGAGGAACATCTCAGGGTTATTCAGTTACTGCATCAACTACCAGAGGGGGGGGGGGGGGGATCAAAACCCGAAAACCTATCAATGAACTCTGCTACCATTTGCTTAATACCATCATTAAGTGAATGTTAGCTGAGCTACTTATTTTCTCTAAGAAGCATTGAGTGCCCCACCTCTGTGGTTACATGAAAATGGAATAGGAGGAAGAACCTGCATTCGAGCAACCCAAAAACTCTGATTAAAGTGGCAACCTACTTTTCTAAAAAACTGTTTCTATAGAGTTTCACTCTATACAAAATTACAGGAAGAGTTAACAGATCTTGCTATTTCTATCTGGGAAAGTAAATATTGGTAACACACTGGTGTGCATATACGTATTTTAGATACGCCTAATCACAATAAATGCCTTTTAATCATGAGTTCTAACACTATGAAGATGACTAAATAAAATCAAATTAAAAGTCTGAGGTTACTGGAAACTAAATACAGTGTGTTGTAGCATAAACCATGGCCTGTCCTGGGAATAAAGGCAATGTCCTCTGGACTAAGCAATTTATAGGCTTCTACCAATTAATTTTTATAATTACAGTAATACTTAACAAAAAAAAAAAAAAAAGGTTTGTGGTTCTCTGAGTATACTCTTGGTGGCTAGAAAGCTAAGCAAGTAGTAGGAACAAACTAATTTTTTAACCAGGACAATTGATCCTGTAGCTTTACTGGAATTTGTCCCTTCCAAGCCCTGAGCCTGTGAATTGGTGGTGATCTGTGATTCATAATATTAAAATGCACAAGACAATTTTTGGTTCTTACTCCTTTGGTAGTAAAATAGTGCTGGTCTCTTTTACGAGAGTTAGTAAGAGACCAGAAACTGTGTCGGTGAGGAAAGGTCCCTTTCTCCTTCTGCTGGTACAGGCTAGACAGTATGAGTGGTTAAGATTAAAATTTCAACAGTGCACAAGGTTGTACTTTTAAGTGCCTAAGCACTCACATCTGGGTCAGATTTTTAAGATGCCAGCAGCCTATTAGGCAGATACACACAGATCAGGTTTTCAAACGTGCTCGTCTATTTTGACACCCTGTAGTTCCTTATGTTAGGTCACAGGCGGGAACCAAGCTTCTCCAAATAAAAATCTGTTCTCAATTGTGACTTCTAAGCTCTTCTACAACGTTTGGCCTGAGGGCACCATTTAGTCCTTACTGATTAGGCAAGTTCAAAAAACTGCTCACCTGTAACTTCCTGTTTTGTATTACCTGATCGATACCTGAAAGCATTTTCTGATACCAAAGAGATGAGCAGGTCAATCTTTCCTGTGTGGGAGCGTTCGCCTGAGTGTGAGAGCACTTGTGGACACTTCAAACATATTTTGTAAATATTTCACCTTCCCTTACACACGAGGAAGTAATTGGTACATGCATGTTTTGGAAACCATTCAAAGTTGATTTTCTGCGTGGGTAAACAAAGTGCTCATTGGCGCCAGCTTGCTTCATTTGGGCGGTGTGAGGTGGAATATAGAGCAGTTGCATCCTGCGGCACCAAGGGTACCTACTTGCTTTTGTGCAGGGAAGGCTGAGAAAGAAGGAAGGGACTCGTGATACTGACAGGACAAGGGCAACGCTGTGGTGAGAGGGACTGCTCTGGGGTTCGAGCCTAAAGGCTGTATTAATTACTACTGAATCAATGCAGGTATTTAAAGCTAACCTGGTAAATTCTCTAGCTAGCAGTACATATCAAGAGTAACTTGACATCATGCCTGTGTAGGCTTTAACGTACACAGGGCTGAAATGCCTAGACATTTCAGTATTGTGCTCTTATACATGTATTTAAACCTTTCCAATGCCATATGCACTCCCTCAGAAATCAGTGCCAACCCACAAGGTTGATACATCCTGCACTTCTGGAAATTGGTAGAAGCGGCGTGGACACTGGCCAAGCCCTCAAAGGAACATTTGATAATAGCTGTCAGAGAATCTCCCTGAAAAAACAGCTCCTCCTCCCCACCTTTTAGAACCCAAAAGACAGGATTATCTCAGATGGGGCACTGCACCAGTAGACCCCAAAGGCATAAAGGAAAGTTAGCACCTGAGGCATTTTCGTGCTCATGATACTGAGATTTGTTGGCCAAAACAAAGCTTGTGGTATTTATTCAGCAAAATACAATCAATATGAAGGCAATCTACAATTTCTTTTTCCTGCTTCAACACGCCAGCAGGGAAAGTACTAGGAGACTGTGTCATAAATCACTAACAGAGATACAGAGCTATAAAAGCATCTTTGTCTACTGTTTACAGTAGAGCCAACATGGGAATCTTTCTAGATACTGTGGATATGGAGAAAATGTCAGAAATGCCTCAGATTTCTTCTGCTTCGTCCCAATCTCTCCACAGCTTTAAAAAGTCTAATATATTTTAAACAGGGAAAATAAAGAGTGAAAATTTTAGGGAAAAAAAAAAAAAAAAAGATGTAGCAACAAAATATATTCAATTGCTGGCTGATTGAATTTATAATAGCTTTTTTTCTTCTTCAGATACAGCTGCATTTACATTAATCAGGTTAACAGTTACAGTGAAAATAAGCTACTTCTGGGTTTGTCTATAAAAAAAAGGACAAAAAACTTTAATCTTCATTTTATTTTAATTTTAGCTGCATTTCTAAATTAAAATACTACTTTTTGATGGGCTGTAATTCTGCAGGTGATGTTTTACACCTACATGGTAGTGTAGCTACAGCTGACAGAAGTTTGGCATCTCCTGCATTTACAACCTGAAGCTGAAATGTTGAATATTAGCAGCCAAAACATTCTATTGAAAGGGAGGTTGAATGGCTGGGGTACTTTTTGACTTTTTTTTTTTTGGCAACAATTTTCAAACAGTGGCTTTATTTCTTTTAAGATCAGGGAAGGAAACATTTTCACTTAAATGTGCTCTGAATTTTAGTATGCTGAATTGTATTTACCCATGATATTATCCCGGTTGTAAGTCCCAGCAAAGTTAATGAAGCTAGAGATTATTTTGACACACTCTCTGCACAATGTATGACTAAACTTTTTTAGCACCAGCATATTTTGTTATTGCTTTGGGGTTTTCTGGGAGGAAGGGGAAGAAAGGTGTGAGTAGTGTTTAACACCACATCCTTATTTTCTAGCTTCTTATCCTATTTTTTTTTTATCAAGTAAACTACAGAGATAACTCTAATTCAGTCTTTGAATTACAGACTCAGATAAACACAAAAAACTCTTCTGAGTTTAGACTCCTAATTCCAGATAACTTTCTTGCTCTGTTCATTAAGCATGACCAATTTTGAGAAAAATCCTTCTTGTAGCTGCAGAGCATCCTCAAGTGTCTACTTACAGTGGCAAAAAAAAAAAAAAAAAAGTAAATCCTCAATTAAAATTTTTTTTTTTTTAAACTTTGAGGGGCATTTCAGCATTTTGGTTACTCTGGAAATAAGACAATATTCCATAACTAAGGGCAGAGTTAGTGGGGTGGAGAACAATGCTACAAAGAAACTAATAAGCTTTTTTTTTTTTTTTGGCTTTGCATGTTTTTGAATTATATTTCCAATTAAAAATGCAGAGTGCTAAATCGCATTACAGAGACAAATAGGAAAGTACAACTTCATTGTTGAAAACAATTTCCCTCCTATCAATCTGAGGATTCATGCATCAATATTGTAGATGAACTGTTAATTACAAAATCAATTAAAAAATTATTTCTAAAAACAGTCACGCATCCTGGCTCTCAGGGGGGCAATTTGGGCAGAAGGTCTCATCTCACTAGGACCGCGCCAAATCACAAGTCGTCATCCACAAGTAAGCAAAAGCAATCTGGTTTTTCATTTTTCAGCGCGGCTGAGCCCAGCCTGAGATTGATCGTCACATATGGCCCCAGAAAACAAACTGTCAATACCTTGAATGCTGCAGAATTTGAACAAATAGCCGTCCGCCCATTCAAGCCACTCATTGCATCCCATTTAACAGATTTTATTGACAGTTTCCTTCTTGTAATTAAAGGGAAAACTACTGGCCAGCAACCAAGATAAAGTTCAAAGATAGGGTCAAAACAAAAGCAGATGGAGGGGCACGGTGTGACTGTCAATGGAACATAGCATCAGAGCATGTTATTGACACGCAGGTATCTAATGATCAGCACGTCATTAAAGAGGAATCTATCCTGAACTTTATGCAAATGCTAAAAGGGACTTAAGACCACAATAAAGCATTAAGGAGACACAAAAGGAAAAACAACAAAGCGCAAACGATTTTTACTTATCTGACAGTATTCACTGCTTCAGCACTTTTAAATTCAAATGCAGGGGAAAAAAAAAAAAATCTTTCTGAGATTTTTAACCCTTGCTGCACAGGTAGTATCTTTTGCAGAAGTATTCTCATAAACATAGAGAATCCGCAGAGTAAGGTGTGGTCATTGTGAAATACAAATTTCCTCCCTCCACTTATATGTTCAATTCTCCCTACTAAATAACTCTGTAGCTGCCTTTAAGGAGAAGCTATAGAATCAGAGTCAGTCAGGGTTGGAAGGGACCACAAGGATCATCTAGTTCCGACCCCCCTGCCAGGGCAGGAAACTATATAGCATATCCTCCTGTATCCTTTCTCTTCATTTTAATTGCAGTGATTAGACTTGTCTGGGTTATGGGATGGATTTAGAGTAACATCTATAGACAACTGAAGGGATCTTTGCCTGTAAAACAGTCTCCAAATCAGTGCAGTATTCTCTACTCCCCTGGGAACATACTCCCACAGTTACAATCACAAAGTTTTTCTTAAGCTTGAATTGCTTTGTTTGTTGCCTTTTAAACTAACCTCTGATTAGCAGTTTCTTGTTCTAAAATATTTTTTTTAAACAAGCAAAGAGAAAGTATTTATGGAGAAGGAAAAAAAAACAAAGTAAAAAGGTGGCATTAAAACTGTCATGCCACTTTGCCAACCTGAATTAGCGAGTGCTATAGCTTTGAGAGTGACAAACTCTTCTTTCTCCAGCTTCATGCTCTTGTATTTCTTTACCAGCTGCAGTATGGCATTGTTAAGGTCAAGAAGGCCTGCCAGTTTGGATTGGTCTTCATCCATAATATAATCTTCAGCATATACAAGCTCATCTTCAAAAGAAAGTGACCGGTATACAACACCAAGAATCAAAATCTCCATCCAAGCACTCTGCAAAAGGCTCATCTGGTCAGCCAGAGACAAAGTGGAGAATCCTGAGGAGGAAATAAAAAACACAGGAAAAATATTAAGCATGTTTGGACTCGCCAGAAATCTGCTCCTCTTTTAAAATGTTACATATATTGTGATAAAACAGGCACATGCTCTATTTCCCTTCTGATTTTGTGCCTCTCCCTCCCCATCCCGCTACAGGAAAGTAAATCAATATAAAATCAAACGTTGTCTAATCAACGAATGAAGTTACAAACGAGTTGGCATTCGCAGGCTCCTTCTCTAAAAATCATATTAATTTGTGGGGTATTGCAGTGAACGTCTGTGATCTGCATGATCTCTTTATTCTGAAACACTCATGCTTAATTCTAAAACCTGAGGCTGTGAAGCAGGGACCTGATGACTCTGTTCACCACTTCTATAAACTAAGAAGGATAATTTCTGAGAGGAAAAACAAATACAAAGCAAAACTTTTTCTTTCTTTCTTTCTTTTAAGGGAAGATTGGATGTTTTAATAGAATTAAAGGTGATTATCACAGAGAGGAAAATTATTTTTGAACTTTAACCTCAGAATGGAGAGAGGTAACACCTACCCTTCTCAGAAAAGATGCTAATTATTTCTGTAATGGCTGCACTTGTTGAAATAACATAGTGGCATCATAAAGTGCCAACTGAAACATCATCCTTCTACTGAGGACAATAAAAAAAATTATTAAATTAAATGCCTCTTAATACATTTAACTTCTGCCTTTTTTTTCCTTTTGCCTCTGCTGTCTTTCCTAATAGGATCGCTAAGGGCAAATATCTTTACTGTCTTACCTTTTTACACTCTTGTTTACAATACTTGTTAATTTATTATATCAAACTGTTAATATCCCGATCACATTAGGAGCTAAAAAAACAACATGGGAGAGGAAGTGATTTTCCTGGCCTGTTGGTGAAACGCAGTAGTTTGCCAGTTGGCACCATCAACCACAAGTACTTAATAAAATCATCAAAGGGGATTAGTCAAGCTTTTCTTAAAGGGTCTTAAGGCATGTCTGAGGCTTTCATTTAGTTGTTTATGGAGCTGCTTACATGTCCTTTTACAGGGTTCCTGCTGTAGGAACATTCCTTTTGGTGTTCAATTACGCTTAAACGCATTTTTCTGTTTTGAAAGTCGAGAGTTACAGTCAGGCAGGAATATATCATAAACCAGCAAATCTGCAAGGCACCTACTCCAAACGAGATTTTCTCTTTAAGCACTAAGCAGCAACGCTAATACAATAAAAAAAAGAAAACCCCACATCCAAACCACCAGGCATCCATAAAAAATGAAACATAAAACTGGCTGCATGCTCTCTCTCTCTCTCTTTCATTTTTCTCCCCCTCCTTGTTTTCATTTTCTCTTACTGTCTTTTGAGTCTTGTGATAGAACTCTAGCTCTATGCCTTAAAAAAAAACAACAACAAAACCCAACAAAAAAAACACCCTCCCACCAACAAACTCAGAAAACAACAAAAACGGAGCCAACGACAGGAAACCCTTGAGGAGGTGGCAACGGAAAATAGCACATCTGTGATTAAAATAAATAAGAGAGAAATGGAGAAGAAATAATCATTTGAAAGGTTATAGGGAGGAATTCGCCATTTCAATTAGCTTCAACATTTCTGTTCCTTCCAGTCTTTCAAGAACCAGTTTTTGTGCAGCAGCAGATGGACAGAGAACGTAGCCTGCAGCACCGTCCTGTGACAGCCCCATTCTCCCTCCCAGACACTGCTGTTAGTAAATAGATTTACACATTCTCCAATCTCCACACATCTTTCTGCCGAATAATTAAAAGCAGGATGATTAGTTTATTGAGTGGAAGGAGGAACTTTTTTATTGAGGTCCATCCGCGATTTTATCAGGGCCAGCACTTTTACGGTTGTCATGAGGGTGCAGGCATCCAATTTTTCTTATCTGCCTGATTAATACAAACGCTGTTTCAGGACGCATTAATTAACAGATACAAATCTACGTTCTCATGGAAGGATCAATACGGAGAAGAAAAGAGGCATCAATGTGAATTTAGTGCTGATGATGGAGAAGGCACTCTATTGACATTTACGTGCATAGAAACTTTAAAGTTGCACTGAAGCCCTTTTGTCCCTGTGATTTACAAATTAACAATTTTTTTCAGGTATAACAATGTTTTGCACACTTCTGAGAAGTTTAATTAAGCAAAAAGCAATAAAATACGTTTGGATTTTTTAAAAGTTTAACCTGTAATTTCTACAGGTTTGTTGTTGTTTTGTTGGAATTTTTTTTCCCCCCACTTCTTGTATTTACTTATTTTAATCCAGGTTTGTTGGTTTGACTTTTTTTTTTTTTTTTTTAACCCGGGTTTTTTGGTTTTCTTTTTTTTTTTTTTTTAATGAATAATACGTTTCTATAACATTCACTGTATGCCACAGTCAAAGGAAATTACATATGCTCTGTGAGGGGGGGAAAAAGGGGATGCTGCCTATAATTTATTGTATTGCACTCTTGAAAAATCTGCAGCCTGGTTGAAGTAAATACGCTAATTGATTTTATATGACATGTGAAAAAAAAAATCAAAATTATTTTTTACGTGATAGAAAAACTGGCAGATATAAACCAGACTATTCTGCTCTCTAATAATAAATCAAATAAATGTGCTTATTTTCCTCCTGACTGAAGTTAAGTTTCCCTTGAAAGCCCGATCAGTGAAAACATGTTTTAACTTTTAAAGGCAGGCCTCGTGGGAATGTAAAGCTGCATCAAGTTTTAATTAATCTGGCTTTGTTTTGTTTTTTTCAGAAAATGTGGAAGCATCCAGCACGTCTGCTATATCACACGAATGCACTTTTAATAGCTGTTGAGCAAGTCACAATTAAAAGACTAGATTACACAAGCATATGTGTTTTACGTGCATTTATTTATCTTTAATTGTTTGGAGGAGGTTATACTAATTTCACGCGGAACTGTGCTCTGATTCTCTCGAGCTTTTGTTATGGGAATCTCTTCAGGCACCTCCTGTGACAAGTGGACATTTTCCATTTTAAAACGTAACCGTTTTTTAAACATCTCCAAATTGGACGAAACAGACTTTCTGGATTGATGCTAGAGTCCCCAGTTCCAACTGCAAGCTCTTTCCACGCCACCCTGAGATACTTCATGGTTTTGAACTTCGTTGTGCCATTTTGTGGGTCCTTAATCCTTCAGAGTCTTGCAGGTCAGCGTTTTAAATGTAGAACTGCATAATGGCTTTTAAAAATACAATGCGTACCTTTCCCCCTCCCCTTAGCGTGTACCATATTGGTGACAACTTTGATCTCTCTCCATCTCCCTCCTCCAGTCAATGCCATTTAATGTATCTCAGGCATTTGCTAGCGGAATGACTCCGTACCTTGACCTGCAGTTAAACAGCATGTTTATCTGCGATACGGCGCACTCCAAATAAACCAGATGACAGTTTGCAATAACATCATTTGGAAGGATTGAAAGGCTTCTCAAGAGTCAGGTACCCCTGAGGTAAGAAGCTTGAAGGAAGCATGTTTTGTGCCAACCCTCCTGCCATCTTCTACTAGACGCTCGTGTGCTTGACAATGATGCCATGGGCACTTGTCAGGATTTTTTTTTCTCTCTCTCTTTTTGCCTAGCAAACTGATGCACTTTGCAGTCAACTTACAAAAAAGGCTAAGCATTTGAAAGTGTGAAGGGCAAAAAATATCTGACGGCTAGTCTTCAAAAATACACTTTCATTTCAGAAAGCATAAATGTTTATTTCCTCAGCTGAGTGTTGACAGAAATAGGCTGCAGCGCAGGCATATGAATTTAACCCCTGGTAGGCATTCTTTTCAGTGAGGTTTTTATGTAGCTGAATGCAAGCATTGTAAATCTACAGGGTGTCTCGTAATATCAGTTAACAATAGCATTGATTTGCTGGCTACAGATTTTCTTCCTTCCTTTTTTCCTTTCTTTCTCCTCCTTTCAGGGTCTGTAGTGTTTCTTCAGCTAAAAATAGATACTTTTCCACAAACAGCGTATCACACTCAAATTGTAATTATGCCTTAATGACTCACTGAGATCACTGAGTGTGGATTGAGAAAAGGTTGATTGAGCAACTGAACATATGCTTGTTTTAATTCCCCCCCCCCCCCCCGTTTTTTT
>VWZI01007259.1:284617-336255 GCA_013396835.1 Psilopogon haemacephalus | reverse complement strand
CTTTTTTTTTTCCTTTTGCTTACCAGTAAACCCACATCTCAAAGGAAGCAGACAGAAAGAGGAAAAAAGGCCTTAGCAAATTTATCATAGAATGACTGTGGGCACACTGACCACGCTCTGAAGCACTCAGCACTCCAAGCCAGCTCCAAACACAGTTCACAGCCTCTTAGATGGACAGGGCTGTTTAAACCACAGAGCTTTTCAAACATCAGCACATGCACTGCTTGCTCTCTGTTTCACACTGCACACAGCTCCATGCTAAGCAGGGTAAATCTTTTATATTCCTGAAGACTTCTTTCCTCTGCTTCATTAAGATGGACTTCATGGACACGAAGTCACTGGGGGCTAGAGTGAAGCAGCTGCAGATGGTCAAGCGCCAAAGTAAGATCTGTGCCTTGCACACAGTGCTCTGAGACCTACTGGACAGAAAAAAAGACTGCCTGGACTTATCCCTACTGTTATTTTCAGCCTAAAATCAAGCCACTAGGACTCAAATCCTATTTTATTTCACTTTGCAGGGAATGAACTTAATTTCCTCTCCATCTTTAGAAATCCAAATATTTGATCAAACCAGGTACGAAATTGCTGGCAGATTTGGGAGCTGCTTTCTTTTTTTCTGATAATCACCTCCCATTTATTTTACCAGTTGTTTTTGTGATTGTTGATTTTATGAGTAAAATATTCCTCATGCTTGCCCTGGTTTGTACTTCAAATATCTTCATTTACATTTTGTATAATCAAAGCCGTGCTTGAAAATGACGTGTTCACTAGCGTGTTGCAGATCCAATATATTTACACAGTTGAAATATCAGAGTTGGATTTTTAAATTATTTACACTTAATTTTGATAGATTAACTTCCTTCTAAATGTTTTATGGGTACTGATGTTTCCAGCATGATTTCCTCATCTCGAAAACTATGTACAGTCCCCACTGTCCAAAGAACAAACTGACATTGTCAACGCTGTTTAAAACAAACTTTTCCTTCAGCTCTGATTACTTTATTTAAAGAGTCCATGGCCTCATGGTCAAATGAGAAACAGTGGGCCAAAGGCTTATTCTGGCTGGACAGAAGTCAATCCAAAGAAACTCCAAGACCAGCCTTGGGTCCAATATGCTCTCAGATGTGCAGCTGTCACTCTGCCCTCCGCTCCCTTCCTGGCATGCACTCAGTGCTTGCCCAGATCCATTACACAACTTCATCCAGGGATGTAAACAAAGGCCAGGGAAATTTCAGCAGTGAAATTTCTGCTAGGGCTACATAGTGTTTTCTACACAGGATTTGCTGAAGGAAACCTTTGTAGCCTGACTACAAAGCCAAGGAAGCCAAGGAAGAGGATGGCATGATTCATTTTTTTAGGGTACATCTAGAGCTGAATCTCCCCCATAGATCTGAATTAAGAGATAATTTTTATTATATTAATCCAAGGGGAAAAAAAAAACACACACACACACAAAACCCCGACCCAACAAAAACTCAACCCAAGCCGACAGCTTTAATTGCATTTCAAAATACTGTGTAGTCTAAAAATATGCAGCAAGACCCACAACATTTCAGCTGTTATGAAAACCATTAAACAGAAGGAGAGTGCTCTCACTAATCACCAAACATATTTCACAGATTATGGATGAAATTTGGTGAAAGCTGGAACAGAAACAGATACAACTCATTATGCCAGACTGAACTCTTTTTTTTTCTCACTCTTTTTTTTTTTTTTTAAATAATCATTTGCTCATGGAGATCCTGGTTAAAAGGCTAATAACAGCACATGATGCCATAGTAAGGTATTTGCCCAAACTTGAAAACCACAGCTCAGTTCCCAAAGCTCAAACTGCAACTGACCAGAAATACAGCCAAAAGCACAACTTAGGCTATTTGCTGGATTCACCTTCCAAGCTATTTAAAACTGATGTGCTAGAATTAAAGTCATGCTTAGAAATTAGTTCGATTCAACAACTTTTGCACAGTAAAACCACTGCCTTTTCAGAGTGATGCCTTGCCATACAGCATCTCCTTCTGCCCTTACAGCAGAGCAGTGCAAAAGCAGCGGCTGGGGCTCTGCTGCAAGCGGCGCTCCCTGCGCTGGAGTTGTGACTGCCATCTGTTAGCTGTGCGGCCTTGGGAGAGGGAGGATCACATTGCACACTCAGAGGTGCCCAAGAATTACTCTGACTACAGTACAAAAAGCAAAATGTGTTTGGAGAGTGCTGGGACGTCTTCAGCCGAGCCTCTGCGCCTTCTCGGGTTTTGTGTTTGCATTCGTAATTCTTGCTGGTCAAGTTCTTATAAAATATACATATTTTTTTCTGTTTTTCTAAGATGAAAAAATGCTTATGATAAGCACTTTTTCTGCTAACACCTACCAGGAAGATGGGAAATGTCACACAGAGCACCAAGAAACCCGGGGCTTTTATCACAACACTACTTCCATCTCACTGAAACAACAGCAGAGAGATGGCACGGCAATAAAAATGCATTCACACTGCATGTCCCTCTCAATCCATTATGAACAATGGATTCTCAGTAAGCAAATATTCGCTTGTCAGAAGTATTTGCAACAGTGGATTCATTCAGCAGGAGCACGTAAGTGAAGTTCACAGCAATTTAAAAGCATCAAATTAGACATTTACAAACAGTGAAGATACTGCTTGTCTAGCGTGACCTTTCGCTCAAGCCATACAAAAAAAAAAGTGTTAATGTAATTTAAATAACAGTTAGAAATATTTCTGGTTCGTCTTTTACCCTGTGAAACCTTATGTGATAACACTAAACAGGAGCAATTTAAGCTTGTCATTCCTTCCCAGGGTAAGATGCATATAAGTGAGATGTATATCATTATAGTTCAAACTGCTTTTGGTACTTAAACCACAGGCACCCCCCTCTAACCACCCCAGTATTTCTAGGCAGCTATATTTAATTTTATAAATTTCTAGTTACAGCACAAGCTATTGGGAGCTGTCTCTTCAACAACAGAGTGGTAAGCAGCTGAAAAATGTGACTGATTAAGAATGTCACCCTGACTTCACATAACCACCTTCAGTTGCTAATACTCTGAAGTCGGACATTAAAGATGCAAAAAAACTGCTTCAGGATAGATGTGGTAAGGCCTCTGTGTGTGGAGCACTTTGTAATGGCATTTCTGGAAACATATGGTTTGAAGTACTGCACTCTTATTTCAATTAGTTTTCATTTCATAGCTTATGATTTCAGTATTCCCCGAGAAAAAAAAAAGAAAAGTAGATTTAAATGGATTAATGCTTGATTTTTTTTTTTTCCCTTGGGGTTGGTTTTTACCACAGAAACTTCCACAATTTTAAATGGCTTAACTGCAAACACAAACCAAGCTTACATTAAAAAGAAGCCAGGCCAAACAAATGTTTTGATTTATCACTAGATGACCTGGCAACAGAGCAACACCTGACAGGTAGCAAAGTGGGTCTTTTTTTTCACCATTAGACAGTTGCCACCCCTTGTGTTTTACATTCTCAGTGGTGAGGTTCTGAATTCTATGATAAGAAAAATGAAAAGTTTTACAATTCAAACTATTAGTCCAATACAGGTTTGTGTGGCTGCAGGTCTCCCTTAAGGTCAGCAATAAGAACTTGGGAGATTCCTGAGGGTGACCTTTTTAAAGGACTACATATGTGATCTGATCTGCTTGCTTAAAGCTAACTCTTGCAGTTCTTTAAATTGCAACCCATAAACATGTTTTGGTCAGACAATGGCTTTTTTCTGGTCCTTTGGGCAGCAGAGGCAGGTGGTATGATAGGACACGGTGTGCTCCTAAAGCCATCTTTGCTCCTAGACTTGAAAAGTCTGTGCCTTGGGTACAGTGTTTTATATGAGATTTGCTTTTAGAAATGTCTGTGAGCCCAGACATCTGAAGTGGAGAAAATGAAGGACTGTTATTTATGACCCTGATTGTTTCCTTTCACTGAGCATATTAAAAAGAAAAAAAAAAAAAATTAAAGAGCTTTCATTTTTTCAACATAAATATTCATTTCACACAAATTTTCCTTCAACCTGTGGGTATGTATGTATTTAAGTATGCTAAAGCCTGATTTGTGGGTGAAAAAATATAAACTACATTCCGCCATTGGTAAAGTGCCTGTAGACAAAAACCAACAAGTATCATAAATGGAACTGAACCTCCCTCAAAGTCCAGTTCAGAAAATGGACAACACAGCTTAATATAGTCAGCATCATACATCAGTATCTGCTGCATGTGGTATGCCTCACCTGGATGCTTCCAGGAGTTCAGATACCAGAAATAAAAACTACAGTCACACATAACTAAACAAAAAGAGTCCACCTTTTTCCAGTTCTCATTTTAAATTTTTGCTGAACTAAACCAAGTAAGAAAAAAAAAGAGCGTTAAGTCGAGAGAGGCATCTAACTAAACACACAGCACTAGTTCAGGTCCTGCAAGGTTCAACCTTTGTAGGCATAGGCCTTCCAGTAAGGTGCACACAGAGTGGGATTATCAAAAAATAAACTTAAAGAGTTCAAGCTTCTTCACCCTGGTGCCCATCAGGGTTCAAAACCAACTTTGTTGGATTATAAAATACGGTTTTGCGAGTTTGCCATGAGGGGTTTTGTGTTTGGTTTTGGTTTTGTTGTTTGGTTGGTGGGTTTTTTTTGGTTGGTTGGTTGGTTTATGGGTTTTGTTTGGTTCTTTGGGGGGTGGTTTGTTTTTTTTTTTTCCCCACAGAAAGATTTTAATTTTTTTTGTACCTTTAATACATGCTGCCTTTTATTACTAACTTCTAGGAGTCTGCTTTGAGAGCACTTTTCCTCAAAGGGAGCTGGGTCACTGCTGTTTGCCTTTTGCTCCCCTGGGGAAGCCACCACTCATTCTCTTCACTGAGAGCTGTGGCAATCGCTGCTCCCTCCCCAACTTTCTATCAGCTTTCCAGGAATTCCCCAATCACCTTAATAATATGTATCCAATACTGGAATGCATTAGCATATGGAGACAACCATGCTCAGTATCCAATCAAGGCACCTATGTTAACTCTGTATATGCTGTGCTAGGTAAAAATCTCTTTTCATAGGCAAACCGAAAACTTCAGGTTGTAAAATTTTGGGTAAATATACCCTTTTTTCTCTGGCAAGAAATCAACAGCTCAGAACAGCATCCTACACATATTCCGTCTTCTTCCCCCCAATTTAAAAAAAAACTTTTCTACTGGTTAGGCAATTTTCTTACTGTGCTGCGAATGCCAAAAAAAATCCAAATTATGTTTACAGTCTCTCTGGTTTGGGGGAAGAGTGTTCACACATATTCTCCTATGGGAATGCAAAATTTCTAGTTTACCTAGCTGAGTGTGTAAGCACCATTAAGAACATTTCTTGACGCTGTCTTAAGTCTGCATCAGTCCACACACATAAAGAAAAAAGAGAGAGGAGAGAAAAAAAAAAAAAAAAAGAAAGCTGCCTGATTCTAATACACCTAATTAGCCATCGGCAGACTCTTAATTGCATACATTAGGATGATTCCATAGTGGAGATTAATTCTAAATATACCCAAGCAGCTGGTTAAGATGCCATGGATTACAGTGTGGACTGTACTTTTCCACTTAATTAGATATCAAAATTAAGCAGCAACAAGCATTTTGACATAACGGGGATCAAGCCGCCGCTTGGCATCCCAGAGCTGCACTAAAGTGACCGCTAAACAGAGCCGCACAGATGGAGAGATATTAAATGCCGCACTGGAAAGTAATTTCAAATAATAAAATATCAATATTTACATTTTAATTACCCCTACTGAGAGCCGCTCTGTCATTTTCACTATTGCCGACGCAGCAAGGGGTAGTGGAATGACATTGCGGCTCTGACTGCAATGACTATTTTGTTTCCATTAAAGAATGACAAGTGTTTTAGAGGCAGTGACACCCAGTGTGTGAACGAGAATGACAGCAGATCAGAAAACTCCTATTAAGGGAATAAATGACTCAACAAGAGAATTTACTTCAAGCAGCCGGCTCCTCCTTCAAACACATAAGCCTTCCTAAATTTTCTGCAGAAAGTTTATTATCAGAGGTGCCTCGGGGAAACCTTAGCTCCTCATGAAGCATTTAGAAGGACAGGGCCTTACGTGACAACTGGGCAATTTAAAAGCAATAATGCTCAACGCTCCTCTTACCTAAAAGCTGTATCAAGAGTTTGCACGAAACAAAATAGTTTGAGGGGGGGAAAGAAAAAAAAGGCACCTCGTGAAAAGGAGATTCCTTCTCATTAGATTTGAAAGTTTTGTTAGTTTGTGGAGAATGGAATAGGATGGAATGGGATGGAATGGGATGGAATGGGATGGAATGGGATGGAATAGAATAGAATAGAATAGAATAGAATAGAATAGAATAGAATAGAATAGAATAGAATAGAATAGAATAGAATAGAATAGAATTAGAATAGAATAGAATAGAATAGAATAGAATAGAATAGGATTGGATAGGATAGAATAGGATAGAATAGAATTAGAATGGAATGGAATGGAATGGAATGGAATGGAATGGAATGGAATGGAATGGAATGGAATAGAATAGAATAGAATAGAATAGAATAGAATAGAATAGAATAGAATAGAATAGAATAGAATAGAATAGAATAGAATAGAATAGAATAGAATAAGCCAGCTTGGAAGAGACCTCCAAGATCACCCAGTCCAACCTAGCACCCAGCCCTAGCCAATGGCACTAAGTGCCCCATCCACTTTTCTTGAACACCTCCAGGGATGGTGACTCCACCACCTCCCTGGGCAGCCCATTCCAGTGCCAATCACTCTCTCTGGCAAGAACTTCTCCCTAACATCCAGCTTATAGCTCCCCCGGCACAACTTGAGACTGTGTCCCCTCATTCTGTTGCTGGTTGCCTGGGAGAAGAGACCAACCCCACCTGGCTACAACCTCCCTTTAGGTAGTTGTAGACAGCAATGAGGTCTGCCCTGAGCCTCCTCTTCTCCAGTCTAAACAACCCCAACTCCTTCAGCCTCTCCTCACAGGGCTGTGCTCCAGGCCCCTCACCATCTTCTGTCACCCTTTTCTGGACACGTTCCAGTACCTCAATATCTGTCTTGAATTGAGGGGCCCAGAACTGCACACAGTACTCAAGATGCCAGGGATGGAATATTTCTGCTGTCTTTTCATCAGTTTTACTACCACTGGCACACCCACCCTGGATCACAATTTGCTGGCATTCAGAATTATACCCAGCAACTGATCACAACAGGTAAAATGTACATGCAGAAGTTCAGCTCTCTTATTCCTCCTTGTGTATTTTTTGCCCATATATAAATGCTTCTTTCTTCAATATGAAAAAAAAAATGTCTTCCTTGGAGATGTTTGTCAAACTGTAGAGATCTTCAAAGAATTTCAGTGGCCTCAGACAAGAGAAAGTGTGTAAGAGAAAATCCTTGGTCAATACACCCCAATACGCAGCTAAGTGACCCTCCTCCNGGGGGCGGGGAGAGGCATGAAAATTTTTACAGAACAGAAAAGGAACAGCTTTATGGCAGTGACTATTGCAATAGTTTTAGAACCATCTTTGACATTAAGAATTAGCAGTGAAGTACAAAAACTCTGACATTAGCTGATTAACTAGGCAATCTTCTTTCACTTGTCTTTTCCTTCACTTCTTACTTCTTTTTTTTTTTTAGTACCCAGGAAGTACTTCTTAAGCATCCCTAATGCTTTTAGGACAAGACACTTCCCCATTTCTCAGCCACTAGCACCTTTTAATTTCTGAAAGAGCCATGGTTGAAAATCTTAATTAATTGTTCCATACTGCTTCAGGATCATTATGCAATGTAATAAAGGCCGTGTAATTATGAAATTTTACAGCCATTACCAAGGCTGATGGCTCGTATTTCATCCTCAGCTGGACCCAATGGCTTTTAGCCACTCAGCTCCCCTTTGATGAACTACAGACAGATCTATCAGGCCCAAACAATATCCAGGCAAGGCGGCTATAATAGCTACCTACAGATGAAGCCATAGATAAAAATAAACTATAAATCTACACACAAATGCAGGCACATTGCCTCAGGATGACAGAGAGGAGAGGATGAGACACTTGGGAAAGCTGGCGGCTTGCAGAAAGGCAACCTTTTCTCTCCACTTCTCTTATTCAGTTTGGAATTTGTTTCGTTTCTTAAAGATGTAAAATCCTCTCATACTCTTAAAAAAAAAAAAAAAGAACTTTTTTTTTTTTTTTTTTTTTTTTTTAAACAGGACTATGCATTTTTCTATGGAAGACAATCCATCTATTAAATTTGACACAGGGGATTTATCTGGACGAATCAACTCATCCTCCAAAGGAAGAATCTTAGTCAATTAAGTTTGAAAATCATATTCTTAAATGTGAATACAGGTCACTTGGTTCCAAGACTGAAAAAAGCAAAACATCCCTGCTTTCTAAATGTATTATCCTGAGCAGATGCACAGAGGTGAAGTTAGATGATAGGCTTTCACTGGAGGCAGCACCAGAGATGCAATTTCATGCAACATTGTCCTACATTATTTTATTTTCAGTTTGAAAACGAAAATACTTCTCAAAATCCAGTGTAAGTTAAAAGAACAAGGGGATTATATACGATCTTGGTACCTGCATCACCAGAATGTACTTTATGGAGGTGACCTACATCAATACCCCCTTTAATTTAAGACAGAAGGCCTTCCAAGTATGCATTGTTAGTCCACAGTGAGACAAGGCTGGATAAATAATCTCTAGGTAAGAAAAAGAGATGGAGAGCTGCAGCATCCTGACCAACTAGGAAAGAATCCAGGCAAGAGTGTAAAAACACTAGCTTGAAAACTGCATCTATTAGTACCCTTTCTAGTAGCTCTGGGTTAATTGTGAAGCTGATGTCACGTTCATGGCTGAGGCTAAAAACACCCCAGAAGATAAGAAAAGTTAAAAAGGAAAATATCAACAGCACTCTCTGATTTCCAAAATTTACAACAGAACAGCTCAGCCCTTTCCAAAGAAAGCATGACAGATGTAGAAGAGATTCAGAGAAAGTAAATCAGAATAAGACACCTGGGAAAACTCTGATGAAAAGAGAATAATAAAGCAGGAATTGTTTTCCTAAAGGAGTGATGTATGAGAGAATGCATTAAAAGAATATAAAAATTAATGCTATCGAAAAATAGGTCTAAAGCTTTTATTCTCCTTTTCTCATAATACAGACCAAAAACCATTACAGAGAAACAGGAAATAGAAAATGGAAGAAAGGAGGGAAACCTTTCATTCAGAGTAGCTGGACTGGGGAACTCCTTGCCAGAGGATGTCACTGAAGCCAAAAACTCAGAGAGGGAGCTGATGCTTACATGGACAGCCAGAATACCTCCACGTATAATACTCCAAATTAAAAGGACAAGGACATTTTTCTTCCTTATTTAGTCTAACCCTTAAGCATTAAGAATCAGAAAAAGGTTCTCTGAGGCTTCTGCTTACTTTGGGGCCCGTCCTTCTTCCCCTGGGGCTGATTCACTGCTAGAGACAGTGGAGCGTATGTTGATGTCCTATAGCAATCACTTCCTGGTTTCTTAAAAACTGAAGCCTCAGAACCTGGGCTGCTTTTCTTTGAGGTGTTTGGGACCTGCTCCTACAATTCAAGTTCATAACAGAAGAGAGCTTAGAGAGATGTGCCCCAGGCAAAGAATTTCAAAATCACAGCAACTGAGCTCTCGCTCTGGAGCTGTTACTGTCGAAAGACAAAAATAATGGATATGGAAGAGCCATGGTGTTATCAGATACATAAAAGCAGCCAGATATATGCATGTGTGTTCACATAAGCCTGAATAAGCAGGCACTTGTACTAGGCAAACTCAGGATATTCTAAAAGCTATCACAACAAATAAGGATCATCTCCTCATTAATTTGTATTCTTTGCTTATTAAAGAGGGGGAATGGGGTTTGTTTTTATATATATATATATATATTATTTTTTTTTTAAGTCTTCTTGAAGGACAAAATAACAATGTAATCACCCAGGTCAGATCAGAGAGTCTATGGAATATTTCTTGAAACAAGGCAGAGAGTCACAAAGGGTCACTGGGCAACAAAACTGCAACTGAAGACAGGCAAAGGCAATGTGTGATGCTGTTTCTTCCCCCCTAATGCTGAGGAAGCTTGAAATATGGTCTTTCATGGACCAGTATCTGCTGTTAACATGTGTCATTGAAACAGCACATATGGCAGGTACTCATTGTACCTGGTGTGAATTTATCTGTTCCTTGCAGTGTATATGGAAGCATCTTAAACATTCTTAATGGGGGGAAAAAATAAAACATTAAACTCAAATCGAGAGGTTTAGGTACATCAGAACATCTAAAATCTAAACTCTAAAATACTAAACTATATGGACACTGCTGGACTCTGATTCCTGGACAGCATTTTACATTGCTTTCTTAGGCTCTGCTAAGTTAATGGGATTCAGTGAAGATCCCAGGTTTATGAAAACTGAGAAGACTGGATGCAAACCAAGAAACTGGCAGATCCTTTTACCTCCTCCACTTCCTAGGCAGTTGACTCATATTTAGCCAAAACAGCATCAACTGCCTGGATAAGCTCCGTAGCTTTACTTCTTTTCAGTCTCCCAATCAATCATATCAGGAGGATGGAAAGTAGATACTAATATATTCAGCAGAAGCATTTTTCTGAGCAAAAACTTTGTGTAAGAATTAAGTTCAAAGATATTATATTTATCTCTGTTGGAGGCAGTAATACCTATTTGCTACATTAGCCTAATAAAAATAATGATCATAATGTAGAAACTACGTATATATCCTCCTACAGTTATTATTCTATAAAAGAACTGCATGAACTTTCACTCATTTTGGTAAATGTCCAGTCTGTTAGAGAATACAATGAAAGATTATCACTATGATTTTAGTCAAGTACACCTGAATTATGTGGTCAGAAAGTTATGCTGTTAATTTGTGGTTTATTGCACATTGACTTGAAGCAGAGCTGGCTCAGGCACGAGGAGATCAAGTCTATTTTTATCAAATACAAATTATTGCAAAGGAAAAGAGAAAGCATTGCATTCTTTGTGAAAGACTTTTGTTTCGATATTGGGCTTAAAACAATTTCCTTCTTCAAATAATCCCTTTTATTTTCTTTTTTTTTTTCACCATTTAATAAACAGTTACATGCAGCACATGTATCAGTACAATGCATTTTAAAGAAACTTATTTTAGACAACAGGCAAAGGAGATGTTTTGCTAAGTCTCTAAAAAACCTAACTGCAAAAAGACCACACTTGGACATAGAAAAAGATATAAACATAAGTAGAGAGCAAAAATGGAATGGAAATGGGGGTATAATTCTATGTTTTTTTTCTTCCAGTATTCACCAAATGTGGCACAAATCTGTAATGATGCCTGCCATGCTTAATACTGATTTTCTACACTTGGTATTCCCTAGCTGAATTGTTTCTCGAGTCTATGGTGATTTTTTTCCCCAGCAAATCAGCAGTTTTTCAAGAGGTCTCTGTGCAACCCAGGAGTATGACATTTACTAATGTGTTGAGATTCAGGGATTCTCCTTTGTAGAAGCCAACACTAATAAGAAAGATATGGTTCAGTGTCCTGGGTATTCTTCCTAGTTTTATTAATTAGATGGAAAGCTTCTCCCTCTGGAATACTGCTAGGTATTTATTAACACTTCAGCCCACAAACTAGAGCAAATTTACAGTAGTGGAGGTAATTGTTACATACACCAGCTCTTGTTATCAACTTGGCAGGGATAAGCAAGGAAAAAAAAAACCAAAACAGGGGTTTAGATTACGATCTTTTTTCATGATATTTTAATTGTGCTTCTTAATCTGCTAAATTAAAACCTATAGTACAATCTTATTCAGATAACTGACAAAAAAAAAAATCATATCAATTTGCAACAAAATGTATGAATGCTCCTATCTCTTTTAATTATACAGAGAATTTAACAGTCATCCAATATGGCCACAGAGTGACTAAGATACAAACCCCTTTTACACTTGTACCATCTTATCCTTCAGCAGCTTCATGTTTTCTTTCAAGTATCCCACCTTTTAATGCTCAGATACCCTTCTCTAGCTGATTTTAATATCACCACCCTGCATTTGCTCCTTCAAATATGGTGAGCTACTCCCACTGCTAAGACTTACCAAACTGGTGACTGATAATGACCAGGCAGATATCTCAGTTACTTAATGTGGTTTGCAAAAGAAGCATTAGATAATATCAGAGCTACTTTATGTAACCACATTTCTCTCACCACTGCTTTCAACCTTCCATTTCTTTCCATTCTTCTCCTGCCAGATCCTTTTATTTTGTCTGGGCACCAACAGGTCAGTTTAAAGGATCAGCAGTGGTGCCCTGTCCTTAACTGGCACACATCAGTTTACCCACATGCAGCTCTTGGTGCTTTGGAAAGCTTCACTTTGGTTATGACACAAGAACTGGGATTTAATTTGCATTTCTCACTGCAACCACAAAGTATAGGGCTGTATCACCTGCTATTTGAACACATTTGTTAGTAGTCTTAGAAATTATGCAGTATGGTTGTGCCTTGTGTACATGTGCCATAGAGAGGTCTGAAACAAAATTCAAATGTGCTAATACTGGTGGATCACCTCTTTTTCTTCAGTTTTCTTCATATCCCATTATTTGCTTTCACATGCCTGTTTCTTACTGATCCTTCTTTGTGGTGACCAGCCACTCGCTATGCCTTTCCTTATGGACTTCATCTGCACTATCAGTGATCTAAGAAGGAAGGAGGTGAGAATTTCCTCACCTGCTCTGTCAAAACATGGTGTTTGCTGGGCCCTCAGGCAATGTTTGGTATCAAGGCTAAATCAGCACTCAGTAATGTTTGTGCAAGAGCAGCCATGAGAGATGGCTCTAAAAGGTCTTTTGTAATAATTCACTGCTGCTGAGATTGGCTTTGCAATAGAGCTCCAGTGAAACATTCTCACTATGTATTTATATTTTCATTCCTTCACTATCAAAGTAACAATCAGAGTGACAATGGATCCCACTTCGCTCTCCTGACTGCACAGGGCACACTGAATTTAGAGTTGGCACTTGCCAAATACACCCGCATCAAACAGTTAACAGGAATGCATCATAGCTGATCTCAGAGGCATAGATGAAGCATGACACACAAACATACAGGAAGAGTACAAGAAAGACAATTTAGTCTCCCAAATCTACTACTAACTTTCTCTGTGATTCTGTTGGAATCACTCAAACCCCCCCCACCCTCCACCTCAGCCTTTCTCTGCATGCTACGCATATTTCTATTAATTCACAGGGCTATTGTGCTATTTTATTAATGTCTAAAAAACCCAAATATTTTCACAAAAGAAAGGTCTACAAAGTGCATTCGATGTTCTTGAAAAGTATGTGAAATGGATGAAGATATTTAGAAAGGCATGGGTAAGCTCTAGCCTATAGTATAGAAAATAAGCTGTTGATGCATTGTGCTCACATCTTTCAGTCCTAGCATGCTGTGAATCATGTTTAACATTTTAAATCTATAGCTCTCAAAGGACTCCCAAAATTGGAGGTGTAAATCAGTTTCAATGTAAGGAAGCTAAATGATTTGCCCAAGGTCATATGGTAAGTCAGTGTCAGAGTCAAGAAAGAAACTTAGCCTTCATCTTCTAGTATTGGGCTGTCTCTATGGATTATGGCAGATCTTGAACTAAAACTCTCTGAGGCCACTGGAAAGAATTCTGCTCATTTAAAGAGGCTCCGAATCAAGCCCACGTGATGAAACAGTTTCATGTTTTCTCATACTTTGCCTGCAAGCCAATCGTCAGAAAAAGACCAGAAGAACATAAAGAGGAAGATGTAAGTCAAAGCTTGGAGATGGCTTCTGTGAAGGTGTTTCTATGGATGCAGGACTACGCACTCAGAATGAATGTGCTTTGTGTCGTATTAAGATGAACTCAAAGTAAAACTAGGATCTTAACCATCCAGTGCTGACTTTACAACGCCAAAGAGGAGGGTCATGTACACTAGTGCTATAAAACCTGAAACAGACAATGGTATTACACTGTATGCGTGAAAATGCATAAAATACATCTAATTAACTCCAGGTTGTGACACAAACTGCCAATTTAAAACAGGAATTTTGAAGCTATGCCTGACACCCTTTTGAGTCATTTTGATTTCTCAGGAAGATACATGTTTAGACCAGATTTCTATACATTTGTGGTTGTTTTGGTTTTGTTGTTGGGTTTGTTTTTTTTTTAATATTTGAGAAATGCGTATTATTTACCCAATTGCCTGGAATGCCTACTGGCGAAGTACATATTTATTCTTAAAAGCAATCCATATATTATTTACTCAGTGGATGAGAATTACTTCAAAACCCCGTTCTGGTCCATCAAATAAATACATATTTATAAATGGTTTTTAAAATGCATATTATTTACCCAATGGACTGTAATGGCTCTGCTTGTGCCATTACACGTAAATATGTAATTAGCCACAGAATAAAAATTCCCTACAAAATTTCTCTGAAAAGCATTACATTTCCCTGTGTCAATGTGCAATACCTTTTCTATCACTATTATTATTTTGGGTTTTTTAAACAGCAAAAGTGATTACGGTAATGACCGAGGCTTTGCCCGATTTTAAAATCCCACCAGGTCTGCAGTTGTGCAGAACACAAGAGTTGAAATCCACATTTCTTTCTTTAAAAATTAGCATTTTTAAAATCTCATCTTGCAGTCAGGGCACCTGGCTTGAATCTTTCTGCCAGCCCCAGCATGGCGACCAGACGCTGCACAAAGCACAGCTCCATTTGCAGCAGCAGCGCTAGCGGAGCACTCGTGGCAGTGAGGAACTGAGAGCATGCGCTACAGATCTGTGTGGTTCTCACACAAGCTTCTCCACACTGATAGCCAACGCACCTGCAACGCTGCTGGACTACCTTGGTGAAGGCTTGCCAATCTCGTGCAGTACCAAATGTGACTTATTTTTGTGTCTTCAATGTGGGTTATTCTCCGCAGAGCACTAAAGGCGCTCAAATTCTCTTTTTCTTGTAAAAGTGAGGGCAGGATTTGAGACACACAACTCCAGGAACAAAATCTGTTTATTTATTATGCAGTCCCATATGAACTTGTCTTTGTAAGCCTGTAACTCAGTAGTAGCAGCCATCGTAAATGTTTGGGAATTCGCTAAGAACAAGAATTGCTGGGCTTTGCCTATGAAAATAGATGGATGCTTCCCAACAGGAGTGAACAGTACCATTTTTAGTAGTGCATGTACGTGCAGGAGTAAGTGTCATACATTAAGATGTAAATTTTATGCTCTGAGCCAAAACGGGGTGATTAATTCTGATAGCCTGGTGATCAATTGGCACAGACGCTGCACCTGAGTAACGTTTGTTTCTGTACAGGATGGTAACAGAGGTGCACCACTAACACAGGTGTCACTTGCAGAGCTGTGCTACGTCTCTGGCTTCCTGAAAACGCTGACATTGGTTGTATGTACTTCTGCCAATTTTTTTTTTTTCCAATTAGACCCATTATTGATTTGATGAAAAAGCAAATTAAACATACCATAGTAGTATGTAAATTGGTTAGACAGAACATAAGGTTCTGGTATCAAGCTTCTTAGGCACATTGCCTCTGTATGCAGCTTTTACTCACCAAAGCCTCTAGAGATTATGGAAATAGAGGAGAGTTTTAAAAGAGACCTAGGCAGCATTAGGCTAGCTACTAAGGCATGACACATAGGAATACAATAATGGAGAGAGATCTTTGGAAAAGAAGTTCCAGGAAGCTCAAACTTTGTTAAGACAACAATTGCTTAATTTAAAATCTGTAATAAATGTCACGTTTTCATGAAGCTGCTATGGTTTTCCACCACTTTGAGGATAAAACAGGTAAAAACAGGTAATACAATCTTTTGTTTCAACATAGCAAAAGGAAGTATTTGTTAATTGATGGTACATTTTAAGTTGTTCAGATCTCTGGCATGTGGAATCAATAATATGTGCAGCTCTCAAGAATTTCTTTGCAGTTTTCCCTGACCAAAGAACAAGAGTTTTGACGCCAAGAATGAATAACAGGCAGTAACCACACAGGAGTTTACATGTTCATGTTTACAAGGTCACTCTCCCCACACTTTAGACCTCAATAGGAGCTCAGCATTATGGAGAACCCAAGGCAAGGAAGTGTGCTTACCAGCAAGCCTCTTTCGTAATTTCCACTTATTTACCAAATCAAGTAAAACTGTTACTGTGACAGATATTTTCTCAAGGAAGGGGCTAAAGGCTCTCTCCAAAAGTCACTCCAAAGCACCTAAGGTTCACCTACTCAATGCAAGTTTGGTGAAACAAATGTTAACCCACAGGATGGTGCAACAGCAGGTCCACCCAGGGCACACAGCTCATGGCAAGAAGTTTCTTAAGGTCAAACGCAGTAAGCCCTACTGTCTGGCTTTGGAGCGCTGCAAACCTACATAAGTCAGCACAAGCCTACAAAATCCTCTTTTCTTATATCCGCACAGCCGCTTGTGCCGCAGCAGAGAGGCAGCATCTTGTACTCCCTCTCTCCTGTCACTCAGCATTGCAAGAAGGCCCAATAATATAATTTCCGACTGACCCAAATTCTTGTTGATATTAGCAGTTTGCCTCCAGGTCTGTATTTTTAGGGTCTGCACCCAACACTATCAGAACGGTCTAAAATATCGTGGTAACAGTTATGTTTTTTTAAGATAAAAAATGGGGGTTATTTTGCTTCTAGTCTTACCAAGGATAAAAGTTCAGGTAGTTTTCTCTCTTGAAAAGCATGTAAATTGTTATATACAAATAAAGTCATTAATGGAAAACAAGACATTGCAAATTACACAACAGACATATCAATTAATCCCTGGGATGCACAGGAAGCAATCAATTTTCCCAAATCCCAAACTAATTAAAAGAAAAAAAAAAAAAAGATAAAGAAAACCAATTTGAATTTCCACTGTCTTAAAAACATGGGCATGGGAGGAGGAGACAGAGAAATGCTGGTGTGCCAGTCCTCCTCACTGCCTTCACTATGGTCTGAAATTACTAAATGTGAGCTAACTTGAAAAAATTGTGAAAAAAATAAATTTAAGAAAGTATTCTGTGTCAGTGGACAAACTGAAGTTTCAGATTAAGATGTCTAAAAAGAAAAGAAGAAAAGAGGCAGAACGCAGCAAACATTAGGAAACTTTCAGACTTCAATCATACACGCACAGGGCACCTGCACTGGGAAAACAGGTAAAGTTTCCCTTTCTCTGTCTTTTTGTGCAGGGATGGAAGCGATGTCCTACAGCGTTTCAAGACAATCCATTGAAGTTTGGCGGTGGCAGTGGGACTGTTGTGAAGGGAAGTTAAAAAAAAAAAAAAAGCAATGTCCATTTGAAGCTTGTCTGTGAACTTTGCATGAACCGCCAGGAATAATGTAGTGTGATGACAAGCCAGTTATACCTTCCACTAAATTTGCTGTCTGGAATGAACTGAAATAGTGTTTGGTTTGTGTAATTACGTCCATCTATCTTTATATTCCAGCGGCATATCGCAAATTGAAAATACTAAAAATTGACTGTTGGTTCTGATATTTAATGATTGCCAAAGACAAGACGATGATTTATTGGTTACTTACCGATGTGACACATTTGCATCTTATTAGACGGAGATTACTATTCCTTAAAATGCGGACGAGGCCTGATCATGTCTGATGGATTGATTTGATTTGCAAATGTAATCAAACTAATAAGAGGGAAAAAATGAGCAATAATGCCTTGTTTTTCAACTGGCAATCACTCCCCTGCCAACAACGCTGATATCCCTGACTAAGCAGCCTTCACACAGTCTTCCTGTCTCCTCAAATAAACAAAGGGATGCAAAGAGCTTGATAAGAGGATAACGAGCCAAGTACAGATGTAACATGGAGCCTACTCCTCAGCACTGTGCAAATGTATCAATGGAAGTACCGGGATATGACTGTACCTTCAAACCTTAAAAAGCAGTGAGCAAAAAGCCAAAAGCAAAACTCACTGATTAAAAAAAAGCCTTTATGGAGTGAGGGAAAAAAAAAACCTTCATTTAAAAAATTAAGCAGTTTTAATTTAGGGAACCCCAGGAGAACGCTCCTCATCAGTACAAAAGTTACAGAGTAAGTACCTGGAACTCCTTAACCTGATGGGATGTTAATTAGGGACTGTAATTTGCACAATATGATTTGAGCAATTGGAATCACCATCTGTAGCCACAGCATCAGAGAACTTATTTCCAGAGGCATATTGGGTAAGGTTTTAAAATCCTCTCCAATACTAATGAAGGCTCTTTCTATAGATTTTTATCTGTACCATATTGATAACATAACAAGCTAAATAATATATTTCACAATAAATATTTTATCATTCTGGCCAGATGCTGAAGTTTCCATAAGGGCTGAAATATGGTTCTAGATAAGAGCAGCCTCTTACTCTGTTTACATTAAATGACCCTTATTCTCCACAATAGGATTCTCTTCCCTGTTAATAATAACAATAAAAAAAGCTTGGTGCAAGGAATTGCACCAAGTCCCCCTTTCCCCATTTTAACTAGAGTGGTAAGCCAGGCAGAAGGCAAATAATAAAGCTCTGCAGTCCACACAGGTCTCAGATTGTGACCTGAGTATTTAGGGATTGATCCAAAGCACACTGAAATCAAGGCAAGTCATTCTATTGGTCTAAATGGATTTCTTTTGCTAAAGAGGTTCAAGTGTAAATGTTGACAGCTGAAGAAGTGATCCTACAAGTATTTGGGAACACAGGGAACTCTGCACAATGGAAGTGTCTGTGTAAATAATGTGATTGTACTACTTAAATATTTTCCAGACTGATTGCTAATTTGCTTCACTGAGGGATACTTGGTAAGGTAAAAAAAAAAATAAAAAAAAATCTTGCTTTAGGGAACAGCTATTATGACGTGTCAGGTTAAAAACAAAGTTGAATATATAGCTCCAATTATCACGCTCAAAGACCTCAAAATATTTTCATAATTTAAAGTTTTACAGCTGATGTAATTTATACTTATTTTAATAGCGGAAAGGCATCCCGGTCAAATTCCAATTAAATAATTACATTTTGCCTACCTAAAATTTGCACTGCATTTTTAATTGGATAGGACACACTCCAGTGCTTCTCCTAAATTGTTTAGTGTTGCCATTCAGTATATAAATAGCCACCACTTTCTACCACAGAGACAGTATGCTTGTTCGTGCAGCTATTGATGACAAATTCCAGGTCAACTGCATTGGCTATAGCAGTGGAACTCAGGAGCCCCACAATAGCCTCTGCTCCTATATCCCCAGGTGTATTTTTTTCCTCTAAGCTGGTTCCCTGAAAGATGATATGATTGTCACTGGTGCTAGCTGATTACAGTTGTGAGTATGCAAATATTGCCTGTCAACACCCTCTTCTTTTGACTATCTCCTGAAGTGCCCACCTAAGCCTCTTGTCAGACACTGCCCTCTATAGGTTTATCGTACCAATGGGATTACCCCGCACAGTGCACGCTGCTTGCCCCCATGCTACCTGCACTCTGTGCCCACTGCCTTTCTGATGCACCCTCTTTCTCAGTGGCTTTTTCCATTAGAGACTATGGTGTGCTTCATATATGAAGATTACAGCACAAAAGAGGTTATTCATCACTGCTGAAGCGTGAGGCACAATCTGCTGATCACTGTGAACTCCAAATCCGCGTTGAATATATTAGGCAAAGTGTTCAGCACAAGCCATTAATGGTGTCTGTAAAATGTTCAGTAACTCAAAATGTGAAGAAACTCTTCAAACTAGACTCCTACCAATTTCACTGAATGCAGATCATCTGGAATTCACAATCTGTATTGCAAATTCAATCCCTGGTAACTAAGCAATGCAGTCATGAATCTACACAACAGTTAACTTCACCTCTGGGAAACTTCAAAGGACAGGCCAATATGGGGAAGGACTCAAAATTATTCTCACTGAAAGTGCACTTAACTAATGAAAGACACAGCAGTCATGGTAACTTCTCTGTCCTACTGGGTACAGTTTGATTCGTGGCAAGTTTAGAGTCTGAAGCCAGTTCATCAAGGCAGGCATGATGCTATAGCACAGTTACACAAAAATCTCTGTAGAAATATGCCCTAAAAGCTGCTGAAGTCATGTTACATACGTGCCACTATGTGCAGCTTCTTCTTTGAGGAAACATATGAGCTGCAGCCATTACATGCTAAACTTCTCCCCCTGATCTTTCCAACAGCTAGAGGTACATGAACTTCTGATTTGTCCCCCATCTCCTCTCCATCCTCATCACCACTTGTTGCCATAGTGTTCTCATGCATAACATGTCAGGACCTGGTAAGTTATCTTTATCTACTTTCCAAGTGCCATTTCTATTGAACTTGGACCCTTCTGTCTCTGTAGTTGGATCTCATGTCAATATTTGATTTCATCTCAACTGTTAGTGCAGCTGATTGAAACTGATGGTGCACAACATGGTAGATGAAAACATCTTGGGGAGAAGGTTCAGAGCTATACTGTGAAATTTCCACTTGTCTATAATACGTGCCTCAGGAGTTAAGGGTGGAAAATCCTTTGGGCAGACGAGCATACTGTCAGAGAACGTTATAAACATGTTTTCAAATGAAAGGGAGGTTCTGCATTTGTTTTCTCACGTGGAAAATTGCCCAAATATTCCTGCCTGCTATAAAGTATTAAAATAGGAAATACTTAATTAAAGTAATACGAAAAACTGACTCGAAATTTACAGCCAGGTAAGTGTTCCATTTAAGCAGGAGCATTCACTAGCAGCATTCTTCGGATTCTATATATGTTATGTTTCTTGGCGTTCTTTCTCCACACACATGTGTATGTGTACATAAATTGAGCACTGCACAATAAAAAAAAATCTTACTAGCAGTGAAAACATGAGTTCATAAGGCTCTTGTATGAGGCAGCTGATGCAGAAGGTGATTACTACACTCATTTTTAAATACTGCAGACACTGTTATCAGGGTGGACTGAGTTTTACCATTATAACCCAGGTGCTCCCCTGCTATTCCTACACCATATATAACCAGACCCAGGTCACCATGTGCCCTGCCAGAAACGTGCTGACTGGCTAAGGGGGCCCTGCAATTGAGGTAATTAATCCTATTCTAATGTAGGTTAAGCAGGTGTGGAGCCGAACTCATCCAGAGAGAAAGTAGAGGCATCCTTAGAATTATAGTATTTAACTGGTCTCAGCTGACTTTAGGAAACTAGACCATCCTGTGCCACTGACCCAGTCATACAGGTGGAGACCTGTCTGCTCTAAATCCAGTCTGAGCAATGAGCTCTTTTTGACCTCCCTCCTCCCATCCTGGATTTAAGAGTATCAACGCATACGACTGAAAAGCTGCTCTGTTCTTCCTCACCCAGGACAAAGTAAATATATTTTCTGCTGGAGGCTAAGTTAGATGAGTAAGGTGCCTGTTTAGGTTAAAATGGCCTAAAAGGTTATCATAAGAGAACTAGGCTGTTCTAATTTTGCTTCTGCATTCCCAGCATCCACAATGACCCTTTCACAGGCCAATTTCAATTATATGTAACACTCATGATCCTGCTTACAACAAAGCCTACAGGAATTTTAAAGCTGACAAAAAAAAAAAAACAAAACAAACAAAAAAACCCCAAACACCTCTTTCTTTGCATGTTCTTTACACTCTGAATCTGGTTGAAAAAATGCCTTATTTTTCTAGAGAAGAGTAGTCCTGTATATACAGAAGGAATTGGATGTTCTTTACATTCTGAATCTGGTTGAAAAAATGCCTTATTTTTCTAGAGAACAGTAGCCCTGTATATACAGAAGCAGTACTTGGTGAAAATAAATAGCAGACTCAGTTCTGCAGCATATGCCTCTTCTGCACATTCCTCACCTAAGGAATAATGTCAAGATTTGTTCCAACTTTCTCAGTGTGTTTCTGAGCAAGGCATCTTCCTGCCTTGCGGCCATGCATTACTTATAAGAAGTTGGCTGTCCTTGAGGTATCCGTTGTACGGTTAGGGAAAGGTTGGGAAAGGACAGCCCCTTAAAGACTCTTTTGGAAGTTAAAATCCTTTCATATAATATGCTCTTAACTGGCAGTCTTTTAGCATGGTGTAGTAAATTTTGGGGGATGGCAGTGGAATGACTGAAAAAACAGAACATGCCTGAAAAGCTACTGTGTCCTGCTATTTCCCTGTATGGCACTCCAGATGCTGTCCCACTTGCAAAAGGCCATTACTGATGAAATCTCAGATNAAAAAAAAAAAAAAAAAAAAAAAAAAAAGAAATTAAAAAAAAAAGGAACAGAGACTACAGTAAAATTAAAAAGGTTAAGATACATTTAGACTTCCTAGCCTCTGGTAATAAGATTAATTCCTTGTTGGCTCAGAAGAAGGAAAACTGTTACTGAGTCATCTGCAATTTACACAGGCCTAATCTAGTAAACCCATTTGCCACACAAGAAGTGGGTACAAAGGTGAGTATTGTCCTCTAAGTGGAAATACTTGCTTCAAGCTTGATTCTGCACATTGCTGCAGAGTCCTAAGGTGGCGAGCACACACAGGGGACAAAGCAAACTGGAAGCTCCCACTGACACACTGACTCCTGATGGGGGTTTATCCCTTCAGGGCTGGATCCTTAAACAACAGAGGCTGGCACAGCACATTTGACTTGCACACCCATGACAACTGATCCTACCCAAGGCTCCTGGCCTGTCTCTGTAGATTAACCAGGCAAACTACCATATGTATTTTCTTTTAGAAATTCTTGTGATGTCTGATCACTGAGTAAGACCAAACCACATCCTACTGTTTTTATTCTGCATCTTTTACACTCCCTTTAAAAAACAAACAAACAAAAAATAAAAAACCTCAGATGTGCTACTGGAATACTTTTTTTTTTTTTTTTAATTCTATTCAGCATCACATTCAAACACTTTTAAACAATGCCCTGGAGGTGTTTCAGGCCATGCTGGATGAGGCTGTGGGCAGCCTGATCTAGAGTAAGGTGTCCCTGCCCATGGCAGGGAGATTGGAACTAGATGATCCTTCCAACCCTGACTGATTCTATGATCCTAAATATGCAACAGTGTATTTTTGGCCTCCTAGGGCTTTTGTAATGCAGTATTTGCAAGTGAGAAAGCAGGCTGTGTAAGCCAGTCTGCAAGTCACCCTGCCTAACGCAATGGTCTTGATTTTCCTACAAGAAGAACAGTGAATAGGCTGCTACATCTTTTTTTATACCCTTGCACTTAAGAATCAAAGAACAGCCATTTTTGTTTACAGAAAGAAAATGAAAAGCACTGGCATTCATTACCGTTGATTTGCTCTCTTTTTTTATTAATCATTCCTTATTTTTAAGGGGCCGCAGGAGTGAACAACATAATGCAATGGTGGGAAGGTATTTACCAATTTAGCTCCTCATTATAAAACTACTCAGAAACCTCTTTGTCTCTCGTTTAACATAATAATTATTAGTGGCAACAAAAGTGGATCCCCCCACTTGCACCATGATTAGCAAGTGATGAATTTGGGTTGAATATATTGCATTTTGCTAAGTAAACCTTATTATATCCCCAAATCCTTAGTCTAAAAAAACCCATCTAATTTTAAGAAAATAATTTTTCCTCCTGTTTAAATGCATGCTTCCAAATTAACCACTGATATTCTATAGAAAACTGTCTCTTTTATGCTTGAAGTCTCCAGCTGCCACACAATTTATATCTCTTTCCTCCCCTCTTTGTTTTTCAGCCATTTTCCCTGAATGTCAAAGTCAATTTAGTGCATTTCACTTTGCTGAATAAATCAGAGGCGAAATCCTTGCTAAAAGTGAAAATTTGATTTGCTAAAAGGAGCTTAGGGCAACTATTAATCAATATATCCAGAGTGTCAAAGCTAAGGCCATGATAGACATGCATTCATTTGGAGATTGGTTGAGGCAGATAAAGGGGGACACTGGGAAGAAAAAAAAAAATAAATAAAGTGCAACAGCCAGACAGTGTAGTGTGTATGTTGGGGTCATGGGGGGAGGGAGAGGACTGTTCTGGAAAAAACAAAACAAAACAAAACAAAAAAACAACAAAAAAGCCCCCAACCAAACAAAAAAAGGTGACAATCACTCAGAACGAAGAGGAGACCAAGTTCTTGTATATGAATAGCAGGTGAACTTTAAATCGACACGAAGTCACTGTTTAGTTCTGATTTGAGAGAAAAGTATTTTAATGCAGGAATTTTATTTAATTAAAAAATAAAATACAGAAAAAACTGAGCCAAGTTCTTTTCTTACCTGTAAATTCTACTTTTTAGTCTCATTTTGCTTTTGGTGATGATTATTCTTTTGGAACAAACTTTTTCCTACCTGTAAATTCTGCATTTTAGTCTTGTTTTGCTTTTGGTGATGATTATTCTTTTGGAACAATCTTTTTCTTACCTGTAAATTCTACTTTTTAGTCTCATTTTGCTTTTGGTGATGATTATTCTTTTGGTGATGATTATTCTTTTGGAACAATCTTTTTCAACAAATATATAGAGATGTTAAAATCAAAGGTAGTAGGAGTTCCAGGTGCTTTTTAAAANGATTATTCTTTTGGTGATGATTATTCTTTTGGTGATGATTATTCTTTTGGAACAATCTTTTTCAACAAATATATAGAGATGTTAAAATCAAAGGTAGTAGGAGTTCCAGGTGCTTTTTAAAAAAAAAAAAAAATCTTACTGCACGTTTGTTGCATATTCATGTTTGGGTTATTTTTTAGGTGATGAGGTGTTTGTATGCTTGCAATTACGGTTTTGGGGTTTTTTCCCCTTAGTTAATGCCAGTAAAAAAGTGTCAAAGTGACTATCCTGAAAACCAGAGTGCTCTTTTTACCTCAGGACATCCATGTCTAGCAGTACTAGAAACCTCACCTCTCCATCACTGTGCCTCTCAGTTCTAACTGGAACCAGACTTTTCTGATTAGCAGGCACATGAAGTGCACCTCTCGCTGCACACATAGCCTGCGCTTTTGTACTGAAATCAGCTGAAACTTTGCCACTTCAGTAACAGATCCATCAAAAACAGGCTGACATATCTCATGTGGACATATAAAATAATTTTTTAAAAGCAACAAACAAACAAACAAAACCCAGACCTTTTTGGAACTACTTTTTACCATGCTGTAGATCCCTGGGTTGTTTTTTTTTTTTTTCTGAAAATGCTAAGAGGCTGTGGAAATGTTTATTCTGCATTATCTTGGAAATCTTATCTCCTTTTCCTTCCTGCCTTGCAAAATATCACTTAAATCTTCTCTGTGACACTATAGTAAACAAACAAACAAACTCCCCCCCACCGAAAAAAAAAAAAAAAAAAGAGAGAGAGAGGGGGAAAAAAGAGAAAGTGTAATTCCTACCACTTCAAATAATGGGATAGAGGAACTTCTGGCATTTTAGGCACACAGTTGTTCCATTCTGCTCAGAGAAGCTTGAATCAATGTGGTGATCCAGCACTGTCAAGCAGTCTATCTGCTAACACTCAGGAATAAAACTGACAGCGAACTGCTGGTTTGCCACATTATACAATTTAGTGACAGAGGTCAAGGAAGTCAGTAGGTTTTGAGAAACTGTTTCCTAATCTCTACCCGTTAGACCCAGGGAATGGTCTTCCTCAGATCACGTATGTTATACAAGCTGTGAGTTCAAGAACATTTCCACCATAGGAAAAGCATGCCTGATTTTCATAATTAGAGCATGTTTGTAGAAGGAGTTAGCAGAGAGTGGGGTTTTGATAAGCAGAAGGCAAAGAGAGCTAACAATGTCCAAGACTGCACACAGATAAAGGGCAGGATGTCCTGATTCCCCAGGAGGCTGAAGTTATTATTATTACAACCCTTTTTGCATGAAATAGAATGCATGGCATTCCATGTAATGTGAACAGTAAATACCACATTTACATGTCCACCTGCCTGTGGAATGACAGGCACCCTGTGAGAGGGGGCTGAGATGTTGTCTGAGGTGGTCCTGAATTCACCTAGCAGCACAAGAGACTGGAGAAGACTTCAACATCATCAGAAAAGACAAATTTTACAGCAGGAAGCAGCATGGCACAGATATAAAGGAAGGTGACTATTGCCCTTGCAGAGCTATATAAACCACCTCAGCACCAATCCAGAGAAGAATCTGAGCATAAACAATGCTGGCTATAGGCAAAACATGTGTAATTAATTATAAACACCAGGTAGTTTCAACACAGGATTTCAGTCTCTCTTCAAAGTCTTATCAACATGAAAACTCCTTTAAGTAGCACTCAGTTTTTCTCTGTTATTTAAACAGAGAGTGTATGTGCACTGAGATGTAGATACCTAAATAACTCCATCCATGAGACCAGGCAGGCACCTAGATACTTAATTTGTGTCTGCATGGATGTACCATGGATAGAAGCTCTCGTGCTTTCTTCAAGATTAGCTTTCCAGAAGTGGCTAAGTTTTCCTCTGTACTTTCATCTACATAGTGTGGTATTTCTGAAACAGGTGATGGTAAAAAGGGCATTTTACAAATGACAACTCTCCAGCAAGTCATGTTCTTGATCAGTATTGCGATGTTAAACTATACCCCTGAGTGTTACTTTGGAAAGGAAAGCTTAAATACTGTTCTCCACAAAGAATATGCCAGAATAATGTTTCATAAAACACTAAAATATTCAAAACATCCTTGGATTTGCTCCATCAAAAGCATGTTCCTGACCCCCAATTTTTTTTTTGCTTTAAATACAATCACCAGTGGCAGTATCAATTCCTACCTACTCCCTTTCTTGAACATGGTTATTGCCAGCAAAACAGGGATATAGCTGAAGATAAGCAGGCTTGTTTTACTAAGTAATGTAACTACTTATTTCTGATGTATTACTCTGATTTACTGTTTCCAAACAAATTTTTCATTTGAAGTGTAAAAAGTTGAATTCTATGGTCTGCTTGATGTTTTTTCATGCATGCAAATGTTTTCGAGAGCATTTTGTCTTTAGCCTCCTGTTATGCACACTTTTAAGAGCTTAATTTTTTCTGCCTCCACTTAATATGAAAGAACATTGCACATTTTTGCTGAATGTCAATGAGATAGTTACATTACAGAAATCGTGCCTAAACCACTCGGATACCGTCACTGGGTACCCTATACTGGAAAAGAGTTTAATTAATATAATGTGACCAGCATGAAATGGCATCCCCTCAAAATACAATGCAAAGTGTAGGAAAACTCAACCGCCAGCAAATATTGCATTTATCAGGGTTCTCTTATTTAAAAGATAAATAAAATAAAACGGAGAAGTCTTGCGGAGGCTTCATAAATACATCTGCAATTTATTCGGGTCAGTTAATAGGGGCTTTGTCTCATCAGGCAGGAGACAAAGCAGCATTGGCTTCTCCCCGAGCACCTTCAATGTTTTACTAACAAAGTTACAGTACGTCGGAATATTTTAATCTGACACAAAGAACAACAATAGATCTGACTGCGGGGCTGATAATCTTCTTATCACACCCTGTGAAACCTAGCTCTAATATTTGACTGAGCCTCCATTACTCGGCAACACATTCTAAAAAGGCCAACAATGGAGAGAGAATGAAGTGGAGTGTGGAAGTACCTCCATATCTACATAAAAGAGATTAGAGGCGACAGCGTTCCATTTTACAGCTCAATCATATTGTGTTAGCATGCGCTTATCCGAGCGCGGATGAAATTGAAAGAGAAATAAAAAAGAGTCAGGCAGATAGGAACCAGAAAAGCGAGGCATGAGCAATTTCCAAGGATATAAAAGGATGCTAATGGCGGGGCCCTGTCATTCTTAAAAAGGGCTATTAGGGCACCATCATCTGTTCTTGTGCCCTTACGCTCCTCTAACTAAAGTCAAGCATTTCCTAATGCCATTGTGATCTTTTTCTTCTTCAGATAAGACGTGGTCATGTTTCATAACAACACACTTTCCATTTATTTGATTTATAAATGCAAGGAGACTAATTCTATTTACTGATAAAGCCTTTCCATATATATTTTTTTTTTCTTTCAATATTTCCTTTTGTAGATGGCATAGACGTGTTGTTCAATAAAAGCAACTATTGAAATGCTTCCAGTAGTACAAAAGCACTAATGATTTTATGAAAGAATTTGAACTTTGTATAATTCTAAACCATTCTTTATTCTATGACTGCAATGCAAAATGGTTGGCCAGGGCAGAATGTTACCTTTTTTTACAGGTAAACTCATTAAAAGACTTTCTTAGAATAGCAAAGACATTATTTTGGTTTCTTCCACAAAGACAAATTTTACTGTGGACTGCAAGCCTTTACAGCCAAGATCTTTATTAGTTATTAAGCACTTGATATATAAGGGTCTGTAATTATACTGAACCTTAAGAAATCACCACAGTAAAGAAAGATTTGCTGATTGCTGCTTTGCTGTGCTAGGCACAAATTCGCTACTAGTATAATTAATTGATTCCAAGAGATTTACACCAAAGAGTTACTTAGTCCACTAAGCTACAATGAACTTCTATGCAATTTGCACCTTTTTTCTAACTCATCCTTTTCCCTGTTCTTTTACATTTCAGCATAAAATAACATTTGCTAGCTTATAAAACAGTCAATGATCAGGAATCCAGGCTCCTCTGCAAGTTGTTTTGTGCCAGATGTTAGCTGACCATTGGCAGTCCAAGTTCAGCAGTACTCCATCATTCAAAACCAAGCTACAAAAGTTCATTACATTTGCCCTTTAGCATGTCAAGCCCTTTTGCATTTTGATTTTTGTGATCAAATGCAAGACACTGAGCACAGATTTTATCACTGCTCTCTGTTACCAGAAGGCTTATAAAAAGGATTGTCTTTATTTCCTGGGTTTGTTTTCTTCTCATTTCTAAACAGTCAGGTGAGTAAACTTTGCTGAAGTGTGGCTTTACCACAGCATGTTTTTGAGTTTGCCTTGTAACAAAAGGCTGCCTCACAGCAGCTATGTTCCTCAACAAGATCAGAGCAGACACTTTACAATTTCAAGGCCAGTTTACAGCATCTAATACCTTTTCCATGCTAACCAAAGACATCATTTTAAAGGTTGCTCAGTCTCATCCCTCTGCTCTTCCTACCCCTTACAGCCAAATCAAAGCTACACAGCATATTCACAAAGCAAACTGACAGAAGTTCCCTTGCAACCACTACATAGCATGACTGACTTCTCTGAGAGCTACTCTATTTTGGTTAGGGTGATTTAGGTATCTTCCAAAGATGAAACTCAAACTCATCTATTTAACTCATTCTGACTTAATTTGGGGTTCTTTATTAGCAACCAGTGTAAGACAAAGTAGCTAGTATAATATAGAGTGATGTTTAAATTAGTTTACAATTTGCTTGGGCTCATCTAGAACTGCTCTGAACAAAGCCATTCAGAAATGTCAGCTGTGTTCCTAACCACTGTAACAAATTGTTGCCTGAACGCTGCACACCTAATGACTTCAAATTAGCTTCACTGCGATATTGCCTGACAGTTCGTTACGACTGTTAGCAACATAGCTGGCGTATCATGACCAATAAATTGGTTTCAGTGTGGGCTGAGAAAGGGACTTCCATCAATTTGATTAAAGAAATTACTGTAGCATTCAAAGCATAAAGACAAACTAGTTTAAGAAGACAGAAATAAGTTAACTGTACCAGAAAAACACTGCTTGTGACACAAAAGCTCCTTTATACACCATTTGTGGTACGGGGAGCAACTAACATTTCAACTGTGTTGCATGCTGACCATTTTAGAGACTGTGGCTTGTTGTCTCTTCTCTGAACTAAAATAATGCTTCGTAAATATAGTAATTATTTTATTATTCTTCTTTGATGGTGTTTATGTTTACCGAACATGATCCAGAAGCATGCACCAGAAGAACTGAGGTCTTGTGTTGGTTAGCACAGAGAAGAAAAAAAAAACAAACCAGGAAGACTATCTCTTTCTAGCTGTGATTTCTTTTGATACTACAAATTAAAAAAAAAAATAAAAAATTCATTTTGATACACGAACAAATGAGTGCATCATTTGTTCTACTATTCAGGTGTCCCAAAAACGCATCTAGACTGTGGATGACGTAGCACTCAGAGGAAAGGATACCTGCTCTTATGCTCACAAAGCTCCACTATCAAAATTAGAAAACTTTTTAAAGAGCTGATGAAAACACACCAACATCCTTGCTCATCTGCTGCACTAGAAAAATGCCTTAAGAAACAAGGGGAAAAAAGCAAACCTTTTTAGTGTCTTTACCACTTGTGAAAGGTGACAGACTGAGAACCCTGGAGACGCTCTCCAAGTTCGACTAGTACCTCACAGAACAAGCACAAACACCTCAGCATTGGGTGGAAATAAAACATACCTGAAGTGTTATCTGAAGAAATCACTCCTTTTCTGGGAAAATCCTTTTGATGACCCCCCACTATTCTTGCTAACAATAGTGCTAGTCTGCTTTTACAACATCAACACATTCCATGATGTAGACTGCAGTCATTTCATGCAGTTCAAGGAGCTACTAAGCTATAAGAAGAGACCTTTTCGTACAATACAGTACCTTTGACTGAACAGCTGGTACGGTTCAGGCCTCACACTAGTTCATTCAACGGAGAGAACAATTTCTTTCTGCTATGTGAAAATATAACTGGATTTTTGCACCTCCTGTGGTCAGTAAAAGATACTGCTGCAGTTATGTAATACAGGAAGTACACTTACATTCAACAGCTGCTGAACCACATGAATATAGAGGAGAGGACTTATACTACCCTTCATATCAGGCTAATGCTCTGGATAGCAAGGTAAGTTTATCTCATTAAAGGTAAGACAGGAAAGAAGTTTATTCACTGAGGAGCATGTAAAACTAGCATGTAACATGTAAAAATAGCAACAATAATTCTGTTTCTAAGCTAAGATATCTAACCTATATCCTATGTGTGGATCTTTGAGAAAACTTCAGGCACTGTACTAAGAGATCAAATCATGTTTTTCACCAGAACAGAGTAACCCATGCAATGATTCCAATATGTCATCTCTTTGCAATCAATACTGTATGTACCTGGAATATGCTTAGCCCATCCAATGATCACCACCAGTTCTCTGTCTGCCAGGTCACAAAGAGTGGTAAGTGCTTTGATGTCACTGTCTGGAACAGTGGGGTCAGGCATAGCATAGATCTTCTCTGGTTCAGCCACCAGCAAATGGGAGACAATCTTGTTATCTGTAAAAACAGTCCAGAACAATACAAGATCACCAGTAGCATCATTCTGCTTTCCAAACAGATGCTTCATACTGCAAAGTGCACGAGAATTTTTCTTAAGATACCAAACCTAATTAAACCTTGTTGTAACTTCTACAAGTGGTTACAGCACAAACACAACTGATCCATTAACAGTATTTATCAAGCTAGACAAAGATAAAGTAAGTGGAATGGCAGAACACATGACCACCTCCTAATATTGGAATTCTAACTTTGTATGAAAAGATTCATGCATTAGGATGTATTTCAGACTGTGCAAATACAAAAGTTTTGCCTTCCCCTCATTAGCTGCGACTCTCATTGTCCTGGAAGGCAGGTATATTTTTTTGAGCAAGTAAATACTACAAGCAAATTAGTCAGTCTGAAATCTGTAACTTCTGCCAGTGACTGCAGCTACCAGTCTTTATTTTAGATGTCGCTGTGCGAACTGTTGCAACAAACATGCTCTCAGGGCTTTCTCAGTGCTCATTATCCCATATCTCATCTATTACAGGTACCCTGCCTGCTGAAATGTTAGGAATGACTCTCTACTCCTGGTGGCATATTCTGTAAGAAAAGCAGGGGTATTGTCATGAATTTGGCTTTCAGTGAAACACACCAACTTAGAATCAGGTATAAAATGACCTTAAGTACAAAGCAGACTATGATCTCTCATTTCCAGTCAGTAATAGGTATTAAAATTACTAAGAATAAAGAATGTGGCAACAAATGCAGACTCTACCTCAGAAAACAGAGTTTGTGCAAAAACTCAGTTTTAACCATAGTCACTTACTGGTTACTTTTATCTATAGAGCATTGTAATTTTTCTATTTAATATTTACTTTTTTTTTCATGCAGATGACTTGTGAAATCTGTTTGATCAACTAAGTTATAAGGAAAAGCGAAGAGAGAGAAAAAAAAGCGCTCAAATGAGCCTGTAATATTTACAATGCAGTGTTGCTATTCTATATTGTCTAAGCAGGAGAAACATAAAATGAACATTATATCTACATGGAGGCACAACGGAAATATCTCTCTGCAGGAGCCTAATTTGTTAGTCTGAGAAGGCAGAACTGAAAAAAAAAAAAAAAAGAAAGGGAAAAGGACTAATTTGTTAAGCCTATTAATACAGGATACATGACTATAATTCCCAATATATTTACATTTTACTTGTTATGGTAGGTGCATCGTGTGATCTCAAATGCACCACCGGAATTTAAATCCCAAATGGCACCCGTTAGTGAATTTACACAAATCCATTGCCTCGATTAGGATTAAGAGTTATGAAGCTTGATATAAATGAGATTCCACTGCAATACACAGTGAAGTATTTTCTGGCTACTGAAAAAATTGTCACAATTTTTGGGTAATTTTCCCCTCCTACATGTAAATCACAAGATGGGACACACTGTCCCTATGGGAGAGCTGCAATGGAAGCTGATGGGGACGTGGCTTGCCCAAGAGTGTCAGAGAGGCTCCCTACCAGCCCATGATAGATTTCCCTAAAATACTCACTTGATTCAGATTTCTGATACTTTACTGCTCTTTTATAACACAGACTCCTCGATTCTGATCTACTGTCTCTACAATTTTTGCTTTATTCCAAATTTGTGTGTCAGAAGTTGTGATATATGTTGGCCCTTCAGAAAATAAGTGCAAGAGCCAACTGGAAGCCATCACATCAAGCATGTTTTATTACAAGGGGATATATTCATGCTTTATAGGAACTACAGGAACTATGCCAACTGAGTAATTCTTGATCTCAATATTCTGCTGATTATCAAACTGATTAATGAGGAATTCTATTCTTATTTAAAGATGACAGATGGTAGTTTTAACTTATATTGGCCAACAGCCTTTGCACATTATTTTTGTATTTTGTATTTTTTGTCCTTTCGTATTGTTTAATTTCACACTGAAAACATAATCTTTTTAAGTGAGAAAAGGTACCACTGCTTCTTCCCAAATTCTAATACTTTCACACGTATTGGAAAGAAGGGTAAATAAATTAAGAGTTTATCAGCAGACCATACGAAGCTGAGACCTTCAGCCATGGGTTTAGATCAGTAATAAATGAATGAAGAAGCATTCACACACCCAGGTTCTGAGGAATTGGCCAAAGAACCCTTTTTTCTTTTTTCTTTTTTTTTCTTCTTTTTAATTAGGTTCCTCACCAATGGCTTTTCATAGATCATTCAGTAATACTGAATGTATATTTTGACGCCTGATTTGCAAAACCTGAAATTCTTTTTTATTTCTGCAATCAACAAGATCTACAGGCAGGCCATTAGATCCCACAGTGAATCTGGAAAGTAGAATACAGATCGGAAGCAGGTGTAGAAAAGATCCTCCAAACACCTGTTCTGTTCTTTCCCCATAGGGGGAAAAAACTACATGTATTGGAGCATGGATTAGTATAGACCACAGGAAAATTCTGAGTGTATTAACAAAGCCCCATCACTCAGGAAGGAAATTGAATAGCCATAAGCACTGTTTCTAGGTAAATCTTATTTAATGTTTCCCTAATTAGAATCAATAGAACCCAATTTCCATCTCTGTGCCTTTGTTATGCACAAACTATCGGTCAGGGTCCAGAAAATCTCCCAGGCTACTTGCACACAAAGCCGATTCAACTGTTTCAAGTCTTGACACTTATCTGGCAAGATCTGAAAATTAAGTTTCAGAAATGTTTGTTATGAAAACGTTTGTAATTGGATGAGCTAATAAAAATGGAGACAGATAATGAGTAATGATCTATAAGGAGGTGAGTTTATCTCAGGCAAATGATGCTTACAGAAATTGGTGTAGTTATCATCTTAAAGGTAATGTAATGCACTGCTTTGCAGTAATCTTGGGTTTACATGGAGATTCCTGTATTTCATTTAATATGAACCTCTGCTCACATTAAAGAGCTTGGGGGTTCTGAGTTGGATGATTCTTTTTTTTTTTTAGCCTGTTTGGTCTGGGCTTTTTTTGGTATGCGAGGCTATCGGCATTTCCACTCAATGACAGTATCAAGTAAATGAAAAACTGACAATCTGTGCACTCAGGAAAACTAAACCTCTAATGAAATTAAGCATTAGAGTTTATTAAATTTTATTGTATTATCAGAAAGTTTTTATTATAATGTGCAAAATCTGCTTAGTGCAGCCCTAGATTGTATTTACAGAACAGTGGGACAGCTTATGGAGGCTGAGTAGAAGATGCCAGATTGGACAATTGAAGGAATATAATCAGCATAATGTTTTTTGGAAAGGCAAAAGGAAACTATGCCATATGTTCACTTAAGCCTTAATTTTATGTAAAACTGGCTGTTTTTTCTTTGACACAGCTAAAATGCCCTTTCACTTACAGTTCAAAGACTGTTTATTTGCACTCCAGATCCCCATATGCTCAAACGTATTGTACACAGCACTGTCCCCTACTGGGGAACACGAACGGAAAGAAATTCCATTTCCCATAGAGTCTGGTATTTTCAAGAGCCTAAAACTGACACGCATGTTGTCAGAGGCATGGGGGCACAAGCAAATTAGAGACAAGGAGTTTGCCTGCCTTATTTCTCTGTTTTAGGAGCAAATTAACCTTCTCAGCAGGAGCAGTTGGACATGTGTATTCTTATTTGAATTCGGAAGAGTTTACACCAGGATACACACAGTGTGTCTGCCTTTGCAAGGTAATACAGCAGCCTCTTGCATTACAGCTATAATGCTATTAAATTTACTTCATGGAATTAGTACAGTCAGTGCCTGAGTTTATATAAGCTGCAAAGCAAAACCCCTAACTATTTTTAGTTAATCGCAAAGAGGATGGAACTTGTATTTTAGCAATGAGACGATCATCTCTCTCTCTCTCTCTCTTACTTAATTTCAGCCTGGTGAGATACAATCAAGGACATTATTAAAATATAACAAAAAAAAAAAAAAAACCAAAAAAAAAACCCCACCAAAACCCCAAACAAAAAACCCAAACCCAAAAAGCCTCAACCATTAGGGTACTAAAGCCCAAACTCTCAATCTCTGCTTGTTATTAGTGTGGCATATTGCTGTTTTAATCTAATGCTAGGCAGTGTATTAATCTATAGGTATAAATTAATGAGGCTGTTAATGTATTTTCACTGGGAGGTTGAGCAAACTCATTTAGTTAGTGAAAACTACAAAAATCACTTTCTTGTGAAATCTGAAAGTAGAAGCTTCAATGAACTAATGATCACAGTATGAACCATTTTATGTACCACTGAAAATAATAACCTGTAAATGTAAAATCTGCACTGCATAAAGCACGCTTTTAAACACTACCACCTGTAAAAACACTCTTAGTTCAACTCCACTTGAGAAAGAAGAGCATATTTAAAACAAAATATGTTAACAGCTAAGTGGATATATTGTTCATGGTAGTATCTTCTGGCCAAACCCATGTCCCAGTCAGAAGGAGCTTAGCAAACAGGGCTAGGAGTCAATCTGATGTATTCAAAGAGAAATTCTCTAAGGCTTGTGTACTCACATGGCTTTTTTGCTGGCTGCACTAGCTGAGGGTTCAGGTACGGGCTATTTTCTGCGTCTATTCTGCGCTTGTACTTCTGACGACCTCCACGTACTCTGTCTAGGCGGACACCTACGTTGGGAAAAAAAAAGTAAACATAATTAAACATAATGTGAGGATGTGTTTCAAGTAACCATTTTCTACCTTCCAATATGGATTAAAAATACATGCTTATTTCAAAAGGTCAATTTTAGGAAGCAAGCAAAAGCAAGTGCTACAAGTATTTGCAATCTGCTTTGACTTTTCACACGTGCAGGACTAAGTGTACCAGATCATTTTCTATTTCTCTAAAACCTATTTTTCGTTATTACCTATTGTTGAAAGCTACTAACAAGTTCAGCTGTCACCTGAAAGAGTCTGATCTTAAGTCGCCTTTGCCAGAAGCAGAAGTACAAAGCTGTAATAAACACTGCCAATATACAAGGCTAATACTATGACCAGAAAAGTACAGAGAATTAGCACTTTCAAACAATGCTGGATGAAGTTTAGATAGTCAAAACCAATGGTTCTCATTAACATGGATTAATATGGCCAGAGGATACAAATTACCCTTATTGGAATAAGAATATATGTGGCTTAAAGAGCTGAAATGGTTCCTGAGGGTTGCACGGCTGTATATTTAGATGGTATCAATGAAGAATTAACATTTGTGTTCTACCTCCATATTGTTCATTGCTTCAATAAAGCATTCTGCTATCTGTTTGGTTCAGATACAGAGGAGTTTATTTTCCTGAAACAAGTCATAGCTGCTCTCATAGACAGAAAAAAAAAAAAAACAACAAAAAACAAAGGACACCAAAAAAATATAGTATATCTGTAAAACAAGTATTTTATTTCTTTCTGAGTCACCCAGGCAGATTTCCAGACAACCTATGATCAGTGTCAGTAAAACCAGGCAGTAACCCAACATTGAAGTTGCAAAATTTGGCACACAGGCAGGACAAGCAATAGCAAGTGCATAATTTGTCCCTAATGGCATGGATTTAACTAGATAAGAATGCAAGGACACATTAGGTATCAGTGATCCCTGTGAGTGATCTAAGAGCGTGCAGCTCACCTCTGCAATTTTCATTCTCTGTTTCAACTCTCCTACCTCTGTTTAGCTTTTCTACTATCACTATTATGCCCTACTCTATTACCCACCTCCCTGATCTCTCCTTCACAGGAAATACTTCCAGACCTGGCTTCTGGAGAACAGAGAAGCCACCACCAAAGAATTTACTGCTTATATGCAAAGCAAGAAGAATACAGCACAGAGTTTATGTGCTGTGCATGAATCTGCATGCTCTAGTTACTGGGAAACATCTGCCAGTCTACTTCCATCCTGAAAACCCAAAGATGATTGATTTGGTTTGGGACAAGAATCATTTTGCCAACTAGCTAGAAATCCAAGGCCAGCTCTTGTTGCTTTGATTTGGTTTCTTCTTCTTTAGTATTTCTTGTTTCACACACACACACACACACACACACACTTTCCTGTTCTATCTTCTACTCTGCAAGCTAGCATGAAAGTAACACACCACAACACTCACTAGCTGACCCAAGGAATACAGCAGTTTACTGACCCAGTGCTGTGCTCCTCTACCAGCAGGGATGGCTTTGCATACCTGGGGTTCTCATCTGCCCCAATGGGTCACTGGTATCTGTATAGGTTACCAAAGTGGGTAATGATCACCTCTATTGAATAGCGAAATTTCAGCTGGTTTACTGCAGAAGATTCACTATTTCACTACCTTAAACTCAAGAAGTATATTTCTTATTGTATGTCACCATCTATATTTCTGTGAATCACATTATATGAACGTGTCCAAACAAATTAGTGTATAATTATGAGTCAATTCTTATATATGGTATTTATTTATTTCACTACCAAGGTCATGACCTATTGGTGATCTAAGATATGCTATAAAATTCCATGAATCCAGCAAAACATGGATATTTTATGATTGTTTCTAAAATTAGACTCTGAAATGCATAAGCAAAACTTTAAAAATTGTTAGTCAAAAGCTTTTCAGACCTAACGATAACTCAAGTGTTCTCCAGCCTTCAGTTAGGAGTTTGAGGTACACCTGAAGCAAATGGCACCCAGGAAAAATACACAGTTGTACAAAATAAAAGACTGAGCCTTGGCAGTTGAATATTCAGAAACAGGTAGAGGATTGGAGCAAGCCACATGTTATACTGGTGGGATTATTAAAAAGACTGCCCAGCACTTTAAGAAAAATAGATAGCAAATGATTTCTGCATAATTCAGATGCAATCCTTCTTTCTGCTTGGGAGCAGATTTCATAGTGATAAAAGATGGATAGCATCAGATAGAAGTATGTTTAATCAAAAAGTAATGGAACTGAAGCTTAAATTAAAATAATATAAATCTACCAAGAGGAACATTTTTTTTTACCTCCTTTGCATTTACCCAGATACACATTCAAGCCGTTCACATACTCAGTGGATGTCACAATAGCAAAATTATACACAGACCCACATGCTCACCTATTATACAGAGCTGCATCTACCAATATAGCTTTCTTTTTTAAAAAAAGAATTCTAAATAGCAGGGGAGTAACAGTATTACACACTTTAAAATTACCTAAATCTACAATAGAACTAATTCTAGTCTTAAAGCATTTTTGATAGTACAATACCAACAGAATACAAATTAGTTTATAACCCCAGCACTAAAACTGATACAGATTTTACCATCATTTTAGCTCCTAAGCTCTCCCAGCTCCTAGTACCATTACAAAGCAGGTAATATTTTAATTCCCAAGAGGCTTTATAGAAGCAAATACAATGGAAAACATCACCAAAGAGAGTATACTCATCTGATACTCCATAAAAACTAGGCTTTTGGAAGGCAGAAAACTAAAATCCACTACACTACAATTTTTGACTGCTCTCAAGACATTAACAGCTGAAGACTTCTTTGTTAGAGAAAGAAAGGAAAACAACTTTGTCCTTAAAGATCTTCATTTGGGGTGGGAGAGGCTTAACACCTTGACCACAGAAGTAACTGCTGTAATCCAACACATCCTCTGTACTCAGACTATGCAAAAGGATATTGTGGCATTTAGTTACAGCACAGGGTAAAGGAGACATGTGCTTTAACTCTGCTGTGCATGTGGCCTGCCAGAGCCTTCAGCCCATTCACTCACCCTGTCAGTCCTCAATCACAAAAAGAAAAGATATCCACCCAACTACATGAACCCAAGGCACATCTGCCAGTGAATTGGACTGTATGTGTTACGATCATAGATTTTTCAGGGTCAAAACATCCCTTAATGTCACACTGAAGACAAGAAAGTTCATTGCCAACATTCCCCAACACTGAGCTTGCTTTAAAAATTCTTCAAAAGAAACAAAAGCCCAAATAAAAAAACCAGGGATGCCAACAGGGCATCTTATTTAGTACAAATAGAAAGAACAGTTCTGCTACCACCTGTCATACAATTTCAACAGTCAAGTGCAACACATTGACGTTATAGTTTGGGACAAGTAGAGCCCATGAACTCTGTGTTCAGGAGTGTATCAGTAAAGGATAGGTTCAAGATCAGAACCAAACCCACAGTCTCAACTTGCTATGGATGTGCTCCCCATCCAACAGCCCTACACGACAGCTGTATGGCAAACACACATTCTACACCAACACCTCTAACACAGCACTCTATATATTAAATATATTAAAATCTCAATTTTTGAGATATGTAACCAGATAATGATATTTTTTCTAGTATTTTGGGGTTTTTTTTCCTTTAAAAATAGTATTAGTAGAACTAAAATATTTATTGAAGTTTTCCAGATTAAAAAAAAAAAACAACAAAACCAGGAAAATATTGCTTCTGCAAAACAAGTGGATCAAGCCAATGTCTCATTTCAGATTTTGCTAATTCAATAAAGAAAAATGTTTCTGGGCAACCAGATGAAAGTAACATTTTGGAAAATTCACTTTTTTTTTTCCCTGGATGGGAGTGATAAAAAGGCTGCATTTTGGCAAAGGAACAGGAAAAAAAAAATCTCTTTAGTTAAAGCCCAGAGGTGGCTTGTTTTGTTGTTTTTTCTTTTTTTTTTTTTGTTTGACAAAGGAACTGATATTAAATGTGTTACTTACACACAGAGCTCAGTACTCAACCTCTCTTGAAAGGAACATTAACTTTGCATGAACTAATCATCTACACGCTGCATTTTCGTGCACTGTCATTTATGCATTAAGACATAAAAAGAACATGCATAAAATCTACTTAGGTTTTCCATGCAAATGAGATTTTGTGTAAATAAATTCTATTATTTCCTAGCACAAGTGATTCCTGTTGAAGATGGTCCATAAACAAAGATATCCACATGAAGAAAATGTGGCATAAAATGTTTAATAAGGGTCCTATTGTTGCTTTACATTTTCAATGGTTCCATATGAGGTTAAGTACCCTAATCTGTGACACTCACAAATACAAATTAGGTCACATGCAACAGGTGACAAGTTTTAATTGAATGTCTTCTGTCTGCAATTCTGACAAAATGTGAATGGAAATAAATGAGTCTGGCAAGACAGCCCTGAGCCTTACAATACCCAATATCTCATTATTTTTAAACAGCTATCTATAAACTGATGCTGACAAGCCTTGAACCTTTTATTTCTGTTCAAGAAGAGGTGAATGTGCAAAAAGGGAAGGAAAAAAAAAAAAAAAAAAGAAGAGGAAAAACAGAACAGCTGCTTTGTTGCATTAAACATATAATACCCACTATTAGCTCTCAAATATCACAAAATAATACCTTTAACAGTTCACATAAAAACTTATTTTATAACCCCAACCTGTTTCTCTTCTGGAAGAGATATATTCTCTGCACTCAGTCCCTAGCACCTAAAAGTGATCTTTTCTGATCATTATACTCCCAGAACTTGATTAGAATTATGCTAGACTCATGCTGATTTCCAAGAGACTGTAATTAGGTCACTAAATACAGGCTACAAAACTTCCACTTTTTTTCCTTTTCTTTTCTTAAAGGGAGGAAGGACCTACATGGCAGCAAAATGTGTGTTATTTGTAAGCTGTGGAGGAAAAGCAAAGCACAACTAAGACTATGAATATATATAAAGCCCCTGATGCTTCTGAAATTAAACACCATCTCATAATACTTCACATCCCCTGCCTTACTAATATACTAATAATTAGGATGCAGTGTAAAATACTGCAAAAGCTGTGTAAAATAACACAGAAAATACTGTTGCTAATTGCACCATTAAACTTCATGTCAATGTGCTTATATATCATAACCATACTATTTAATTGTATATGCCTTGGGTTTTTAATTACGCATAAGACGTCCTGGGACAAGGTATAAGAATAAATAAAGGCAATCTATCACTACCTAAACACCACAGTTCTTACTCTAATGCTATCTTGTTCCCGAGTTCAAATTACAATCAGTTTAATGAAGTGGAGCTTGCTGGCCTGTAAAGTCATTACTGCATCAACACACTTGCAACCATTACTTGAAGGCGACAAGCGCAAGACTGGTCAAGTTGGCTTGGCTGGTGATCCAAAGGCTCCCCGGGACTCTAAAAGGTCAAAAAGTAAGTTTGAGCAAGGCCATAGCAATGCCTGAAGGTCAAAAGCAGGCCTTTACTCTAGATCACATCACCAGAGCTTATAAAGAATTCAAGAGCTGTGCTAGTGACAACTCTAATAGAAGAGAAGTCTAACAGAGGTTCTGGACCATTTGCTGGTGACTCTCAAGAGAGATGGGAAGATTGAAATGAAATGCATTATAATAATCGGACTGTGAAGTACCACTAGCGTGAATCAAGACCTCAATACCCTTTTCAGATCCAATACTATGTGGTTTTGTGATATTTCACTTAGCAACTTGGATGATGTAGGATTCTGGAATTAATCTGAGATCCAGAAATTATGGGAGTTGAAACAACTATATAAAATCATACAGGTCCTCTTGGGACCAAAATAACAGATTGCTTAGCATTAGGATTTCTGTCTAGAGGATGTGATTTCAAGTTTTGTTTTGCTGGAACAGAATGAGAGAAAGGATTGTTCTCATGCTACTAGAGCTTTAAAACTGGCATACTGAAAAATCGGAAGTTCTTTACCCTAATTTTGTTCTTTTCTCTGATTTTGGGGGCTTTTTCTGTGCCACAGTTAAGATGAGCAAAATTCAGTTTCCAAACTGCAGTAATCTGGCAAAGACTGACTTACAGTTTCAGTTAAGGTGGATTTATATTGCCAACTGAGTCTAAACATACCTTGGTACAAAAATAATCTTCACAAAATTTTGGGACTTCTACAAGGTTCAAGCGGGACATAGAACTGCTTGAGAGAGTCTAGCACAGAGCCACAAAGATGATAAAGGGAATGGAACATCTCTCTTATGAGGAGAGAGCTGGGGCTCTGCTGCTTGGAGAAGAGGAGACTCAGATGTGACCCCATCAATACTCATAAGTATGTAAAGATGAGTGCCAGGAGGATGGAGCAAAGCTCTGCACAGTGATGCCCAATGACAGAACAATGGGCAATGGGTGGAAGCTGAGGCATAGGAAGTTTCCTTTAAACATGAGAAGGAAATTTTTCACTGTGAGGGTGACAGAACACTGGAACAGGCTGCCCAGGGGTTTTGTAGAGTCTCCCTCTTTGGAGATATTCAGAACCCACCTGGATGTGTTCCTGTGTAATCTGCTATAGGTGATCCTGCTCTGGCAGGAGGGTTGGACTGGATGAGCTTTCGAGGTCCCTTCCAGCCTCTGTGATTCTGTGTTATTCTGTGAAGGTTTATTTATGGAAATAGGATCTTGACATTGTCTTCTCTCATAACAGTAACCATACTATCTGTACTATACTCTAATTCCAATAATACCAATAATAATAATAACAATACTATCTCGCCTTTCTCATATTTATGCATTGATTAATTAGGAACTACACTTTTGTTGTTTTTTATTCTTTTAAAGAGTAAGATAATGCTCTGTGGAATCTCACCAATTTCACACTTCATCCTTTCAAGTGTCCTCAAAAGGTAGGTGTGAATACTGAATTTACTCCATCTCTCTGCAGGCTAATCTATGGCACTGCAAAATCTGGACCAGGTGGCACAATGGGAACACAGCCCAAGAAGCTTAAACCATGTCTCAGCCTCTGGTTGGGAAGAGTACATTTTTAGAAGACTTTTTATCATGATTTATAGCCTAAGTATGCTTTATCAATTTTAACCTATACAGAAGACTGTACTGGAAACTAGAATAATCTAAAGTAATTTAATGAGTGCATGCCACCTTGATGCTAAAAAATATGAGGCATTTTTAAACCTAAGCATCAACATTGTACGAAAATGCGAGCTTGGAAAATGTAATAGATCCTCTTACAACTTGGCATGGGTTTGTAGCCAAAAAATGAGCATTTTTTTTCCTTCTGTACTGTCATGTTTGTAAAATTTTTTTATATTTTTTTTTTTTTTAGTATTAGATAACAGTTATACAACAGAGATTCAATTAGGGCCTTGGAGTACTCTTGCAGTACAATTAGAGGTTAAATCCAACTTCAAGATAAAATCATATATGACTAGTTTGGGTGTCTTTGGCAAACAACATGGCTTTTCTGTACTTTGCTCTTCCTGTCCACCTACTGTAACTTTCTGTTTCTGAAAATTCTACCTGCTACAGGAGTAAAGTTCAACACTGACTTCAATAGTGTTCATAGTACAGATCACCACATTTTATGACTGTGAGGAATTTGAAATTTCTGGTTCCTGCTCCCTTTCTGACTTCTCTATGCAGCTGCTTTATTCTGAAAAGGGAAATCTTTACCTGCTACTTTGGTAGGAAATAGACCAGCCATCTAGATTAATATATTCAGAAGGTATGTTACATGCCAAGGTTAGAAATCCGATTGCCTGGAATGTTTCTACGGTGAATAAAAAATTCCTTTCTTACCAGGGGTTTCAATCTAGTTTATGTTGTGTGGGCATTTGTCTGCACCTGTAACTGACACTGCTTCAGCTGAAGGTCTTACACCTGGGTTGGCACAATCCCAAGCACAAATCCAGGCTGGGTGGCAAATAGCTGAGAGCAGCCTTGAGGGAAAGGACTTGGGGGTCTGGGGTGATGCAAAGTTCAAGATGAGGCTGCAATGTGAGTGCAGCCCAGACAGCAACTGTGTGCTGGGCTGCAGCAAGAGCAGCTGTGGGCAGCAGGGCAAGGGAGAGGATTCTGCCCCTTTGCTCTCCTCAGACCCCACCTGCAGCACTGTGTACAGTTCTTGAGCCCCCACCACAAGCAGGATATGGAATGTTGGAGCCAGTCCAGAGAAGGCCACCAAGATGCTCATCTGTTGTGTGCTACAATTAATCTGAAACTTTCTTCTTATCCTCACTTCTCTGTTTAGTATTAAGGAATGCCATTGATGTGTCCTTAATAATAATTAAAATAATAAAGATGCTCTATTTAGCATCTTTACTCAGATGCTAAATAGAGCAAACCAACTTTTAGTTCAGAACTCAAAATCTGTCTGCAAAGTTTCTTAAAGGAGAGAGAAATGAAGGCATTATAATAGGACATTTCTAAGACAATGGCTCTTTAACACAGCTCCTCCTTTTCCAAATAACTTCACATTTACATATACATTCTTACACATATGAGAAGCATTCAAAGTCATGGTCTAAATGAGTGCATAAAATCAAAATGTTGCATCATTAAATTCCCAATTGTGTGTTCAATTAAAAGCTGAACTCATGAGTCAAAGTGGCCTTGCCATGGGGAGGTTTCATGAATAGCCTTTACCGAAACTCACAGAACTCTTTTCAAGACATATTTGTGTTTTATACAAAGTATCAGAGAGTACAAACATTTGTTCTGATATTTTGCAGAGCACTGAGAATACTGCAGGTATCAGTGGAAGACCTGTTTGAAGGGATGTTGTCAACTCAGTTAATGTTCTTAAATATTTAAATAGGTATTCGTATATTTACATAACATCACTGAAACAAATGTTTTAAAAATGTTTCCTCTTTATCTTTATATAAGCTTTACCCCATTATTCCATGAACACCAGCATCAAAGAACAGGGCATTCACCAGAATCAGAAAGTGAAACTGAGCAGAAAAATTTAAAAAATCAAAATTAATCAATCAAATTCTGCTGATAAGTCCTGATTTTGAAAGAGAAGGCTCTGATCCTTCAACTGCATTACATGGGCAGATCTATACAGTCTATAAAAGCATCAGATTTGGTGGAGAGTCGTAAGATTTAAAAAATGTATTCTGTTTTTTTAATCTTCTAAGGTTCACTTCTTTCCCCATAACACAAAAAGACTAAAATATTGCAGCCCAGAAAGCCAACCTGCAGCCTGGCCTGCTCCCTGCAGTCAAGGGAGGTGATTCTCCCCCTCTACTCCACTCTGGTGAGACCCCAACTAGAGTACCGTGTCCACTTCTGGAGCCCCTGGGACAAGAGGGATGTGGACATGCTGGAGCGTGTCCAGAGAAGGACCACGAGGATGCTCAGAGGGCTGCAGCACCTCTGCTATGAGCACAGACTGAAAGAGTTGGGGCTGCTCAGTTTGGAGAAGAGGAGGCTCCCAGGTGACCTTCTTGTGGCCTTCCAGTATCTGAAGGGGGCCTACAAAAAAGCTGGGAGGGACTTTTTAGGCTATCAGGCAGTGACAGGCCTAGGGGGAATGGAGCAAAGCTGGAGGTGGGGAGATTCAGAATGGATGTGAGGAGGAAGTTCTTCAGCATGAGAGTGATGAGAGCCTGGAATGGGTTGCCCAGGGAGGTGGTTGGGGCCACATCCCTGGAGGTGTTTGCAGCCAGGCTGGGTGAGCCTGTGGGCAGCCTGCTCTAGGGTAGGGTGTCCCTGGGCATGGCAGGGGGGTTGGAACTGGCTGATCCTTGTGGTCCCTTCCAACCCTGACTGATTCTATGATTCTTGTTTATGCATATTTTTAAAAATCCCAAGACTGCACCTGGTTTTACCAGATGAAATCTGCAAAGAGCATCAGATTAAATTCTTACAGTTCTTTTAATAAGTGGTTCTGTGATTCATCTTGGTAAAGCAATGGGAAAGAAAACGAAGCACAAGGAGTAACAGGTGCAGGCAAAGTTCTGTGGGCATAAGTGGAAAAAAAAATCTAAGTAACTCTTCATTTTGAATTTTAAGTATTCTTCTGAACATATTTAACACTTCATTCATGCCCCAAGTGTAACTGACTTATATATTAGCTCATATATCCTGCCAGCCTCTTAACATGACACTGTGCCTAGCACACTGGAGTGATGAGTTATCCTGTTTGTGGTCCCTGCATCTCAGCTCGAGGTATTACTTCACCAATTAAGTGAAACTTTATTTGTGATACCACTTTATTGATGCCACTGCTAGGAGATTTCTGCACTAAAAAGATAATTGCCAGCCTGCATAGTGACTGTTCTTTCATAGTTAGCACGAAGAGTGAATCAAAGTCAATGCAGAAAATCCCAGCTGAACAGCATTGATTGTTACGTGCTCAGTGCTTCCCAGCCTTTTTGACTGTCCATAATGCTCCAAACAATTAACACTGAGGTAAATTGATTTCACTTTAATAAAACACAATAAATTTTGCAACAATTAATAATACACTCTGATTATAAACTGTCCCTATTCTAAAAAGAGATTACCTAATCTCATAGGTAATGTTGGGCCTTTGGGAAATGGGTTAATAAATTCTAGTATTCTAAGCCTAGCAGACTGATTTACTGCGAGCTTTCCCCCAGTACAGTTATGGAAGATGTCTATCAAATTGCTTATGAGAACAAATTTATGGAAAAGATCCAAGAGTAATGCTTTGTTCTTATTAAAATACATTAACATGCATGTAATTTTAGCCAGACTAAACGAATGGAACAAAACAAAAAGAAAGGGAAAAAAGGTCAACAATTGTTGTCACAAGAATTATTCTTCTGCACAAGAAATAACACCCCCCTGCTAAAACTGAGTTTATATCAAAGATGTTTGTCTGAGGAGAATTTTTTTTTTTAATTGTAATGGCAACTGCTATGAAGAAAAATCATACAAGGTGTACTGAATACAGAGAAAAGTCTTGAGAGGTGTTGGCAAACAAAGTCCCTGCACAGTTCAGTTGTTAAGTGCTTAGAATTTGCCCATTTTGCACCTCCAGATTACTCTTGTGAGATCCAGTATTATACAAAAAAAAAAAAAAAAAAAAGCCTGTGTCTTCCTCTTCCTACTCTCTGCAATGTGCTTTATTTGTTCCAGAAGGTACTCTGATCCCCAGGTCAAATTTGGATTAATTTTTAGATGCTCAAGCTTCTCTGTACTGATTTTAATCCAGACTAGATATATTCGGAAGAATGGTATAACAACATGCAGGAAGTTCTGGGGGAGGGAAAAAAGGCACTGCTTATTACATTACTATACTAACATGAGTAAGATCTTGCCTGTATTTTCAAGGGAAAACAATTCAAAAGTTTTTCCTTGAAGCCTTAACTTACTTAGCCTGCAGAAAAGGAACAGAGCATTGAAGAACATGCCTGTGAGTATGTCTATATCCAGCAAAACCGTGTGTCACTTATAGGAAATAGCAAAATGTTTTCTGGGAATAGTCAATCATATTTTTTTATTGGAGAAAATCGAAGTAAATGGCACTGAGGATGGATTCTAGGAAGGCCTTTGGGACTGAAGATGGGATCTTTTTTAATCAGTGATCTGAGTAGCCTTAACAAATCTGCTGTTTTCTGATACCGTTTCTCAGGGTTTTACATGTTGCCCATTCGCTGACATGCAAGATTTATGTGAACACTGCACACCTTGGCAATGCTCAGGAGCATTTGTTTCTTGAATTGAGGCAGGTTTTAGAAACTGTAACAATTCATTTTTTTACTGCCTTTCCCCCATTTTACAGAGTTAAGTTATTTTCCACTTGTCATGCCACTGTGTCAGAGACGGTGTGGTAAGGTAGATTGATACCTCTTTATTATTCTCTCCAGGTTGTGCCTTTCTTTTTAGGTTGCTGAGTGATCTTCCTTTCAAACTACCCAGGAAATGTGGAAGTATGGTAAACTTCTCTAATTAGCATCAGGTTTCTGTTGGGTCTCTTGTTCTCTCCGTGATGGCACCTATGTACTTCTTGAAAATAGATTAACTTGCAGTTAAGTACTAGGTCACTAAGAAACTTGGCTGGATATCCTAAATACATCAACACAGCACAGTTTGTGATAATTGGATCTTTGAATTAAGACCATGAGTAAAAAAAAAAGCAAAAAACAAGAATATAGTGAAGAATTTAAAATGAGAATCTGATCTTTGCCAGTCCTTTTCACACTCAGAGTGAGGTTTAGTACAACTTCCACAGACCAAAGATTACTCAAATTCCACATCAAAAACTTCCTAATGTTCAAATTAATTCAGAGCCAAAGTTCTGTGATTTTGACTGGTACCTTCCCTACATCCCGAATGCGTGTGGTAAATTTTTCAACTCAAAGCTATTTCCTCAAACCAAAATCAAAACACACTTTAAAATCCTCTATGTGGACTTGAAATTTTCAAAATCACGTAATTAGAAGATGGGGAAATTCTCCACCTACATAAAGTTAAAAAAGCTTTTAATATTCTTGGAGTTTATTTGCCCTATTTTGTTCTCTTGCTTCTATTCTGTGGAGTGAATTTTAATTTTTGTAGTAAACATGAAGGGATGCAGTCTATGCTTTATGTTTCTTAAGCTGTGGAGTGCACTGTATCATTAAGGTATAGAATCCCTGTCAAAACTCCACACAGGTGGCAACTGTCACGGTGAACGAGACAGACAGGGATTTTGAGTGCTGGATACTACACTTAATAGCCAGAGAAGCTCTTAAATCCTGTTTAAGAAAGAGGGCACATAATTTATCTAGAGAAAATCCTCCCCTGGTAGCACATGCATAAAAAGAAAGGCTCCATTTGCTGAGCTTTAAAGACCGATTAAAAATAAATGCATCTGTCTATCATGGGCATACCTTGCAACATGAGAAAAATCAAACAAACAAATAAGTTAGGTACACAATGGCTGAAGTATCAGTTAAGAAATTTTGCCTGGGCTAGCAGAGATAGCAAAGGGTTCAATGTCAGTTAGGAAGACCAATATGATACATAATGCAATGAAGAGACATTTACTGATCTGGGCCATCAGCAGATGTTTTCTAGATAGCTCTTACATGATGTGCATCATAAAATGAATGGTGATTCCAAAAGTATACTGCCAAAACTGGTTAATGCATATTATTTGATTTTAAGAAGTGTAAAATTAAGTCAGTTTAAGAAATTAGAACAGATAACAGATCTTATTACATGCAATTGCAACGAAGTCCATCCTGCCAATGGCAAAGATCAATGGCTAGGCCAGTAATTCCTCCACTGAGAATAGGCAGGGACAGACAAAGAATTCCTTTATGTCCTTTTCATTCAGCAATAGATACCACAAATAAAAGGGGTGGGTTATTTAGTGCTACTTTCAATTTACATTATTAATGTGAGGAACCAGACTGAATACTGTTTTACAAGAAAGGAAGCACTGCAAAGTAACAAAACTACTTAAAGGTACAACAACTTCACTTTTAAAAGTCAGCTGCTTTTGATGTGTAACTGTAAAAAATAAAACAAAACTTCAAATATTTACTTTGCAGGTTAAGATCAATGAAAATTTTCCCCCACCAAATAGGTGATCTTGACACAGCCTATGAAAAAATGGGTAAGTATCTTTCAAGAGCAGGTTTTCCATCATACTTTATTCTTCAATAAGGAGTGGTTTACCGGAGGACAGACTGCAAGATTAGTCACCCGTTCGACTGCACAAAGGTCTGCTATTAAAATCAGGTGATTTTATATAGTTTTCTTGATAAACAAATGCCTGCAGTGCTGACTCAGAAAACTCTGACTCAAACTCCCACTCCACTAAAATCCCAACTGCACACTTCTTCCAGCAGGAAATAATGTTCAACACACCTTCCTAATTAACATAAGCAGTATTAATGCCATTTATCTTTTTTTTTCATTGTTTTTTTTTCCTTCAGTTACTTCTCCAGCAAAATGCACTACATTTTATTGTTAATCATGATTAAAGAAAAAAAAAGAGAGAGATGAGCCAAATTAATTACGGTCCTCTGTCAATCTGTATGGTTGAGGCACAACTTTTACTGTTTTAATTAAATGAAGAAATGGGGCTATTGTTTAAAGGCGTTAAAGGAGGCAATTTGAGACTTGAAGTAAAACCTTTTTTGTTTTTACTGAGGGGCAGAGATGCCTATAAAAGCAATGCAGGTCTCTATTTGATTTTCACAGCATCTGTGAAATTTATAAGAACCACAGAAACAATTAACTATCCATCTTTTCTTTTAGCTAAAGCACCACTAATTCTAACGGGTTTGGACTGTGAAGACATTTTTGCCTACAAAATGCTGCTGTGAATTCATTCCTGAACTAGCAAGAAGACAGAATCCTTAAAGAAGAACAAGATGAACAGGAAAAAATTCTGAAGTAAAAAAACCCAAACAACAAAAAAGCCATACAGGTTGTCAATGATGGGGAAGAATAGTGAAATTATATTATTACCAATATAAAGCTGATCTTTTATAGGGCAATAGTAAATTCTGCTTCTATTAAAGACAGCAAAGTTTTGCCACTGCATACTGCTGGAACAAAAAGGTCCTTTGCCCTCTGCATTGAAAAAAATGCTCACCAGGCCAAATTCAGAGCAGTTGGCTCACTCAGGTAACATAAATACACAAGGAGAAAACAAAGACCTCTGCTCAGGTTAAAACTCCTTCAGTCCTTGAAGCAGTATCAACATAGAATTTTGAGGTGACACGAATAAGTCTTAAAAGTCCCAGTTACAGCCTGTATCCCCAAACTGCAATCAGCAATTTCTGAGTCAAATGGCTTTCAGAGAGTCCTTTCTCTGTTTCTGGGTGTGTGTGTGTATGCACATAGCAATGTACACCCAGATCACAAGCTGTTTCTCAGGCATGCAGTGGCTTATGCAGCCATCAGTTGTAACTACCATTTTATTCCTCAGTCCTACTGAACAGGACTGAGTAAGCCCACTGAACAAGGTGGGTTAAGTAACACATGTAGAATGCAGGTCCGCACAATGCTACTGCTCACTACACTAAAATGGGATGTGCCACACAGACTTCAGAAAAACTTTGGGAAATTCACCAGGTTAAGAAGGCATCAAAGAGCACATCTGCTGGTTACACAGTACATATCACATAACTTGACACAGTGTATTCCAGAACAGAATAGAATCAGCCAGGTTGGAAGAGACCTCCAAGATCATCCAGTCCAACCTAGCACCTAGCCCTAGCCAATCAACCAGACCATGGCACTAAGTGCTCCATTCAGTCCTTTCTTGAACACCTCCAGGGCTGGGGACTCCACCACCTCCCTGGGCAGCCCATTCCAATGCCAATCACTCTCTCTGGCAAGAACTTCCTCCTAACATCCAGCCTATACCTCCCCTGGCACAACTTGAGACTGTGCCCCCTTGTTCTGTAGCTGGTTGCCTTGGAGAACAGACCAACCCCATCTGGCTACAACCTCCCATTAGTTAGTCCCAATCCACTGAGAAAAGTGAATTACAAAAATTCCAGTGACTTCAATGGGCTTCAGTCATCAGTTCTTTGTGGCACAGTACCTTTTTAACCACTACAAACAAATCTTGCAAGAACAATATACATTTTTGGGGGGGAAACTGATAGAAAAGTTCCACATCACCTTGAGACCACAAAAGAAATAAAATGTTTTAACTCTCATGCTAAGTATATATATATATATATATATATATATGCATATCTATATAAATAAAATATATTAAA
>VWZI01007259.1:240230-284376 GCA_013396835.1 Psilopogon haemacephalus | reverse complement strand
TTATTGTATTTATATATTAAAAAAATTAATACTAAAGCATACCTTCTTGCAATCAGACGTTTTTATTATACTTTTTAAATTACTCTCAGAAACCTTCAACATGAGAAATATTTGTTGCAAATGGGTTTTGACGTGTATGTGTGAAGTCAGACACAGGGATTTTCAATCAAAGTCTGTCTTCTAGCAAGCTCCATAGTAGAGGGCTGGCACAAGAGGGAACGTTGAGTAATTACAAAACTACATAATGAGTCATCTTCGCTTTTTCTGACTCACTCATTTTTGTGACCAGCAGAGGCTCAAACAGCAAAGCTGAGGCAGTCTGCTGGTTTACATAGTCCCCAATTTCACTCCAAACATCCCTGGACCAGAGGTATCATCGAAGAAAAAAGGCTGAGAATATAAAACATTGCTACTCTCCTGATTTTCTCTAAATGCTCCAGGTAGCCACCACTTTATCCCGTGTACACCACGTTCCGTTACTGTCCAGCCTAATAAAGCCTCCTGTCACAGCGATAGCTTTTCATCTTCAGAGCTCTTTTCTCCTCTCCTGATAAGGCTGCCAACTCTGCTCTCTGTAAATGAGCCCAGGCGAACACTTTATTTTCAGCTCGTGGAAACAAAAAGGGCTACTGCTCAGCTTCAGAGCTTGAGGGGGCGGTTTTCTATCTTCAAAGCATGACCAGGGCATTTGAAAGGGATTAGAATTAAACTGGTAAGCTTAGCTTAAAATAAGAAACTTGAAGCAGGACTACTGCACTCACAAACCCTGCTTTTTCTTTAAAAAGCTTTAAAGTCTCAAAAATCCCTTAGGAATGGTCATTTTATCTCTTTTTTTTTTTTTTTCCCCTTTTTTTTTCCCCTTTTTCCTTTTTTTCCCCTAATTTGTGTACTTTTTGGTGACTGCTTAGATAACAGTGCTAGCCAGTAACCCATGTCACTATCAATAGCCACACACACATAGCTGTGCAACCCACTTACAGGACAGATGGTTATCCCATCCCAGTGCTCTCCACCTCAAAAACATGGCAATTGCAGCTTCAGCTTCCTTCTCTAAACAGCAAGTAAATTAAAAGTTTTTTTGCAATCAGTGGTCAACCTCATGAGGTTCAACAAGACCAAATGCAAGGTCATGCATCTGGGTCGAGGCAATCCCAAGCACAAATACAGGTTGGGCAGTGACTGGCTGGAGAGCAGCCCTGTGGAGAGAGACTTGGGGGTGCTGGTGGATGAGAAGCTGCATCAGGAGCAGTGTGGCCAGCAGGTTGAGGGAGGTGATTCTCCCCCTCTACTCTGTTCTGCTGAGACGCCACCTGGAGTGCCTTCCCTTTAACATTTACCCATGTGCTCTCTGTTTTGGTGTTGGACATCCCCAGGTTGAGCTCCATGGATTCCAGTTAATCATTGATGCAGAGGGCTACACCCCCTCCCCTTCTCCTACTCTATTAACTTGAGGCTTTTAAATGACGGTGATTCATTACCATCATGATGATGTAATGGAAAATTAAATAATAAATCAAAATTTTCCCATTGTCTCAAAATAATAATCCTTCAAGTACTCTTTTTTTAAATAGAATAGAATAGAATAGAATAGAATAGAATAGAATAGAATAAGCCAGGTTGGAGGAGACCTTCAAGATCATCCAGTCCAACCTATCACCCAGCCCTAGGCAATGGCTCTAAGTGCCCTATCCAGTCTTTTCTTGAACACCTCCAGGGATGAGGACTCCACCACCTCCCTGGGCAGCCCATTCCAGTGGCAAATCACTTTCTCTGTGATTTAAGAGCTCATAGTTATCCTCTCTAGTTAATATTGCTAGCATGGAGCATGTACAAACTGAACTTTCATGCCTGCCAGGGTTCAGATTTGGTTGCTGCTGTCTGTCTCTTCTCAAAGGGAAAGGAAAACTGAACTCATGTTCTCCCTGATATTTACATTTTTAAAATAAAAATATATTTCACACTTAACCCAATTTAGATTATTGCTGTGTCCCATCTTTTATCATGGAAGTGTCCATCACAAAATTAAAGCAACTACAGTCCAGAATAATTTCCATTATTTCCATGTGACTTTGTGCCCCACCACAGAAATTTTTCTACCCTTGTCCATTTTAGAATTCTTGTTTCTGATGTGGTACACACTCCTGTTTCCCTCTGCATCTAAAGGTAGTTGAGAGTAGTATCTTATTGGAAAGTACAGTTAAAAAATCCCTACCAGGAAATAATTTGTTGGGTAAGACATCTACAATTTTGACGATTTATTCACAGTAATGGACTTTGAACTGGTCTATAACAAGTACATGAACATTAAAGAAAACCTAAACAGAGCTGTAATGCTCAATCTGGAACTTAGTCTGAAGACCACTGACTCTGCTGAGTGCTTTGGTAACTCTCGAGCAAAGACTTGAGCACTTGAAGGGAAATTTTTTTCCCTATCAGAACAGAGGAGGTAGCTCTGTCTTCTTTGAATTAAAAAAAAAAAAAACAAAAATACAAACAACAAACAAACAAAAAAGCAACCATAGCTTTAAATAGATTAGCAGAAAGTAGATGGCATTAGCAAATAATGCAAAACAGATCCTGCAGTTAACTGAAACAAGCTTGAATGGTAAATCTAGGATATTAATGCCTGTCTAGTCCAATTCCTCCCTCTCTGTTTTGTGTTTGTAAGAGCTTTTGCTGGCTATCTTCATCACTTTGTATCATGTGGTAAACTCCAAGGAATGAGGAAACAGAACCCTCTCAAAGCCAGCAGCTGAATTTGGGTCAGACAGGAGGAAAAATGGTTTAGTGGCCTGCACTCCCTGCCTGTTGAAACTTTCAATCTGGATGGCTGTTCCTAAATTACTGAGAGTGGTACTTCACTGTATCAAAACCCAGGTAAGCATTGCTTGGAATGGCAAATACTGAACTTCAGGAGAAACATACATGTTTGTAAAAATATCTGAGCACTGCTAAAAATCACTCTGTATTCTTTCTCATATGTATTTTAATGAGTATTTACTGTATGACTTATACTTCAATAATGACAGTTCTGAAATATCCCTCCTATGCCTAGCTTCCTTTAAAAAACTACTGCACTTAGCTAGGGAAAAAAAAAAAAACCTTCTGTTTTTCATCCCTCAACTGCTATAGTTCTCAAAGTCTTCCATATTTTCAGCTATTATCCCTTTCTTGCAAAGAGCCCACTTAATAATGTTCACTCTAACAACCTCATTTATTTTCCAGAAAATTAACTCAGTTTCAACCCTGATTAATGATTTCATCTAAATGAATCAAATTAAAAATTGAAAATTATATTTCAAAAGCCAAAGGAAAAAAAAAAAAAATGACCATTTCCAGTTAACAAATGATCCTTTCAAATATTAAAAGATGACCATGAAGAGTGCGTGATAGTAATGAAATCTAACTGGGGCCTACTGCTTATCTGAAGCTCATGAAGGGGGAGAAAAAAGAAAGGGGAAAAAAAAACCTTTCTGCATTGTTAACACTGAAGTCTCTCGGGATGCCAAACGGACTTCCACTTAGTCTTTGCCTGTAATCAGCACACCAAAATAATATGAGAATTTCCATGTTAATTAAGCTGGTAGGGTTGGAGATGCACCAATACCGAAGAGGGATTAGGAAAGCACACAGTACCAATAACCACATCTGTTAACATCTATGAAAGAGCAATTTAACCTTCCCAAAACTGCTAATACCTAGTTACAGGCTGTCTACTAGGGAAGAGAAAGATCCCAGGCTTAGAAAACAAGTCAGCTGTGTTAACGGAAGCAAAACTGGCTATTTGGATCATTTATGCTGCCTTGTAAGAGAGGAGAGGTCCAATCCATTAGACCTTGGCAAAGGGAAAACCAATTTTTGTTTTCCCCTCCTTTTCGTACTCCTACAATTAGCTTTCTTCTGACAAAAACTATTTTAAAAACAGTGATTATTCTCTACATTTTCCAGGTCACAGTGCTGCTTATCAACTTGTACAAAGTCGTCACCACCTATATTGATAAATGAGTGACTTTGCATTTTAATTACAAATTTACTGAAGCTACATGAAATGCTCAATGAATGATTGTAACACGTGACATTCATCTTGGAATGTTGTCAAAGCACAGAGGCTGGTACTTTTCTACTCCGTCACGACAAGGAGTATGCTACAGAAGTTTCTGCTTATCATTCTGACTCTACTGAAGGTTCAGTGCTTCCGTCACTGGTCAGGCGACATCTTGAGTACTGTGACCAGTTCTTGTCCCCTCAATTCAAGAGAGATATTGAGGTACTGGAACGTGCCCAGAGAAGGGCAACAAAGCTGGTGAGTGGCCTGGAGCACAGCCCTGTGAGGAGAGGCTGAGGGAGCTGGGGGTGCCTGGAAAAGAAGAGGCTCAGGGGTGACATCACTGCTGTCTACAACTACCAGAAGGGAGGTTGTAGCCATGTGGGGTTGGGCTCTTCTCCCAGGCAACCACCAACAGAATGAGGGGACACAGTCTCAAGTTGTGCCAGAGGAGGTATAGGCTGGATGTTAGGAAGAAGTTCTTCCCAGAGATAGTGATTGGCATTGGAATGGGCTGCACAGGGAGGTGGTGGAGTCCCCGGCCCTGGAGGTGTTCAAGAAAAGACTGGATGGGGCACTTAATGCTACTGCCTAGGGCTGGGTGCTAGGTTGGACTGGATGATCTTGGAGGTCTCTTCCAACCTGGCCTATTCCATTCTATTCTACCAAGACTATTTTATAGTCACCTCCGTAAATGTATGGAGCAACTGAAGGGAAGTGAGTGGTAGAGCAGTATTTGTTTTTGTGGATCAAGCCTCAGTTTGTATCTATGTGACACAGACGTTTCTCATGTTTCTGATCCTCAGGAAACAGACTGTCTTATTCATTGCTTTGAGCCAGTGACAACTCCAGTAGCAAGGCCAAATACCTAAGTGTTTCTGAAAATGTAGGAGCTCCCTGATGAAGGGAAGTAGAGGACAGTCCTGACAGGTATCTCACAAGCTTTCCAAACAATCGTGATACACATTTGTTACCAGCCCGTGACACACTGGATAACGAAATCTTGGCACAGCTATGCCAGTCGGGATGCTGGTTTGGTGATGTGGGCAGGCTCCAAAAGGGCTGGCCAAGAACTGCAACTCTGAATTTCTTTCTGTTTTGTGAACTGCTGATGAATCTAGGTTTTCTCTTAAAAATACAACACTGAATTAATGTGGAGTGCAACCAGTCCTTCCTAATACAGGAGCCCACATTAAAGGAATGTTGAACAGTTGAGCTGAAAACACACTGAAACAAGTGCAGCCGTTACAAAATTGACTATGTACACCAATGAAACTTTACTGAAGTATTTCTCCTGCAAACTCTAGAATTGTTGTGGGTACCCTCTTTTGAAGAACACCACAAAAACTCTGGCAGAAAATGTATTTCTAGCTTACCAAACCTCACTGAGAAGTTGGAAATCATCACGATTTTGTACAGAATACTGTTCTAATTAACTCTGGCTTTACCAGATTAAAGTACTTCATGCCAGGTCACTCTCAATTCAGAATGCCTTTTACCTCTCCAAATTCTAGCCATTCAGAAATTTGGTTTTCATCAATTCTCAAGGAATGAATATCCACCTTGGCTTTCCCAGGTAATTTCAAACTTTGATTAGAGTGAACGCAGTCTTTCCTTGGTCCCCGCAGACCTCACTAGTATGGAGATCCCTGTTAATGACTAATAGTGTGCACCACAGGCTACATCCATGTATAGAAGTCATTTACATTTTTTTCTACTAAATGATCAGGTTTTTCTAAAGGCACAGCAACACCCTGAATTTTATGTCCTGGGAGCAGCTTTCTATTCCAGTATGTATGCATATATTGAGTTCTGCAGCCTAATCACCACCTCTGACTCTGCTTTTATCATCGACTGGTAGCTCCTTCCTGTTTGTGGTTTTCTTACCTGCCACCTCCTTTAGCTGCTTTCTTCTTCTTATGTCTACCTTCGGCTGCATAAAGCTTCACTCTTACATTAGGTGCACTTTTAGTGCTATGAGCAGATGTGCAAGCCTGCCACGTTAGCCATACCTTTGATGCTCACTATATCAGAAACAATAAAGCCCAGCACTGTGATCTTCCAAACGCAAAGGAACACTTGCTTTGCAAATAATCCATGGTACAAACCAAAACAAACATATCTTGCAATAACTGCAAGCATTTTCTGTAACAGGAAGGGGAAGAAGAGATGCAATATCACACACAGCTTCAGTTTTAAAATTCTCTTAAAAAGGGCTTTTGACATTTTTGTTTCTTATCGAGTCTTTCATACCCCTTCTGTCCTCTAGGATATGCATTACTGTGACTGCCTCTCTACAGTGGATGACTACATGGTATTTGTTTAGAAGCCCATTAGCTGACATCCTTGAATCACACAGACCAATTCAAGACTGCCTTTTAATTGCATTTGGTGGAGGACAAAAATGATTTAAGCTTATGCAGAAAGTTTAAACAACCATAGGACTGTGACATTTTTTCTAAGTCTCAGTTACATAGTGAGTCATGATATATATTTGCCAGGAGCTCTCTAACAGTGCATTCAAAGAGACAAGATACTGAATGCTTCATCAGACCTAGATTTCACATAGCAGAACAGAGCACTGACTTGCTTCAAACAATGCATCTACATCATGTCCTGCAATGCCTTATATAAATGTTTATAAATATCTGAGGACTGGGGGTCAGGAGGGGGACGACAGGCTCTGCTCACTTGCTCCCTGGAATAAGGAGCCCAGGAGCAATGGATGGAAGCTGCAGCACAGGAGGTTCCACCTCAACGCAAGGGAGAACTTCTTTACCGTAAGGGTCACAGAGCTCCCCAGAGAGGTTGTGGAATCTCCTTCTCTGGAGAGTTTCAAAGCCTGTCTGGATGTGTTCCTGTGTGACCTGAGCTAGATTGTATGGTCCTGCTCTGGCAGGGGGGGTTGGATTCAATGATCTCTTTAGGTCCCTTCCAAACCCTGACATCCTGTGAGTCCGAGCCTGAGAGCCTAAAACATTAGAAAAGTCTAACCCACTCAAATTATTATGGCCAGACTGCCACTTCCCCCCCAGCAGCTTCCTTTCTGAAGTGACATCACTGAAATGCCTGTAATTCAAAAGAAACAAAACGCTGAAAGAATAAACAAGAGTCTCTCTTTCATCCTCTAGGAGATACAAGCAGGAAGGCGTTCTTCATGTTCTAGCAAGTGCTCAGGTTACTGCTATCTATGTAATACATTTAAAGCCGATTTTGGCTTATTTGGTTTTCTTTACTGTTTCCAAATAGAGGTCTTAAGTTAGGAATCAGAGCTATAAAGCACCTGAAACTAAATTCACATCAGTAGAATAAAACAAATCAGGGAGTAGTAATAAATGTCAGTGCCACAGCGGCAAAGGCGAGTCACTGTTTTTTCTCATACTTAAAGTGAAATACCTTGCTGTTATCTTTGTGCCTGCAGAGCCTCCCCATTGTAGATTCAATAATACAAGAGGCTTCTTATCAGCAGTCCGGGTGACTGATTGGAGCTGTGATATGTTTAGACAATGCACTGTATTTAACTGAATTTACAGATGCCCCAACTCAGACTGGAGTAGTAAACGCCAGAGACTAATAGGAAATTAAACATGTACAATGGACTAACTCCATTTGCTCTCACACACTGCAATGCGTTTAGTTAACTTACTCATAGTCACACTTTATCTTTTTCTCCATGGATTCTCTAGGATATGTTTCAAATTGGTCAAAGATTAGATCTTCCTTTCAATTTTTTTTCACTATTTTATTGCTGCTTTCCCTTATTATTTGCCACTCTTCCTCCTGTGCAGATAAGCTAAACAAGATGACCCCAGGTATACTCTGCCAACCCAATTATCAGATAGTCAGGAAGTAAAGCAAGGGTGCAGAAGACCCCATAATACTAATATTAATATAACATGGAAGGAAGAAAACCAGCTATTTATCTGAAAGAAACAGTTTATTTAACTAGTTTGAAATTTCAATGTGAATTTTAAGGTAGCTGGTAGAAGCAATAAAGAGCAAGCGAGACAGAGAGTGGTGAACAGATGCAGGTACCTAGTTTGTGTAGCTCACTGAAGACATGGTTTAAATTAACAGTTATTCAGTATTTTCATTAATGGAAACATGACACTCTGGATAAACTATTTGGAGAAGAAGAGGCTTTACTGAATCTTCTACCCCATAACAGGTGAACACCAGGACTTTCCCTTCAAGGAAAGAAATTTCAAACCCAAATTGCCCATTAATGTTATCAACCAGAGCGTGGCTGTATTCACTTATAAAAGCTAAAGAACTTTTACTAACAGGGAAGAAGAAAAATAAACTATGAAAAATAAACCACTTTCTTGCAGCCAAAAAACATTTTCAGCCACTATATTTACTAAGTTTTAGTTCTAAAATAAAATTTAAAAAAATCAGTTGATGTTTATATTAAAAAAAGAAATCGAAGGTCTGAGAGAGAAAAACAGGACACAGAGAAGGTTTCCAGACACACGCAACAAGGAGACAGAAACAGCACTTGCAGGTTTTTCTAAGCTACTACCTGACCTCAATACTTTTTGAGCCAAATCCTGCAGTCAAGTAGCCTGGCAGATTTAGACCGCTTGCAGAAGGGAAGAACCAGAATTAAGACCAGCTAGGTAAAAGAGTGGAATATGCCTTAATGACTTTCCAGAGAATTAAAGAACATTTGGGGAAAAAAAAATATTCACCTGCTCTCCAATTAGCTGTGTAAGGAAGCTAATTACTTGAATGTTTGTCTTGGAAGAATAGGCTATAAGGTCTCTGATGGCAACAAGGTATTGCAATGACAGATTTTGAACCTGATCAAATCAGGGAAATCCCAGATTTCTAATTTACAAAGTGCCACTACAAAAATGTCTTTCTAGGCTCTGGGTCTTTTTTTAATCAGACATTATTAAAAAAGGACACAAGAAATTACTTAGCTTTACTTCAGGTTTTGCCCGTCCTATTGAGATCTTTATCTGTTTCCATTCCTTTGTGTATAGTCATTATCCACATGGAAATTAATTAGTCAAATGGTAGTTTTCTAGCAGATTTCCCCTGGTACAATATTTGCCACTATAAAGATCTGCCTTTCAAAAAATGAATTCTTATTGAATTTTTCTACCAGAAACTAGCTTCTTGAATTCTTGTGTAACATCTCAGTTAATAAAGACTCATAAACCAGTTTTTCGTTCAGTAAAGTTATCCTCATAGAAAATGTCTTTTTTCAACTAGTGGACAGTACTACAAATGTTACTGTTCCTAATCGTGCCTGATAGGTATTTGCAGTACAAGGCATGAATAAATCTTTGACCAATCTTTAATTAGTATTACTAATGAAATATTTATTCTTTTAATATGAATCAAGAAACCCAGTGAAGCTGTGTTTGCATCTTTTATCAATTTAAGTAATAACTTGCTTTATTGCTTTTGTCTTAAGAACAGACAGGCTGAAAAATTACTCGTACCCATAATAAATTTCTGGCTGCCATGGTCTATATAGTTATGGTAAATATTTAATACTGCCATTTAGATCATGGAGACCTCCTGAATGAGCAATTCCCAATACTGACAGACATGCAAATGTTAATAGTTACAAATTATTAAGAAAAGCATTAGTAAAGAATTTAAGTGTTTCCCTAATTTTCCAGCCATACAACTCACCTTTGATACATGGGACTGAACTACTGGATCTGCTCCCTGCTCCAGTTCATGCAAAGGAACAAAACAGGCTTCCCAACACTATATAACAGTTCCAAAAGACCAAAAGCTACAGCTGTTAAGCGTGCCACCAGCAGACAGCAGGTGGTTCAACTTGTCTATGTGAAGGTGCACATAAAGAATTTAGTATATAATGGTGCCACCAGAACTCATGGTGTAAACTGAACTACACCTGCAGCACTGAGGAAGACTTATGGTTATAAGCCATATGTCTCGGGCTGTAACCAAAACACAAAGGAAAATCAAGACAGAAGTTCCAGTTATCATCTATACATTATCATCATATTGCCCTCAGAGTATCACGGACACATCCTTCTATTATTGCCTCTGATTTTTGCTGCTGAGAAGATGCCTGATGACTGCAGTTGAAAGTGATATTGACATGAAAGCACTGAAAGTATGAATGACTTCAAGACCATGCTCTGGCAAAAATAATACAAACACCACAAACACAATCCAAGTGAATGGACCAGTGAGAGCCTACAAATAACTAGCAGTGCTCTTGAAGGGTATTTTCCCTGCTCAGTAGTTGTTACTGCACTTTCCACAAACCCGTTGTATACCATTTGTGTCTGTGCCTTCACTTTTATTACGCTACTTAGACTAAGTAGATACAAGGACCTTATCAGGAGGGCGTTATCTGTGTTTGTTGCGTGCCCTGGAGTTTTAAGAGGGGACTGCATTGGTAGCAGCACGGAGCGGTTTATAGTTATACTTATCTGACTGCAGAGTAATGGAGTTCAGAATTCCAATAGAAAAGCTAATAAAAAAAAAAAAAAAACAAAATAGGAAGAGGGAAAAGGACTGGATGCATGAAGGGGATACAAAACTAGATAGAGATCATCTTCCATGAAGTTGGAATTACTAAGTCAGAGGTGGTGAAAATATCATCCAGGATGTTACGGTCTAATATTAAGTGGTTCTTCACATAGCCAGTAGCTCAGTGACAGCACTGCCAGCTACTGCAACTGAATTAGAAAATGTGCCTTTTGTTTATCAGCACTCAAAAATGAACAGCTGATTTATCAGCTCAGTTATAATTCAGTGGAGCAATGTCCCATATAGCACAATAAGCATCACCATGAAGACTAAAATTTCGTAGAAATCTTTCCAATTTAGGGAAAATAAGCCATTTGAACTTGCCAAATAATTTTATCTCTGATACAATTTTAGCATGAAAATTAATTTGTCATCTTTTGCTAGTTCAAACTGCTTTTACTTAAATACATTTAAAGAAACCTTCCTGGGACTGATTAGATGATAGTTCAGTGTAAGGCTGTATGACATTTATTGCTATTTGTGTCATCATTATCTACACACAACTAAAGATTACTGTCACCATCATTTACACTACACAGGGCACATGTGTCTGTGCACTTCATTATCCCATCTAGAACCCTTTACAGTTGCAAACATTGCACAGTCATCCCCAGGCTAGGTCTGCAAAGGCAAGAAGTCAGAAGATAGAAATCATCAGACCTGATGATAGTAGATCAAACCTTAATTTCTGTTTCATCTCGCATCAGACTTTATACAGTAAATGAAGCAAATAATGCTCAACTTTGCAAATTACTATCTTTGTGCTGTGTGTGTTATTACTAGCCTGTACAAATACGACATGCCAGGTGCATTTTTGAAACTTAGAAAGATTAAAAAACAAAAATGCAGTATTTATGAGTACAGAAGCCTCGCTCTTTCATGTGCTCATTAACAAACTTAACACACAAATTTCAGGACACCATCACTGATTGCTCCCAGAGGATCCCTAAGGCCACCTTCAGTTGTAGCAGGAAGCTCAGAGACTAGACAAGGGTCAGTTTGTGAGGCTAGGACTACCCTGGTCCATTTGTCTTCCCTCTGTCCCATGCTGTGTGAGCTCAAGCCCCAGAGATCCATGTCAGTCCCGGAGGTCAATTTTGGGAGTAAGAATAAGTTTTTTCTCTGCTATCTTTCCCCAGGAAAATGTGTTTGTGTCTTTTAGACCAAACCAACGCTCCCAAAGGGGTCAGGGCCCTGTTAGTCCACAAGCTGAATCTGCGTTGGGAGATAGCAGCCTGGTTCTGCCTCCCCACTCAAGGGCCACAGCGACTCCATAATTATTTATTATATTGTCAGCCTGACAAAATTTTCCTGAGGAATGAAAACAAAAGAACGACAAAGGCAATTTTTCACTATTTGTATTCCAGCATAGCCTGAATAGGGACAACATAAACATTTCTTCACCCCAAGATAGAATCTTTTGCCAAATAATAAAATCCTGCTAAAAAATAATGGAGATGAAAAACCTTCTCAAATAAAACACTGGAAAATTGTTTGGTAAATAAAACATTTAGTCACTCAAAAAAGGGGAGGGATTCTTACAAGCTGTGGTTTGTGTTCTCTGATCCTGAGAAGTCAAGAAAACACACTGCATCTTTTTTATCAGGAAAGGAACTTAATAGTTTCAACATCTGACCACAAAAAAAAGTCTTTTCTCAATAGAAAAGTCATAGTCCAGACTCAGGACTAAAGGAAAGATATTCATAGTTCTAACTGGGCAGGTCCCATCTCCAATCCCAGTCAGAATATTGATACTGCAGAGAATGTTTACATAATTTCGGGTTTGCATGAATTTTGAGGCGAGTCCATGAGATTTTTGTTTTCATGCTGGCAATCAGGAATTTGAACTGGGAGTAGGGTCCGTACAGCTGTCATAAGCAAGGGAGAGAAGACAGTACATTTAAAGGTTTATGGGGTCAACCAGTATTTTTCACAGTTGAAAGGGTAGCCTTCCACTGCTGTATTTCTTCAAATTTCAAGCACTGGAAGACCCGGCTTGGACTGACAAAGAGGCTAAAGGAGATGTCTCTCATCACAAATGGACAATGTCAAAGTTATGAATGACATCCTTTATGAGAGAGGCCAAGTGCAAAACTTCAGAAAGCACAAACCTGAAAAGCAGAGCCATAAAGGACTGGGAGAAGGGGCTGACAAGGATATGTACGATGTAGAAATAAGGATTTATTTTGCTCAGTAGCTGCTCTGTAAGAACACATAATGATGAGGAAGATTTTGTCCAAATATTAGCATTTTACTTTCAGTTGTGCTCATCCTGGTTCTTTCTGCGGAAAGGTGTAAGATTTCATATAGTAGAGTCAAAAGGAGGGTGCAAATAGCATTTTAGCCTTAAATGAAACTTCCAACAATATCAGGAAGGAGTACAATTTTCCACTAGAGAAGGGAGATTTTGGTTTTTGTCCTACAAAGATCCTTTTTCATTTGCATGCAGTATCATAACTAAATAACATATCCAGCACACAGCTGGCAGTCCGCAGAACCACCCAGTGCTACCACCAAGTCATTTTTTTCTTCTGCTTCCCTTTGCAAAACAGAAGTGATTTAAGGTTTTTTTTTAAGAGAGTTTTAAAGGTGTTCAAGTTATTTAGGGGGAGAGGTAGGCTTTTCGAACTTGAATAATTAATAACATTATGAATCAATAACCTCCCCTATGACCACTTTTCTAAAAAAAAAAAAAAATTAAAATAATAATAAAAAAATAATCCTTAGGCTTTCCTAAAAAATAAGAGCAGCTCCTTTCTTTCCTATTGGAGTGAAATATCACTTATAAGCTTTTCAGGTCCAGGCTGTCTATGTTGCACTAAAGGTGAAAACTGCCTCCCCGATTCTGCACCGCGCTTTACAAAAATCCACACCGTTCGCAGATCAAAGGGAGACGATTTATGCTTTCATCCCAGCTGATGGACGATTAAATTAAAACAGATCAGCAGTACAGTGCATGGGCAGGTGGCTTTAGCTGCCACCGTCGGCCTCAGAGCGATTAAATTGCGGTGGAGATGGAGGGCCTTCCGCTCTCATTCCCGCACTTACAGATCAAACGCTGACAAATGAGATGTTACTGCTCTTGTAAAGCAAGGCTACAATCTGTCAAAATCCAACATAATTTGTGACCCTACGTGACATCCTCTTTCTCTTTTTTTTTTTGACATTTGAATGCGGTGATTGTACTGGAGTCAAGTCCATTTAAGTGAATGTAGTCAATTCCATCTAAAGGAATACAGCCTGTTAGTTCCAACATGGTAGCTGAATATATATCTGGTTAGTACTCCAGCGACCCTTTGTGTTAAGTGCATACCATTAACAATGAATTCTGATTTTTCAAAGTTATATAATTTGGTATCTTGACAGCTCAGACACTTAAAGCACCACTATTTGTTTTAAATGGCTTTATTTTATTGTTTAAATGTCAGTATCAAAATAAAGTAATGCGCACAGCCTTGTCAGTTCCAGTGCTGTGGGAAGTGTTCCTGCGAGGAAAAAAAAAGGCCTTGAGAGACTTTGCTCTAAAAATGGACTATGAAGTCAATTATGTCTTTTGCTATATCCTCAAATGACTTGCAAAATTTTATTTACGTTGAATCTTTTGTTTAATGGGTGAGCTTATCAAGGGACGGGAAAAGGAACCATGCAGGGACTTCAGCAATCTCATTTTCTAAAGAAACTGTCACGCTAATGAATAAAACCTTCAAGTAAACACAGAAAATGGTAACTGCATGTGTATGCATTTTTAAACATTTGTACATGCTGCCAGCAACTGGCAGAGTATCACTTCCAAGATCAAAAGTATGAACTCTGCCCCAAACCACAAATGATTGCAAGTCAGTGAAAAATCTCATTTGGAGAATTCTTGCAAGAACTGACTAATTCCATATATTCTCCTTTTTTTTTTATGGAATAAATACAATTTACAACGCAGCAACGTTGTTAGATTTTGACCAGATCTATTTCCAGTAACTCTGGGGTTAACAAGTTTTTCTTCACCACAGCCAAGAATTTACAGCATTTATCGTTCTCTTAACGTTTTAAGGTGGGCAGTTTAGCTATCTACCACAAAGCAGTCAAAGATCTGATCTAGGGGCTCTTTATATTTTCTGTTGACCATTGATCTTTGGGCTGGATAACTACATCCTCTGGGGACTTAAGTTAGAAACAGCTTTATTTACAAAGAATGAAGATGCATACAAAATCTCTCAACTGAAAATCTTCGGGGAAAATTGGGATACGGTACACTGAAAAATATTTATTCTTCATACCTACACAGCACACTCCATAAAAATTTGTCAGTCAAAACGTAACCCAGAACTTCTTTCACCACATTTGCATATGTTCCCTGTTTAGCATATAGCTCTTAAACTGGAGGCAGTGGTGGATTTGCTAATAAATATAGTAAGCGGCTACGGTGCATGCCATGAAGCTAGTGTAGATAATCTGCCATGTGCAGAAAAACCCAGCTAGTGGCTGGCCCCATATTTGGCAAATTATATACACTAATCCTTCCTTATCATGATGACCCTCATAGCCTGTCTAGGCTTCAAGGCCTGTCAACACCCTATTGTTACTGATTTATAAAAAGGAAGACTCAGCCCATGTGCCACACTCTATCCTTCTAACCTTGCCTATTAAAGGCAGGGGCTCTGCAGCCGTCTGACGTGGAGAGAGGGGGGGAGCAGTCATGTATATAGTTTATGTAGGCAGCAAAATGGCACTTCACCCTCAACAGAGCATTGCAAGGCCCCAGGGTCATCAGGTCTATTATGGCAGGAGTGCATCAGAAGCCTCTGCAATAGCTTATGCCTACATTAGTGCTGGGCAGCAGCAGTACACACCATGTGTGCACTACAGCATGCCAGTGGGGTACCACAGAAAAATACCTGTAAAACAGTGGGCTCACAAATCAACCCACACTGCAACAAAGCCAGAGCAGTGTTTCTGCTGGCTAGAAAACTTTTACTGCTATTAACTGTTTGGGGGAGCAACTTCAAATTCACTAATGGGGTTAACACTACATTACCCAGATGAACAAGGCAAGTGCTGAAGGTACTTTGAGCAGAAGCAGTATTTCCCAGGTTGCAGCGAGACAGAATTGCAACAAAACTGACACCAGTACCAGCTTCTTTGCTCTATGATCTGCAGCTTCTTTCAAACTGCAGGATCACTAGGACAGGGATTGTCACACAGTGAATTAAGCCCACATGGCTTGAAAGAAGCAGCAACAAACATTTCTCTACTATTTGTATATGCAACTGTATTAGAAATCATCTGTTGATTTGCAGCAAGATATCCTATTGTAATGACAAACATCCATAGCACAGCATTGCCAACTGGCCCATGCTTAGAGGAGATGGCAGGCTTTTTATGGCTTCTGGCTCCAGTTTTGCAAAGGCTCTTCCAGTTTCATAGGCTGTCACAAACCACAGAGCTCTTCTCATTCCATTCTTCCTTTTCCCTCATCTCTCTGCCTCTCTTGTAGATTCTGTACCACTCACAGGGGATGTAGGGTAGGCTTTCACCTTTGACTGCAAGCATCAGGAGGCAGGGAGGGAAAGGTGGCAGAAACATTATTAAGTGGATGAAGCACTTAGTGCCATGGTCTAGTTGACTGGATAAGGCTGGGTGATAGGCTGGATGATCTTGGAGGTCTCTTTCAACCTGGCTGATTCCATTCTATTCTATTCTATTCTATTCTATTCTATTCTATTCTATTCTATTCTATTCTATTTCTATCCTATTATGGAGGTGGGGAGATTCAGATTGGATATGAGGAGGAAGTTCTTCACCATGAGAGTGGCGAGGCCCTGGAATGGGTTGCCCAGGGGGGGTGGTTGGGGCCACATCTCTGGAGGTCTTTGCAGCCAGGCTGGATGCTGGCTGTGGGCAGCCTGATGTAGGGTAGGGTGCCCCCGCCCATGGCAGGGGGTTTGGAACTAGATGATCCTTGTGGTCTCTTCCAATGCTGACTGATTCTATTATTCTATTCTAATTCTATTCTAACTTTAAAATATTTCCTGTTCCTCCAGGATGAGAGTAAATTGTTCCCATATGACTAAGAGAGAGAAACTGTTCTCCATCCTTTAGGAAACCTCTGCTACCTCAGGGTTTTCCTTCCACCTCTCTAAATAAAACTCTAAATTACTTCCCAGGAATAACATTTTTTTCACTAATTTAGAATATGAACAGTTTGGTGGGGTTGTGTTACCGTTGCTTATTGTATTTTTTTTCCAGATTCTGTACCCAGCTTATACATATTGTTTCATTAATGAGGCCAGCCAAGAGTCATATATTTCTATTTAGCTTCCTGGGCAACAAAATGGAAGCACGTGCATGGGTAATGTAACACAAGCAAAGGCCTCCTAGGAATAGAGCACAGTGCCTTTGATTTATAAATAGGTATCACTATTTATAATGCACAAACAAAATGTTTCATGATTCGTAACACGAAGCCCAGGCAGTTATATTGTTGTAAAAAAACACTATCCAAATGCCTAGTGTCTACAGAAATAGAAACACTTATTTGCACAGGCATCATGAGGGCATGGACTGGTATTATGTGAACTCCTGCCAATTAAATGAGGTACTTGCTAATTGCTGTCTCGTATCTTCAAGGACCAAAGGGGTACAACAGTGCCATGTGAGGCATCATGGTATCACGTAGCAGTACTGAACCCAGTCCAGGTTAGATTTAACATTCAGAAATGATCCCATACTGTATTACCCATGTCCAGCAACAACATTTTGATTACAGGAATGCTAAGCTCCTGGTCTTAACCACAGACAGCACTTGTTGCTACTGAAAGATTAATGTTATCTCTGCATTTAAGTAACCCTCATATATGGCCAAAATTAGACTGCAAAAAGTCCAATGGTCTCGGAGTGAAACTGTTTTTAGCAACAGTCTACAAAGGCGCTGCTTGAGCAAATCATCTGGGTCCCAACTGAACAATGCCTGTAGCAGGAAGTCCAAGGAAGCCTGTCAGAAGCAGTGGTGTCACTAGAACCTGGCACAGCACTGCAGAAGTATTTCAGGAGGGGGATAAAACAGTTTCTTAATTTCTGCTGGGCAAGGTGAACCCTTATTATCAAAAGTGATGTGTATGAGTGAAAGGGGAAATTGAATTTAAGGAGATAATATCCAATTAGACCATGAAGGTTTGCCTTTTATGTGTTTTAAATGCAAACAAAGCTATTTCTGTCACGAGTTGTGTAACTAATACTTTCTATTTGCACTGAAACGCCTGTGTTCATCACTTGTTCTGGCAAGTATACTGCTAGCATCCTGCTCGTTCCTTCTAGCTGTGGGATGAATAAAGGCATCTATTCCATTTCTAGTTCTCAGGCTGTTGCAGTAGCCTATGCTTTCTGATGCTCAGCTCAATAAAACCAAACCAAACAAAAATTCCCAAATATCACAATTCTGTGTGAAAATACCACGACTCATACTTGAACGAAACTGTGCAGCACTTAGAATTACTCAAAAGGAAAATGTTGGTAAGTTGCTTTTCATTTACCAGATCTGGCTACAGAGGTCTCAAGACTTGAGCATGTGTTCAGCTGATTATAGATCAGACCTAATTTATCACTAGATTCTTACACGAAATCTACGCTGCCTGTTAACAGCAATAGTAATTTATTATTGTGGTTTTAATACTAAAATTCACGTTGTTATAACATTATGCAAAAATTAATGTGAATACCGTATGGCACCACAAAATAAATCCAAGAAGTCAGTTACCGTTGTACAATAGACAATATCCATTCACATTTCATGGCCAAGTCAAGGTATTAGAATAATAATTAAAACAAACAAAAAAAAATTACTGTTCACTTGCTATTTAATCCATCATACAATGTGTACAGTGTAGTAAAACTGAGCTTGCACTTAATGTGGGACTAAAATTAACCATCACTAAACCAAGCCTTGGGGTGCTGTTTATCAGCACACATTGGCAATACAACAGATCAAGTATTCATCCCTATGAAAATGTTAACGTTTTAAGAAACACTCACTGAGATTTTTTTTCTTCCAAGATAGTTTTCCAAGCACAGGATCCTCAACCATCTTGTTTAGGGTAGCTTATTTCCCACATATGTTTCTTCTTTAATTCCTCTTTCATTGCTTGCACATAACTATTAATATGCAAATAAATATTTACCTGGAAATACTGCTTTTGAACACTTTTTTTTTTTAACCACAGACTCCCTTTGAAAGAAAATAAGCTTTTTTTTTTTTTCCCCCCCCCAAAACCTACTTCCTCTGCAGGGTCTATTAGTTTTGCAATTTAAAACTACTCTTTTCTATCAAGATAATCCCAGGCAAGGCTTTTCAGCACTGCAGAGCTAGTAATAAACCACATGGAACCACAGACACAGATCCACAAAACACTATTACAGAATTCTGTGTGTAATGTATACTTTCACATGACATCTTTTCAAATTAGGCAGCTTCTGTTTCGTCAGGACAGTCCCACCAGACTTTCAGTGCTATTTGTGTTTGCCTTTTTTTTTTGCTTTGTTTTGTTTTGTTTTAAGAACACTACTGGTTAGAACTCCCCTTTCACAAAACTTTTACCGACTTGAAAAAAAGTAAACCCCTCCTGAGACCTCATTCCAAATGTTTAAGAAACATTACACTACGTAATTTTAGAGAATCATCCTTAACAATTTCACAGCCTGTAAACCTATAAAACAAAACTGCTTCAACATACAGCACCTGTTTTGTTTTTTTTTTTGCTGCCAATGCTGCATTCATTCTTCGTGTACTGCACAAAAAGGAACCCACTTCAAACTTCCTATCATGTCAAGTCCAATGAAAGTTATTTTCTGAGCACTTCTAAAGAAAGGATGCCAGACTGAACCTTTTCTGTATGCCAGCGTATACCTTGCCACCAGTTTAAAACATATTCCCCAGTATTGTGGAATTATATGCTAAAGGTTCCACATCTTCTTTTACATACTATAGCAAATGTGCACACTTGCAAAGAGCTGAATTCATTTTACATCATCAGGAATGACTGGATTCATAACTTTCTTCTGCAAAGTGAGGACAAGACACAATTTAGCTGAAATTAATTCGCTCTTTCCCAAGCCTAGGTGTAACAAAGCCATCTGCAACCTACTTTATCACACCCATTTACAATGGGTAAAACTCCACAGTTCAGCAATAAACGCTTCAAGCTAATAACATAAAAGTGACTCACTGTTTATTGCCCTGTTTGTTCTTTAGACAAAGAATTCTCACATTTCTCTCATCTTCCCTTAATACTGACAAAATATTTTCCTCCTGCCCAACACTGAGGGGAAAAAAAGAGATAACAGCACTTTATGCCCTTTCTTCACTCTATCCTCTTCACCAAAACAATGCTTTATTTAGGGTCCAAGCCTGCTACAGCCAGTGATCAGAACTATCTTTGACCTGGCCTCAATGACACCTACCAGAACTTTCCACTCATGGACCTCAATCTTCTGCATGCATTGAAACTTCCAGCAGAGAAAGGATAAAACTGAGATTAAAATTACTTTCCTTCAAACATGCTAAGCATAGACACCTTCTGTATTTCAGTAACATGAGACCAGTCCATGGACATTAATCGGTGTCCTAGCATAGGTGTCCTTGGGAAATGAGAAAAGAGGAGAAAGAAAATAGTTCAGACTCACATACTAGTTTTCATAATCCAAAGAATAAGGGAAAATGCTGGTTGAATAGAGATAAATTACTGATGTACTATGTGGCAACCAGAGTACACCAAGATGACCCTTTTATTTTTTTAAGCATTTGGACAACTCTCTTGCACAGCTCCTAGTTCATCTGTATCCCAACGTGACAGTGTCAGTGTCTGGCCAACCTAAGGAACAAGAAAGAAGCACTAACCTATAACTGTAGAACACAAAGTTTCGTGGACTTGTAATCCATGGGCTCATGATGATGCATCAATTCAAACAAAGAGAAGTAGAATGGCTTTACAGTTTTAAAGAAAAATTGATGATTATCAGTCATCCTGACCGAAATTAACATTTCAAACAAGACTGATATTAATTCAATATGTACCGTACAGATTAAAAATAAGTATGTATGTAAACACTTGGCAGAAATAAAGAGACTATCATCTGCTGATGGACAAAACTAAAACTTGTAAGAGGAAAAGGAGAGAAAAAAGACATCTTGCAATGCAAAAATTTAGGCTATTCTTTTCCCAAAGTGTGTACATGACTACAAATGTTAACACCTTCTAGTTTTGCAGTAACAGCAAATCCCAAAATATTTCACAAATCAATCATATCTTGAAGAAAGAGAATAAGCATGGGGAGAAATCCATCAGGTAGTTGACAGTGATGTTATGCAGCAGTTTAAGATGGGAAGTAATGGGAATACTCTATACATCATCAAAATTAGAATTTCATAGAAGAATCCTTTCCTGAGAAAGAAAAAGCTTCAGCTTGCACTGTTGTAATACACCAAAATATTTGAGGGGCAGTTAGAGATGAAAATAGAAAGCTTTTATTTGTTGTAAATTCCTATTACAGAAAAAAAGACAAAAAAAAAAGGAAGAAAAAAAAGAAGGAAAGAGAAATTATTCTGTGGGAAGCCTCTCTGTTGTAATTTGAAGAATGCAGCTTGAGATACACAGAAATATACAGAAGCTACTATGGAACTAGACAACTTTTAAATTAATTTATCAAAGTTCCTACAATTCTTTGTTCAAAGAAGGCAAAGAAATCAATATTAAGCAAATAAAGTTCACCTGCATCTATCTAAAGCATTTTATTAAATAGAAAGCTGAGGGTGAGATACTGCAATTGGTTAATGCCTGAGGCTTTCATCTCTGGAGACACAGGTTCAAAGCCTTGCTTAGACAACAAAGAAGCACATTTACAGATGTCAGCAAACCAAATTTGATAGTTGTTCCCCTGAAATACTGTATCTTTCCTCGTATTTGAAAAATACATAGCTCTGGCACTAAAAGCAATCTTTCCTGTACATGTTTCCATCAACCAACCACTTCATATTGGCATAATTTGCCACTCCTTTTTATAGGAGAGATAGGACAGAATAAGCAGGCTTTAGGTCATGCCTAAGGTACACTGCCAGTAGAAACTGGCTGTGTAACCTACTTGCTGATAGGGTTGTCATAAATATCACATTACACAAACATCTTTTAAGGGAATATCAAGGTAAGGGCTGTTTATGTGAAAAAGCTGTGATTTTACACCCAAAATCTCCAAGTTCATGATAACTCATCCACAAAATAATGAGTAGTAACAACTGGAAAATAGCCACTCTATATAGATATTTGCTGTGTGCAAAACCAGTTTCAAACATTTTAAACCTTAAGGGCCTCTTAGCTTCAAACCAGCACAACATCTGAATGAAAATCTTGATTATATGCTAATACTCAAGCAGTTCTTGGACTTCTCATGTAGGGCACAACTTGAAAGACATTATCCTTGTAGACTTGTTTAATTAGACTCATTCTTCCTTTCACTTTATTTCTCCCTCTTCCTTCTAAACAAAGACAGATCAAAGTCTAAAACTGGAGTTTGCATCTCTTTCTTTTCCGCATGTAACCTGAACATTTCAGTAATATTTGCAACTTCACTCTGCTATGGATGGACAGAGAGGAATAAAAAAAGTCACTAACTAAAAAATACATATTGAAGGTACGTTAGCACTTTTTTCTCTGCAATGATTCAGAGTCAGAATTTTGCAGGAACTGTAATAATTTCTAAAGTACTGTTATCCATATCTTATAATATCCATCAATATAGAAACCTGATATTTTTTCCCCATAGTTTTATGGAACACTTTCTGCAGGCAATTCTGATTTTTCCATGATTTTAGGAACACTTTTCTCTTTCTTTAAAAGGCTCATATTGACAACCAGGCTGAAAATAACAGCATGGTCAGAAATCTCATCTTTCATCCGATTTTAAAGATTCAAAGAGATTCAAAACAAATTACATGAACTGTAGGATGTCTGAAGAATTTCTCTTCCTATCTTTCCTTTTTCTGACTGCCTTACTATTTCATCTTCTTTCTTCATGGATTAAAAAAAGGGAGGGAAAAAAAAAAACCAAACAAGCCAGTTCTAGGATAGGAAACAAATTTAACTCTCTTTCCAAGAAAGACTTTTGTTCCCCAAATTTCCTCATCGTCGTCTTTTCTAGAGCAGAGATTAACCCTCATTTTATTGCTTGCAGGAAAATAGACCACCAAAGGACTGTAAGGTTAATCTGCAGATGCCTGTGATGTTAGCTGATTTGCTACAACTACCCACTGCAAAAACACTGCCCTTGCATTTTTCTGCTGCTTTCTCCGAGTCCTGCCACTTTGATACTCAATTCCGTTTCTTAAAATACCAGACTTAACTCAGTTTTTACACTTCCATTCTGCTCCATCTAGTGGATTATTGATTTTTGCAATGAATGCTACAATAGTATTCTAATACAGCACGCTGGGTTAGCTATTAGGGCAAGGGACCATGTTCAAATGATTATTTATTTGGCTTTCGATGAAACAAATTAAGTCACATTCCTGGGTACCTGGATGAGACTATAGGATTCTGGCACCATGTTCACATAACATAAATAGGAAAATGGTGTCATTTAATTATATCACTGAAATGAGACTAAGTGAGGGGCAGGCCTTGATTATAAGGGACAGGTGGCAAAATTTCTCCTGGTGCACAATTTACTAGGTCAGTCCTGGGGAACAATAATATTCCACGCCTGCACTGTTTTGCTACAACACTGATACTCTCCAGGCTTCATAGCCTAGATTTCAGAGTTTTCTTCCTGAACTTGGTGACAGGCAAAATGAAGTTAGATGCTTGGTAAGCTAATTTGTTTGCACATCCCTGGAGGTGTTTGCAGCCAGGCTGGATGAGGCTGTGAGCAGCCTGATCTAGGGTAAGGTGTCCCTGCCCATGGCAGGGGGGTTGGAACTGGATAATCCTTGTGGTCTCTTCCAACCCTGACTGATTCTATGGTTCTATGATTCTAATCAGCCCAACCTCCTGCCTAGCCCATTTCAAATCAATGTGTATTTTAGAGCTTAAGAATATTCATTTTCTTTTCAAAAGCAAATATAAAAACATTTGGCCAACAAAACCTCCTGTATCGATGACAAATCAATAATACTTTTTCATACAAGGAGTCATCAGAACCAATGATTCAAGGACAATGCTATTTACTTGTCTAATAGGCTAGGTGCAGAGATGTGTTCTGCAAAGCAATTTACAGCATAAGAAGAATATATTAATTTACTTTCCCAAATCACATTATGCTTGGTATCAAGTATGAATCTTGCTGGGAAAGTATTAATAAAGGGGCTTATCACCATAAAACCCAAAAGACATTGGAAATATTAATCCCAGAGTTTTCCAAATAATTGTGGGATATTTAAATACTGGTTAGTTTGTTTCCAGTTGTATGCTTTGGTTCAGGGTTTTTTTTTTTTGTTGTTGTTGTGGGGTGTTTGGTTGTTTGGGTTTTGGTTTGGTTTTTTTTTTTCTCATAAAATGATAGGCAGCTCCAGTAGTTCATTGTAACTAGATAAGACTAACTCCAGATGGATTTGCTTTTCAGGATTTTATTGTAATAGTATGCAGCTACAAAGCACTTTCTATCAAAGAATCTTGAAGTGTTCCATAAATATTAAATCCATAAGCCTCACAACGTGCTGGGGTGATAGCTCCATATTATTCTACCTATTACATTTTTGCTGGAGGCACACGAAGTAGAAGTGACTTGATCTGGAACAGAAATTGGCCTTGATTCCAATCCCCTGATTTAACCACTAGATTCACTCTCTCCATGACAATGTGGCTGCCTGCAGATCAAGAGCAGCTTTGTCACTGACTTCAATGGAGCCATGAGTTCATGAAAAGCCAAAAGATTCTTCCTTAATAATTTGCAACCGAACATTTTCAGTTCAAAACCCTCCCATTAGTTGATGTATCTTCAGTAAGTTTCCTCCTAGGAACAAGATGATTGACTTCACCAGAGAAGTAGTCAATGTTTTAAAGGCTTTAAGGATGCATATGATTGACCTGTATATTAATGGTTCTGGCGATACAACAATAGTCACAAAATCTTAACGGGGTTGGAAAAGACCTTTCAGATCAAGTCCAACCTATCACCTAACACCTTCCAATTAACTAAACCATGGCACTAAGGCCACATTTAGTCTCATTTTAAACACCTCCAGGCATGGTTACTCCGCCACGCCCCCCTTGGCAGCCCATTCCAATGCCAATCACTCTTTCCCTGAAGAATTTCTTCCTGAGAAGTCCCCTCCTCTGTAGTGCTGTAATTCCTGACAGTCACAGTTCTGACTTTGCAAATAGGACTGCAGACTTAATTTTCAGAAGTTACTTCCATTTTTACATTCACAATTTTGCAATCACTGTAGCTGTGAGAACAGTGATATGCATTAAGGTAATTGATTGTGCTTTGAAATCAAGTAATCAAATGAGCATCAATTAAGCCTGCAAATGTTTGAAGCCAGAGAAGTACAAGTAACATTATTTTTCCTTGCAGAGCTCTCAGCAAAATACACTAGGCAAAGCTGTGTCCCCTTTCCAGATCAGCTTCACACCAAATATTTAGTGAATATATTAAAGATCCAGATTATGTGATAAATTAATACCTAAGGGGGTCTACATGTGGTATTTTTCTGTTTCAATATCTCATTTTATACTTAACAACCAAATGCAGCAAAAGGATATATATCCCCTATGTAGCACAATACCTGGCTTCTTCCATCTGACCCAGCCACCCAAGCCTGAACTTGAACAGCAATCCCTGTGGTCAAAGTCAGGCATCTCTGGGTAGGATATAAACAAGCCAACACACGCAGATTGCTGCCACCTCCATAGAATGGTTTAGGTTGGAAGAGACCTCAAAGACCATCTAGTTCCAACCCCCTGCCATATCTAGTTTGTATGATCAATTTATATGGAACTTTCAGGCCTGTCTTTCCAGGATTCCTGGAAATGCTTTGCTCCATTCGGGGCTTCATAGCCTCCTATTCATGTTCCTGTAGGAAGGTAGGTCACCATGCCTCTTCTCCAGCAAGCTCAGGTTTTCTTCTCTTAGAAAACATAGGATGGGTTCCTTTGGGTCTACAGCACTTAGACAGATTAATAGCCTCCTTTGCCTGCAGGACTGACAAGCTACTCCAGCTCTCTCTGCTATGGAGAGGCTGTTGGGCAACACAGATAAATCATGCTGGATGCAGAAACAACATCTCTCCTCAGATCTTGGTGGCTTGCCTCAGATATTTTCAAGGCATGGCAGTGGGATCACCAGTGTGTAACAAAAGAAAGCAGCCGTGGACGCTGCATTTTGTATTTGTCTGTTGAAGTCTGAAGGCGTGTTCTGAGAACGCCTGTGAGACAGAACTCTCAGGGGACTCAGAGGAACATTTTTAGTTCTAGAGGGAAACAGAATATAACTAGTAAGCTATTCACAGCAGTCAAAACAGACATTTCTGTGCGAGCAGTTTGCCACTGTAAATGGATAAAGAAATATTAAGGGCACTTACAGAAACTCCAACAGCACTAACTCCAGCACCTGGGTTACAGGAAATTCTTTAGAAGAGGAGCAGAATTTCCTAGGACTACCACTTTGGATTAAAGCAGATAAATTCCACCTAAATTCTTGCTTCGCAATAACTGGAGGATCTTGGCAGAGTCTAACATAACTTCAAACTGGATTATTCTACACCCAAATTACCCTTAATCTCAGGTTATTTAACATTTCAGATTAATATTTAAAACATACCAAACAAAAAAAAATCATAGCCATTTTTAATTACATGAAGGGGAGAAAAAAAAGCCAAACAAACTGTTCTAGAATGATTCAACCTGAATCTGCAAATATCTGCAAAATCATAGAATGGTTTAGGTTGGAAGAGACCTCAAAGATCATCCAGTTCCAACCCCCTGCCATAGGCAGAGACACCTCCCACTAGATCAGGTCACTCATTCAGCCTGGCCTTGAACACCTCCAGGGAGGGGGCGGCCACAACCTCCCTGGGCAACCTGTTCCAGTGTCTTACCACCCTGAATCTGCAAATATCTGCAAAATGATTCAACCTGAATCTGCAAATATCTACTTGCAGATAATGTCAGGTGCTTTACTAATTCTAACAAAAGTACCAGGAAAATCCCATCCCATAAGAAGTGCTCACAGTAGTGTATCCCGAAACTGTAAACTCCTGAGGCACAAACCTGTCTATAAAGCTCTGGACATCTAAGGTGATAGAAAAATAAGAATTTCAGATTAAAAATAAGAATTTCAGATTCAGATTAATATTTAAAACATCCCAAACAAAAAAATCCTAGCCATTTTTAATTACAAGGAGGGGAAAAAAAAAACAATAAACAAATGAATCAACTGTTCTAGAATGATTCAACCTGAATCTGCAAATATCTGCTGAATTATTCAACCTGAATCTGCAAATACCTGCAAAATGATTCAACCTGAATCTGCAAAGATCTGCAAAATGATTCAACCTGAACCTGCAAATATCTACTTGCAGATAATGTTTGGTGCTTTACCAATTCCAATGAAACTAGCAGGAAAAATCCCATCCCATAAGAAATGCTTGCAGTAGTGTATTCCAAAACTGTAAACTCCTGAGGCACAAACCTGTTTATAAAGCTCTGGACATCTAAGGTGCTATAAAAATAAGAATGCACTCAGTTTTATGCAATTTTCAGCTAAAAATCAGCCAACTCCCCTTCTCTGCCCTCCCTACTCCATGCAGTTACCACAGAAATTTTGTTCTGTTAGGGTAATGTATATTTTTAATGCAAAATTTCAACAGGAACCAATTTTTTTTTTTTTTTAATGGTCTACTGATAAAACCTTGAAAACAGGGGTTTATAATGGAAACAGTGACGGACTCTTAACTACAGTGTACGCAACCATAATAAAAAGAATTAATGTAGTCAATTTGTACTACTGTTCTCAGAACAAAAAAAACCTCCATTTCAACTGCAATCCTTTCAACAGCTGATTGGCAAGCCTGTCCATTTCTAGTCTGCAGTGTTGTCAGTTGTCTTCAACATGATAATGAGCCTGTCACCATATTCAAATAGCCCTGTGACAGCATGTTTTGTGAGCATGACGTCCACTGCAAAGGGTCTGTCAAAAAGCACCTTTCAGAAAATGAAAAGAGAATGCTTTTCTGATGATAAATCTAATTTCTCCGTAGCTACAAGAGCGAGATTTCTCATCTGATTTTGTCAGTGTTGTGTTGCAGTTGTGTCTTCCGAAAATCCTGCGTCCTGATGTACACATATTTTAAAGTTATCTGTAAAGATGGAGTGAGAAATAATATATATTTTTTAATTATTTTTAGTTTGCTGGGGCCTCTGCATAAGGCTGCACTACTGCTGGCTTCCCATCAAATTAAAACTGGAGGTGGGGGGGAAAGGGAATGGCATGGGAGGTTAGCTTGTTACCAGGAGCAAATAAGGCTCACAGTAAAGATTTCAAAGTCTACACACTTCATTCATTCACTCTTTCCTAAAAAGCCTATTAAAAACTGTCCCTTGATCTGCATTGCCCTAGTTCAGTTAGGTTTTCAGACCAAGAGGGAAGAACATAGGCACAGGCAGAGCTATCTCGAGTACTGTTACAATTTGAGTCTGTGGAAGAGACTGCATCACTATGTACTCCACGTTCAGCTGCTGCCAGTGGCACCTGCCAGCTGGAGAATTTTTTTACCGAGAGGAAAACATAAAATATTTTGGCAAGGCAGGTTCCTTTGCACGTGTGTAAGCATCTTCCATTAATCCTAACAGGAAATATCCAGGTACATTGAATCAGAGGGCTCTATTTTCCATGTTGACAAAAGCTGCCCTTCACCTTTTAGGATTCTTTTCTTCCCTAGCTGACTGAGGAACCCACATACAAAGGGAAGCATTACAGAGGAATACAAACCCTGAAATCAACAAGTGATAATATTTTCTCCTTTCCAGTCACTGAGTGAGAAAGTGGTGGCAACATCTAGACTTTGATGTCCCAGGCTGAATGACACATTAACCTCAGAGCAGGAGGTCCGCTTCTAGCTGTGCCTCTAACACCAAATGTGATTTTCACTAAGCAGCTCTTGTTCTCTTTGCCTTAGGTTAAAAAACTGCAAAATGGGAATATTACCGCCTACATCACAGGAGTGCTCTCAAACTAAATATTCCCTGAAAAATTTGTTGACACATTCACTACAGGAAAATCATGCTGCACGAGCCCAGCCCTTTTCGAAGTTGTTAAAGAGGTTTGCTTCCTTAAATATTCACAAAACAACCAACCAGTCAATCTGTAGTGCTAAGATACCAAACACGCAGATTACTTCTGCCAACTACTGTCTAGTAACAAAACAAAGTTTTTCAGGCAGGTAAGAACATGAGGTTGACAGTCACACAAAGCTACCTGCATGAATCCGGTGGAATTTCTTGGAGGAATTTCTTTGAGGTTACAGGCAGTTAGATACTGCACACGTGAAGGTGCAACTTACCTTCATCACCTTCAGCATTTGCCTTGGTAAGGACATGCACTGCTTTTCTCTTGAAACACATTTCTTTTTTCTTCTATTGACACACACAAACTGATGTCCATATTTATTTCGCCTATCGTTCATTATTAAAAATAGGAGTGAATAAGGAATTGGATTAATTCACCTCTTACAAGCTGAAACAAGACAATATTGCTGACAGTCTTTTCTTTTTTTCTTTTGTGTTTTTTGTGGGTTTTGGGGTGTTTTTTTTTGGTTAGTAAGAACTTTATAGAGAAGAGCTGGATTTCAAATTTGAGATATGTAACATAGTATTCCACACATGATAGCAGAACCCAATAAACCTGTAACTGAATACATTGCAAAGGCAGGAGTTTAAAACATTTAAGTGAAGGCAACTAAGCACTATGCAGCTTTAGACAGCAAAAGTGGACAATCAACATTAGCCATGACTGATTTTTAAATTCTTCTTTGCTCAGCTGGAGGGGAGTATAACAAGGCCAAAAACCAGAGCTGCAGACAGCTGGCTTTGTGCAGTACCAGTTCTCTGCCTCAATTTTCAAGCCATTCATTTTTTTTGAGAAAAAAAAAAAAAAAAAAAAAAGAAGAGAGAAAGAAAAGGTTGAGGGGAATGGGGAAAAAAACCATAAAATTAAATCTAAACTAGGCCATACAAATGTACACAACCAACTTAGGTCTCTAAGACTTTTCATTGTTTCAGGGAGCGGTCACCATTCTGATCCTCATTAAAGCTGAAGAGATGCTGGACCAGCATTAAAATGAATGCAAACCATTTGCTGCAATTTTGTGCACCCACTACCTCCAAATGAAGGCAGGCATTGCATAATCCAGGCAGCTAGAGCTCCTGACAGGTGGATGATTTATGCTCATAGTCGGAAGAATCTGAGAGCCTGCAGAGGACACAGCATGAGCAAGGTGGTGGCGAGACAGATGCTCTCAGTGGGCTTGCAGAGGCTGGCAGGCTCCAGCCAGCTCAGGTGCAACTTGAACACTTTAGTACTGAACTCATATTGCCTAGATTCCAGCACAGCAAGATACCATTTACAATATTATGTACAGTAGATATACTATCAAACCTATCTCTGTGCTATTTATCTCTCTCTATTTGTGTATACACACACAATACACACATATATATATATACTCTTTTTCTATTTGCACTTCAACTTACTGTGTTTAGGTTCACTTTGTGCATGCATGTTCTCCATTGAAAAAGAAAGGGCAGATTAGGACAAATTCTGCATTGTTACAGCCACACAGCATAAGTGAAACCATCAGAGCTGAACAGATGTAAGTGGGGGAAGAATTTGGCTCCAGCTTTCAGAGAACCAGGATAGATCTGGGATACTGGAAACATTTTTCAGTGTTTTAAGAGTGTTTGAAAGCCGGGAAAGAAAATTATCAGAGGCAAGATGAAAACATCCACAGCTCCAAATGTACTCCAATGTATTCTAGTCACTTACGTGCCTGTAAAGCACAATAAATGTTCTGCAGAAAATGCATAATATTAGTGAAATATAATGAAAATTACACTAATGTCATGTGCTTCTTTAATATATCAATAGAATGAGATTTTCTGTTTAGATATCCCTACTATTCAGGGATCTCAGTAAATCCCATCCAAAGTTCAGCTTCCTACTCAAAAAAAGGAAGTATGTGTATAGATGTGGGGGTCTGAACTTTCCCCTCTGTTCTTTAAGCAGAAGACTGGTCCAGTTCAAGAAAAAAGAAAATAACCAACCACAGGCAAATGAGATATTAATACTCGTTGGTGACACACAACTATACGTTAATTAATTTTTAATATAAAAGGTGAAGCCAGAACTAAATTGTCCTTACTTAAGCACATTAACAAAATTAAAAGATCACCTGCCTCACATCAAAGCTGCCACATTTTCCACTCAGAGCTGTCACTTAATTACGTCTGTAGTTTTCGGGGGCAACCAAAGAGTTAAAGCATTCAAATGTGCACACTGCAGGTTATCTGGGTTGAATCTGGGACTTTGCTGACTCTCAACTCCTTTCCACTTTAACAGATGGGGTCAAAGGTGGAACTGCAGATGAGAATTAAAGACACATACATCCCTTTAATCAGATAACACATTCAAAGACTTGCAAATTCCCAAGAAGCCACTTTACAGGCACGTGTCATGGGCTATTCCATAAAGGGGGAGGGAACTGTGGAGAGGAGGGGAAGAGGACTTATTTCAGCTAACCAGTATTAAAAAAGGCAGGAAATTAGAGAAAACAAACAGGAACAAAATGGGATGGATTGCTAACATTCAGAATGCCTTCTGATTGCACACATCTCCCTAGAGAGAGTCTCCAATGTTTGAAGCTTTCACACTCTGCATCCAAATGCTTTTTCTAACTTCATTAAACAGCCGTGTTTAAGAATACTTCATAACAAGTATTTTAATTAGAGATGAGCTGCAGTATCTTGCCAGTATGGGTATCTCTAGTAATACCAGGATGCCCTGGAGGAAATGCATTCATTCAGCCTGACTAGTACTCACAAAATAGTGGAGGTCAAGAACCTCAAGAAATTAATGATTCTCCCTCCCACCTGGCCAGAAAAAAGACTGCCTGAAGGATCTGTGCTTGCAGCAACTCTTTTCTCATGAGCATTCTTCTAATATCACAGTTGTGGTATGAAGAGGAAAAAGAACAGGAAATCATGAAAATGAGAGAAAAGAAAAAAGAGAAAAATAAAAATCTTATGTCATCTTAGCTACTCTGTGGCTTTGTTTTCTGATTGCTGTGTTCTTTTGCACCCCACCTAACACCAAGCAATTGGGCATGTTCCACCAGACAAAAAGCATTAGCAAAGACTACACTTGTACACACCAGATTTAAAGGTGTTCCAGCTTCTCTTTTTGTCTGAAATACAGTCAGTGATTTGTATTTTGAAGTGATGCTCTAGAGGGCTGTTGAAAAAGAAGGAGCCTTTATAATGAGATCATTACACTCAGAGCCTGATCCTTCACCTGAGGTACAAATTTGAAGGCTAGTTCTTTCACAAGAGCAAAACATTTGAGATGGTATTTTAAAACATCTTTTTTACTTTTTAAGGTAGACATCCATTAATGAGGCAGTTTAACTTGCCTCATAATTGGAAAATTGAAAGTGTTCACTAAGAGTTTAAGAGGGGAACCAGTGGCTTCGGAACTTACAAAATCATTTGGCAGCAAGACCTCTCCTAGCATCAATAATTACATGCAGGTACTCTTAATTTGGATCCAGAGTATATTTATGCCATCTTTTACATCACCTTATCTCAACTGATTTCACAAACTATATTCCCAAGTGCAGTAGTGATAAATCACTATTCTAGTGATTTATAATAAACACAATCCTTTTCCCACACTTCAGTGGACAACCCTTGAGACTGAACACACAAAGAAATCTAAGGTGTCTGTCTCTTCAGCTTCCAGAAAATACAAAATGAGCACTCAGAAATGCAGACACTGGACACCACTGTAAACTCAATCTGGCAGGCTGTCATGAAAAGCAACATGTGGCTGCACAACTGTTTAACAAATGATACAAGACTAATCTGTTGATTGATTCAGACCAGAATGAAAGACATGGCCTGTGTGGAAAGCCTTTCTTCAGTCAGTGACCTGCAGGAGCGAAAAGGAATACTACAAAGAGACAAAGAGCAATGGTGATGCAATAAATAATTTTGATACGCTTGGGAAAGGAAAGAAAATAACAAGACAAAAGACTAGGATATTGGTCTTTCATTATTTGTTGATTCCTAGGGTCTGTGTATGCTCAGCATGCAGCAAGCTCCCAACATTCTCCCTTGTTAGCCAAGCAGCTTTGCTGCAAATCATATACAGCACACCAAGAATTCTGCCACTGAAGGCGCAGACCAGAGTTAGGCTGATCATAGAATGGTACCATGCAGACTTTCCTTTAGAAAGCATTTTTATTTTTCTATATTAACTACATGAATAATTAACTGTTTTCACATGGACTACAATAAGAGCCTATGTAAGTAAGTTGTCCAGAGTGTTGATTTTGGATATGCAGTTTGGGTAAAAATGTAAATAAAATGGATATCTGGTCTTACACCTTGATGATTCCCAAGAACTAAAACCTAAAATAGATGCTTATGAGGAGAGAAAAAGATAAAGATATTCACTTTACTGGAACAATAAAAAGCAAACAAGAAAATATTGATAGTATTCAGTAGGTGAATATATTCAACATAGCTTGTGTGTGACTTTCTCCAGAATAATTAATCTAATAAAAGACTATTGAGGCTTAAAATAAAGCTGTTTTTCATTTATAAAGATTAATAGCTATATTAAATCACCATTATGAGGGAAACAGACTACACCCACAGTTTCCCATTTCTGTCATATAAATGCCCAAAGAAAAGAAAAAGAGAGATTTTTTTTTTTAAAAGGCTGATTAGATGAGATCTATTACTAGAATAGCTAACAAGCTTGGCAAAATTTGACAATGACAATTCACTGATGAAGACAATTTATTTCAGATTTCAGGTTGTTGATTTTCAACCACAAAAGCCACCTTTGCAAGCTGAGAATGAAATCAGATTCCAGCCTCACAAAGTGACTTGGTGAAGGGAAGTGACAAAGACTCACCACAGGTAAAAACACCTCCAGCTTAAAAAAGGTGTGACTGGCTAGAGAGAAGACTCTGGCCTAATTACATTAATGTCTCGTGAAACTATGCTGATTTGAACATATTTTGTAGGCAAGCAGAAATGCAGAAGAGTGAAATATTTGAGGGATAGCACCACATGAGGTCAGAGGTAATTTTAGTGCTTCTCTGCCTGTTTATTGCTTTGGCTGAGGGATGGTGCCAAGAGGATTTCTGAACCTCCAAGCTTTTTAGTGCTAGGTCCATCCCAAGCAGTCTGTCTGTACACCTGCCACATGCATTCTATTTAGGAGCTCCTACATCATTTCAGCACATCACCCCAAATAATTCTACCATGCATCCTGTCATTCCTCCTAAGATTTTGCAAAGTGAAGATCTTATTAAGGAGAGGCAAGTGCTGCCCAAGTAAGGTTTAAGTAAAATAATGTGCTGGTTTGAACTATTTGGAGGATTTGAACGAGAAATTAGGCTATAGGTTGAGAAAGGAAAACACTGATGATGCTACTTCACTCACAGCTTTACTGAGAAAGAAAAAAAGTGTTTTAAGAGTTGTAACCCAAATACAGATAAGTCAGAGCGCTTTGGGCTGTGGCTGCTTTTGCATGGCTCCTTCTCCCTGCCTTTTTTAGCTGAATCTGAATAATTTCACTAACTTCTTTCCTGCTGCTAATCCCCCTGGCCCATCTACCTTTGCCCATCTGCTGCATGAAACAGATGGTGAGATAAGATTGGGGAAGGGGGGAAAGGTGGCAGAGGTGGTTGGTTACCCCTCTTAGGGACCTTCATCTCTGGGAGGGCTGTGGTGTTTCTGTATTACCTTTTTACTGTATATATCTGTAAATATCTGTTATGCATTGTATATCTGCTTGTATATTGTGCATTGCTGTAAATATAAAGCTTCATTTATTAACTTCCAGCCAACTGAGTCCTAGCCTAGGTTATTTCAAAGTGTGGGGGGCAGGGAACTGCCAAACCACCACAAATACAAAAAGGGGTGGACTGCAAAGTGGCATCTTAGAGATATGCTTATGCACCACGGATAAGCACACCTTCTATCTGATGCTAAACCTATTGCATTCAAGCAGGTAATGTGCAAATACCTGCATGGCAGAAACACAGAAAAGTGGAAGAATAAAATACCATTAAGACACTCTTTACAAAAGGACTCCTATTTAATATGGGGCAGGATCCATGTATAGGAATTCAAGCACTCTGCAGTAAACAGCGGTGCCATACTGATGCATGTGTTTGTGGGTGGCAGAGACCAAGAATGAAAGACAGTTATTTGGCTGGGAGCTTGTGGGAAAATATGCCATATCATACACAGTCCTACATCCTTCAGACTTGCCTCTGCCTTCCCTTATCACTTATATTGCTGTCACTGTACTTCCAGTGCATAAGCAAATGTTCACGGGGCTAAATCCACTAAATATATATATATATTTCTTTTAATTGAATAACAACTTTTAGAAGATTAGAAAAGCATTACTTCCTTATTTCGAGATCAAAAGAAGACACATGACAAATGAAGACGTCCAGTTAACAACCTCAGACTGCACTAATATTTTCTCATCATAAAGTGATTTTTAATGGTATTCCAATTTAAGAAGATTTGTGGATCTGCAGAATCTACTCCTTCCAATTCTGAGCTGAAATAATAGGTAAAGTTCAGCCCTGAGAAAAATACCACTGATCTTAATTTTATTGAAAATTGTTACTATTTTTAATACCAAAAGTACAAAGTAACTGCAGCCTGAATGTGTTCTTCACTGATGCTTCCCTGACCCTGCAAACAACTGAAGGCACTGGGATTCTCACCAAGGATGACTGTGGGAATAGAATCAAGCCCAAAGATCTAATCTTGAGGAAGCTGCAGATGAGTGATCCAGTGAACAGCTTTGACCCCAAATCTGCAGATGCTAACACCAAAAAAAACAGTATGTTCACAGATCTGTGGGGAGCCAAGAAATCTAAACGGTTCTCATACACAGACAAAAAACTGATCCTGTTTTCTCTACATTTAGTTCATACCACCTTTTCAATGAAAACAGAGTACACACATAAAGAGATAGCTGCAGAAAAGAAATGGTATTCAAAAAGAAAGAAATGTTGTTAAAGGACTGAGTGCAGTAGATTGCTGGGACTTTCCCTGTTTGATTCCCAATGCGTTTATGGGGACCAAAAGCTGCCCTGCTCAGGGGCAGCACATAAAGCAGATGAGCACAATGCTGCAATACAAGCACCGTGAGAACTTCCTCAGGAGGCTGACAGCTGCTCTTAGCTGAGAGATTTCTAAATCCAGAAATAACCACATCTCCAATATGTGAATTTTTTTCTAGAGTATTTTTTAATGAGTGATCAAAAATGCTAGTTGCTTGAGCTCACTATAAACACCAACCCGCACCTCAACAGTTTGTCCTTCCACATCAGTTACCGCAACTGGGTAGTCATGAACCATGTTTTGGAGCAGACAAATTGGGCTGTCAATTCTAATGTGTGAACTGGGCTATCAGGCTGCGTTTTGGTTAAGAGGAAAGAGGCCTACTTATGGACACCAACAACAGTTAAGAGATTAGTTTCTACTGTTACCAGGGAAATCTAACAGGTCCCAGTATATATTAAAACACTGAAAGAAAGAAAAGCAGAGCAAATGCCAGCGGGGTAAGAAAAGAAGGGAAGGAGGAAATAAAAATAGGAATTGAAGGAAGAAAAGGGGAGAAGTTGAGAAGGGGGAATAGTGTGTGGAAGGGGAAAATGCAAGAGAACAAAAGGATGAAAGGGAGGGAAGAAGGGGGGGGAAGGAGAGAAGAGGACTGCAGCAGAAACCAAACTTCCTCATAAGATATCGAAACATGGGAAAGAGTTGATAGTCAGAAAACACTTCAGCAGAAGATGCACTGTTACCTCTTGATGTTATAACACAGAAGCTTTGTTTAACATCCTGCATTAATGAAGGAGCTTCTTAAGTGTAATACTACAATAGAGAGCATAAGAAATATCATCGAGGTCAATGCTACTCTATTAACTGTCATCCTGTACAGAAATATTTGCTTTGAATACCATTAATGCTTTCTCCATCCTGTTGTTCTAATTTCCGGAGACAGCAGAAACTAAAACTTTGTCCACAATAATTCCTGTTTTCTTCTTGGCAGACTAATGGTATTAGACTTGTGAGAGAAATTTACCTTGGCAATGTCTTATGCACAGGCCTTTTCAGCAGAGATGTTGTTAGGAGGAATGCTATTAAGCAGGCTTTTTCACTAGCCTCAAAACACAGGTGATAACACATTTTCAGTTATAAAGAAGATTGCTTAGTTTTATTTATTATTCTGAGACAGAATCCATTAATCTGCTTCTGTGCATATCATGCATCTCTTTACGTAAGAGTAAACTCAAGCTGCCTATTCTCCTGGCTGTATTTAGATTAATTTTCATAGATTGTCCAAACCAGAAAGGATCAATATGATAATTTAATCCGATCTGCTGATTAACAGAAGCCAGAAATGTTTATATGGTAACCTTTGCATAATAAACTCAGTAATTTATGCTTTAAAAAACACATGCCTCTTTTCAAAATGTGTTCTTGTATTTGAATTAAGTGTGAAGCTGGAACACTTCAGAGAATCCAAATTTTAGCATGCTAAAAATAAAGTTTAACATGTAATAATCTTCTGCACATTTTTTAAAATGTCAGCAATTGCTTTTATTATGATCAGCACTGAAGGGAAGAACTTAAAACTAGAGAATTTCTTTACACATGAGGCAGGTTCAGACTACTGCCTTAACACTGCCCTAGGGATGCTGGATGCACTTGAGGGTCTGTGTGAAGCCTTTAAAAGAAAAGAAAATCCTAACTAAGAAATGTGAAGAGCTACTCCGTGAGGAGTGTGGGTACAACATGCACTACTATGATGGGCAGCACTGCCAGGCGACAAGCTTGGGAGAGTTTCTGTTCATTTTTTAAAGCCTGAAGGATGGCTAGCATAACAGCAAAGATTCACACATGTGAAAACATACATTGCTGATTTCCCCATGGTACAGGTTGCTAAACTTGCCACATGGGCAGCCACGTTACTCTACCAGCTTCCATTATTAACACTCCGTGAGGATCTGGCCACCCATTTTTAATAGCTGGACCAAGTAAACTGAAGTTCTGACCCTTCTGTCTATTTCAACTGGGTACAAAGTGACTGACGATAATCCGTAAAGGCCATCCATCCATTCGTAAGAAAATACAAACATACTCCTCTGAACCAACCTACATTTCCTGCCATTTCATTATGGTATAATTTACTTTTCAGATAAATTTAAATTTGTTTATTCATGTGTCACCCACTCAGGAACTTGAGCCATAGCAAAAAGCCCATGGAAAATTCTAAAAACATCCAGGTATGAGAGATGAGAGATATGGAGGAGATGTTATGGTGTCAACAAGTCCTGCAAGAAGTATGAACTAGCATTGCTCAGAACCATGAGAGCTAAGAGGGAGGATGCAATATGTCAGATGGTCTAAAAGCTGTGTTAGTGCCACTCAATAGACTCCCCTCTGAACTTTAATTTTTAACCTTGTTACAATACAGGGACAGATAAAACAGCAGCTACGGCTTTGTCTCCATGGAGAAAACTGAAACATATGGAATAACATCTTGGAAAAATAGTTACATGAACATTGAATTTGAAATGAAAAGTAATTCTATTTTAGAATAATTACTCCAGCGTAATTATTTTGCACGGGCAGCTATTCTGAGCAAGATCTGTGGTATAATAAATGTGGAATAATATCTTCTAGCACAGGCACATGCTAGCAAGTAGTCCCATAGACAGTATTAAAAGGCATTTGGTACTAATGCAAGACTACAAGTAGTCGACTAGTTTGACTACCAATCACAACCCACCAGATTACATTACCCACGATTTCCCATATCAACTTATAAAGACAGTGCAATAAACTCTTTACAAATGCGAAGAGAAGCACAATGTCTGATAACTGTTGCACCTAAAATTGTATTTTTTAATTGTTTAAGGAAAATTTCTAGAAGAAAAATCCCCACTAACAGGATAAGATTTCTGGAGGAGATGCACACTGGCAGAATGCACAGAAGTTCTTGTAAAGAATATGATGCTCCTCTCAAAGCTGCTTAAACTCAATTTTATTTTCTGGTCTGCAACTAAATTTTTTTTGTAAATAGATTTAGGCTGTCAATTTCCAGGCATGCTGTGCCATCAGCATGTAGAGACTGCTGTGACAAACGTGGAGGCTGCTGCAGCAAATTTTATTATAAACTGGTAATTGAATTGAACAGGTTTACATTTGAATAGATTTACTGCAGCATGATCTCTGACATGCTGCATGGGACTGAAATCCCTGTCTGTACATAAAGAAACATTTAAGATACAGCAGGAATTATTTCAGCTCAGTCTAAGTCCATGCTAATCAATGAATTTACACTACTCTACACATGAAAGAAGTGTATCATCTTCCTTCACTCTGTACATAAAGGATGCTGTGAAAGCAAAAAACTCAAGTCCAAATTTTCCCATAGGTAAAAACAACAACACTTGCCTCCAAAACTACCTTCCAACAACAGAAAAAAATAATTAATTAAATAATTTGCTATTCCAAGGACAGTCCTTAAAGGAATAAGCATGGCTTCAAAAGTAAAAAGTGTTCATTAAAGTGGGCAATAAAACAAAATGCTCATGTAGGTTCTTTTAGGATTTCCTATTAGGCAGGTAAAAAGGTGGTAAGTCAGCTCTCCACGAGATGAAAGGACTCAGTAATTAAAAATAAGGAAGACTCTTATTGTGCTTCGACAGAAAAATACACAGAAAGAGTAGGAGGACTACAACATGCCAGGAGCAGGAATAACAAAGGAGCTTTTTTTCTAAAGAATTAGTTGCTTTGTCATTGCAGAACTTTCAGGAAAAGGTTTGTGTTTTCAGAGAAGACAATTTAGGAAATTCTGATTAAGAAAACTTGGAGGATTGATTCGCATCCCTGGACAATGATCACACATGCAAAAAAAGCTGACTTACAAAGTGTACTTGAATTGTTTAACTAATAAAACGCACAAGTTCTGTGCACAGCTTTGATTGCTGCAATAATTACTCATTTGCAGAAACGTCAGGTCCTCTGCTGTCCCAGAGGCTGCACACAAAACAGATTTTTAAATATATATGCTAAAGGACATGTAAAGATTCCCTCCACATCTAAAAGAAAGAGGTCTAAATCAGATTCCCTGCATGTTCTCCAGGCAGCAAAGTTTTGTTTCCAAACAAGTTGCTCAATGTACCAGGGTATTTGGTTACTAGTGATCATAACTTAGTAAACAGTTAAGAAGCACAGTCCTTTTTCATAGGAGGCCATCCTCAATTTCTTTCTTCCTACAGTTTGACTAAGCATCACACTTTAACCTTTAAGTAACTGCTCCTAGTGGTCAGTTATATGAGGATTTTGGCAAGAATCCTCCCATTACCACTGGAAGAGAGGGTCAAATCCTGCCATTCATACTGAGGCAAAATCCCCATTGAATCTGACAGGAGTTTTGCTCAAGTAAGACTAAGGACAGCAGGATTTGGCTCACAGGATCATAGCATCTGCCAAAGCAGTTGCACAGAACAAGGTTTATTCTTAGTAAGTATAATCCAATAAGAATATGTCTGTAGGTGCGTGATAGGCCTAATTTGTCCATCATCTCCTCACTGGTCTTTATTGTTCTTGGATTTTACTCCAATAGCTGTATACTTAAACTTGTTTTACATTAGCATTAAACAACTTGCAAAAAATCAACCGTCTCTTAATGTCGACTTTTTAAGAACTGACGAAGCAAAACTCCATGGGACTATTTTAAGTGATGGCTTAACACAAATTACTCTCCACTGGAAACAGGATGTAGAAAACATTTTATTGATTTTATCCCAAAAGGTTGTCTAGCTCAGAAGTCCATGACATTTTTTGTTACTCCTTCTTGGTGGCAATAGTGCACTACAGTCATTATGCATATATGGCACATAAAAATGCATTTTGCATATACATCAACAGCAACAGACACGCATGGATAGTGACCAAGACTTAAGGAATGGCCTCTTTTGGCAATCTAGATGAATCAGGTTCCAAGTGAGATAGTAGTTTCTTGGAAAAAAAGTCTTATATTTACCTGTTGTCAAGTATCTTCAAAACATAATTGATGACTTAAAACACTTAACGTATACTTAAAGTGAGGGACAAGGGTTCTCACATGCGTTTTAAAGGGAAAACCAGAGGTGGATTTCAAATCTTTGGTACACTGTAGGCAATATTCACTCCAGTGTAGTTACAGTAACTTCAGTAGACATACTCAATATTTATACTTGTGTAATTGAGAAGTAACTCTTTTTCCTTTCTCCTGATGAAATAAGGACTTCAGTAAAAATAAGTAAAAGGAGGCACAGTGTGTGTGTTTCTGCCAGAACTGGGACAGACTAACAGCGGATAAGGAATGGAGGAAAGAAATCTCTGAGAGTTCATGATATTAAAGCATTAAGCGAATTGAGAGGATACCTTCTGATGATTGTTCCGTTTTAGCTACCTACTGCAGGAGTGAACACTTGGGGTATATTTTGCTGTACTACACATAGTTAGGAATATTCCAGAGAAGGAGAACTCTATGTAGATCCACCATGATTCCACAGCTCGGAAAGAGATTGTCAGGAAGAGCAAGCATGCATGAACATTGCCTTTACACTTCCTGATTAGAGCACTCACCACTCTCTCTTCTTGCCTGCCTGCCTGCCCTACAACTGCCGCATGTGTTTGCAGAGAGACACATACTGACTCCATCAGTCTTACCTTCTTTCAGCATGCCAACTTTTAGACACTTCATGAAGCGGCAGGCTTGGCAGGACTTGCGTCTGCGCTTTGTGATTTCACATTCATTCGTTGCTGGGCAGCTGTATTCTATGTTACCTGTAACAGAAAGTACAAAGGAAGAGAGGTATTCAACACTGCTGACTGACCAACACAATGCATTTATGAGGCACTCGTGCAGCTGCTGTTACGTTTCATTTGGGAGGAGTAAGCAGTGCTACTGACAGGAAACACCTGCCAAATAAAAATTAAAATCCAAGTTAAAGGCTGAGCTTCTTGAATCATTCTTTTCAAATCAAGAAAACTATATATAAACAGGGGGAGAAGTATAGATGCACACAAAACCACAATTAACGTGAGTCTCTGTCTGGCTCCATACAAAACCCTTCATGTAGGTTACTCCTGCTAGTAGGAGGAGAACATTTATGTAATTTATTGTTTGCACCAAGCTGCACACTTAGGCTCCTAGCCTGAGCAATACTGATTTCCTTTTTTTCTTTCTTCACCAATTTCATCAGTCCTTCTCTGTTTAGAATACCAAAAGATAGACTGTTGTGCTTCATTCAATAGTCAACTTGGAACAGGTACTACAGAACTTCACCCTTCTCCTTCCACGACAGCAAGGCTCACCAGCTGCTACCACCACATCTAGTACATTCTGCTGCTCCCAGGTCAGATCTCTCAGCCTTCTCTCTATAAACAGAGCTCTTGTACTGAGAGGCATCAAAATAGGATCATTTGCATGAAGTTCTCAGAATTAACAAAGATTGGAAGAGATGCTTGCTCTGCCACTCCCAGCTCTCTTTAAGGCCTGGAACAAGCTAGATCCTTAAATGTGAACTCTGCAGAGTAAAGTCTTTTTTTTTTTTTTTTTTTTAAATTTTTACTACATATTTATCCTAAAAAAAAAAAAAAAAAAGTCTGAAAATGATTGGACAAAATACACATGGGTAACCTGCTTTACATTGTTAAAAATCACATTTTTGGGTAACCAAGTCCAAATGGGAGCACATCTGTTCTCTTTTGCCCTAGGACCACCGCACTCTTCATAAAACAGCTTAGCTCAGCTTATTCACCTGCCCAGCCATGCATCCTATTGCCCATGACTACATTCAGTATGACAGACTTCGCAGCAGTCAGAAGTTTCACCAGGAAGCTGACTTTTAAATAAAGTATCTTCCCCATCAGCCTGTCACATCTTGCTTTAAAGGTATTTCTTTATTTTCTAACCCTTTCCCTCTGTGATTAAGTGCATTAGTATCTTAATGAAAATGCATTCTGTTTATTGCCCTCTTGGGAAGCAAGAGGTCATCACACCAAATGCATAAATTGTCATCAGAGACAGTCCGAGCATAATTGCAATTTTGCTGCTCCATGTTTGCTGCACTCAGGGTCCGTCACAGTCCCCTGAAACATGTGCAGGTTCTGATAATTAGCATACAGTCTGCCTGGGACCACAGCATTGATGAAATATTTCAGAGTTAATCACACTTTGTAAACACTGATTTATATTGACTACCTTTCTCCAGACTGATGTCTCCTCATTAAATATCACATTAGTGGATTGCAGGATTGCACAAAGACTCAAATGCTCAGCAACTGCTAATTCAACAGGAACTAATACTTAAACCACTTACATCTATTGAAAATTGGTTAAGTATTTATGATAAAGGAGGTCTGCATATTCTACCAATACAACCAGCATACTTTGCACAATCTTTTCAGGTCTTTGTGAGCTTTCTTCCTCTTGAACGCTGCTGCATGACTCACTTAGCAATGCTGGCAAGTAAAACAGATCTTAGTGTGTGTGAATGCTAATGGATCTTGTTGACAAAACTCAGACTTCACTTCAGCCCTCTTCCCATTCCTTAGCTCCTGAGAAGAAAGCAATTTAGCAAACTGAAGGGTACAGTGGTTAACAAACTTAGCACAATAGGTTCTGCAAAACTTCTTTCTGATAGGCATTAGCAATGTTAGGAAATAACAATTCTGGAAGGATACATAGGAAAAGAGCAAGCTTAGAGAAACAAGACTCACATCACCCTCTCACATTCTAACGATGCATTCTTAGAGAAGCACAACCACTACACAAGGAAGCCTTCAAAGATTTCATGAGTTATATCTAATTAACTTCGTTATATTGTAGTATGAAATGTATTAAAAAAAATAAATAAAACAGGGAATCAAGAATGTTTTGTGGAAGATCAGAAACTATCTTCATAAAAAATGGATTATCCTGGAGGTCTCTTCCAACCTGGCTTATTGTATTGTATTGTATTGTAGTCTATTCTATTCTATGCTATTCTATTCTATGCTATTCTATTCTATTCTATTCCGTTCCATTCTATTCCATTCCGTTCCATTCTATTCCATTCCGTTCTATTTCTATTCCATTCCGTTCTATTTCTATTCCATTCCAGTCTATTCTATTCTTTTCTTTTCTTTTCTTTTCTATTCTATTCTATTCTATTCTATTCTATTCTATTCTATTCTATTCTATTCTATTCTATTCTATTCTATTCTATTCTATTCTATTCTATTC
>VWZI01007259.1:206878-222733 GCA_013396835.1 Psilopogon haemacephalus | reverse complement strand
TCCATTGTGTTTTAATTCCATTCCATTCCATTCCATTCCACTCCACTCTATTTTATCCCATTCCATTCCATTCCATTCCATTCCATTCCGCTCCACTCCATTCCATTCCATTCCACTCCATTCCATTCCTTTCCATTCCACCCTGAGCACAACAGAATGGTGGTGGGCAAGTTACTGTATCAGTGGGGTGGGGTGTGTGTGTGTATTTTTGTTGTTTGTTTTTTTTTAAACAAACATTGAATTTTTCATTGATTTTTTGCAATTTCTTCTTTGCTTCACGTTTTCTTGAAACCATCACAACTTCATCTTGGTAGGGGATAGCAAAGCAAGCCAATGACTTCTTCCACAACAACTGTCACAGCCACTAGCAGGCAGAACAGAAGCAGCAATGCTTGAAGCCGTCGTGTTGCTACCAGCAGTGGCCTGAGTTAGCTGATGATTGCTGACAGCGGACCCAGCTTTCTAAACAGTTATTATTGCTCTGTATGCAATCGACCAAGCTCTGCTGAAGTATTTCCTACACAGAAGGCAGAGGAGGACTGCACTACAGCGAGGTCATTTTTAGCTTAACAAAACAAGCCATTATCTGAGGCCCTTCACATTTGCACCTCATCTGAGAGGCTGAGTTTCTTCTCCCTGCCGCTTTTAAACAGGACAAATTTTCAAGTGTCTGACCTGCAACTACTGCAGACAAAATGAGATGGAATTATTTTAAACCACCCCCACCTCTCTCCCTGCCATATACAAATATTCGGTACTGCGTCCTTGTCTGTTTGAAGTTGATTCCCTATGCTTCCTGCTTGATAAACTTTGTTAACAAGAAGGAAATGATCCTGAGATACTCTGATGTGTTGCAAATTATCACTGCTGACAGCCTCTACGTTTAAGGATTGTATCTGATGCAACAATGCATACTAGTGTCATTTATCTTTAGCTCATTTCCTTGGACCTATTTCAACTGAGGGTGAGCATCTCTTGTTTATAGCTCTAAATACTGTAAGTGAGCAACTGGCAAATCAATAAAACTGTTAAATGCATAATAATACTGTGTAATTACTTACATGATGTTTTGCATAATTAACTGTCTGAGGTGTTCCTTGATATAATGGATATTCAGAGTATGGAATAACCTATAAGCCTATAAAACACACCCTGTTTATACGACGAACAGAAATGATGTTTAAAACTCTCATTCTAATAATCCAAATCAGGCTTTGGCACTGTAGGACAGAAAGCCTTCCTCTCCTGCCAAGTCTAAATCAATTCTTATGGCATTACTTCATAGCTAACGTGATATTTCACTGATGATGACTATTACCCTGATTACTTGGAAGTAATGTAGTAATAGCAAAAATACACTTAGATTAAACAAACTGCTGCTATTTAATCAATATTATTGAGACAAACTAAGTGTTTTAATAAGTCTGTATAGGCACACTAATGCTGGTTTAATTAAATGTATCCTTAGACACGCAGAAACTCTGCAGCATACAGATCCTATGGTTTGACAGACTAGAGCATCTCCCCCTCCTGAATTTAAAAGCGGAAGCACTTTGTAGCCAAAAGAATTTACATCATCTCGGACCGCAAAATGAACATTCTTTACATTAGGCACTCTTTTGGAAGCATAAACAGGAAAGAATACTCAGACCTTGCACCTTTGAGCCAAAATACCAGACATCTGAAGAGGTGCCAGCCCCCACTTCTCCACTGGCCTGGATGAAGGCTGCATCTGGAGTACTGTGTCCAGATCTGGGTCTCCCAGTTCAAGAGGGACATGGAACCACTTGACAGAGTCCAGCACAGAGCCACAAAGATGATGAAGGGAAAGGCACATTTGCCTTACAAGGAGAGACTGAAGGAGGTGAGGCTCTTTAGTTTGGAGGAGACTAAGAGGTGACCTCATGAATATGTAAAGGGTGAGTGCCAGGAGGCTGAAGCCAGGCTCGTCTCGGTGATGCCTGATGACAGGACAAGGGGCAATGGGTGGAAGTTGAGGCATAGGAAGTTCCACGGAAACAAGATGTATTTTTTTTTTCACTGTGTAGGTGACAGAACACTGGAACAGGCTGTCCAGAGGAGTTGTGGAGTCTCATTCTCTGGAGATATTCAAGACCCACCTGGATGTATTTCTGTGTGATCTGGTATATGTGAGACAGCTCTGGCAGGAATGTTGGACTAGGTGATCTATCAAGCAACAAGAAGATGCAGATGGTACTTTAAATCAGAATCATCCTGGAATGCCTGAAAGTTACACATGGAAGAAATCTATGACTTCATATTTTGTGCATATATTACAGTTCTGATATAACTTAAATCTCAGCAAATGCTTCACAGACCTACTGAATTTTCAAGTTTCTGGTTTTCTCCTGTTTCTAACATTTTTACCTCATTAGAACGTGGGTGTTGTTTGAAGTTACAATCATGTCATTATAATAAATTAAATATACCTTCTTCTGTTTACTGGCTTCTAGCCTAACGTTATGTATTTTTTGTTCCTTCAGTACTTGTTTTGAATGAGTCAGCTCTGCAGTGAGAGAGGATTGGAGAGCTGCACACACTCAAACAAAGAGACCTGCCATGCCCCAACACTTTCAACCACATGGCTGCAGCGTGACTACCAGAATAATGGCCAAGCCTCATCATATGAAAATCAGTATATTGATCAGGAAGAGTAAAACTTTATTACTCTATTTTCAAACTGCAGACTAACACTTTAAATTCATGTCACATGTTGGAACGCGGCAAAAACTGTTTAAGACGTTAGGTGGTTTTCTGTAATGGAACAGCATTTCACTTGTGGTTATACTACAGTGGTATCAGGTGGAGTCCACCTGATGTCTCTCGCCCCCAGAGGACATGGTGAAGTGTCAAGAAGTCATCTAATTATTGATTGTGGGGTTTTGTGTTTTTTTTTTTTTTTTTATTAAATCAACTGAAATAGCAAAAGAAAACAAAATGCTACATTCGGCTACTTCGAAGGAGAAAAAAACAAAACTGCCAAAAGAAGTAAAGTTCTATTCAAGAGCGTAACAGGCTTTCTGAAGAGGGATTATTTTGAAATGATTACAGCATCAAAAGCATTACTTGCACCAGTCAGAAACCCAGTAATACAGATCAGAGAGACATAGCTGTCATTCATCACTTCCCAAAAGGAAAAAAAGAACACAAAAATGCCTTCAGTCTCAAGAACGAATCAAAGTTTGCACCATCAGATTGTTCACAATTTTTAGCAGCCATCTCCTTCCATCACTGAAAGGCAGAGTACAAGGTGTGTGCACACCTTGTACCTGACTCCTCACCCACCTCCCTCTCCGTTTTTCTCCATACTTGTAACAGAATTATAATTTACCAGCCAGGCTCTGTTAAATTGGAGAAGCGACTGGACACAACATGCCAGAAACTGTCTCAGAGAGTGAGCATCTTTGAAGACTCAGGACTAAAACTTACAAAGCCAGTGATCCCACCCCCTCACTCTGCTGGCTCCTGAGTGTGTCCTGTCCTCCTAGCCCTACATCACTGCTTTTAAATCCTCCCTTACAAACACACAAGCAACCCAAAAGCTGCTTGGTGAGCTGGAAAATGACGTTTTCCTGCAATCAGTGTTTAAGTGAATGTTTGTCCCAGTGTGTTACACCATGCTGTCAGCTAGCAGCAGGGAGTCGTTGAGTTGTTACTACATTTGATTTTACTGCCAGTAGGAAGCTTTATTTCTACCAACTGTTACTTGCCAGCTCTAAGGATCTTCTCTTACTTTGCGAGGGCTTTATTTATTTATTTAGTAGATACAGCCCATTCTGCTTCACTCGGAGGACTTCTAGCATATGGCAGCAGTCAATTCACTTATACTTGCTGCCTTACACATTACAAAATTATTGTATTAAGGCAACTCCGAGTCGATCCTGACACACATCAGAAATGTGATTTTTTATATCTGAACACCTGACCAAGAGGTGAAAAGATAAAAACTTAAGGAAACTGAAGCAGGGAAATTTCTTTCTGGCCTTTTCCGAGAAAGTGGGATTATGGCATGGAGAGGTAAATTGGGTGGATTCACCTTCCAAGGAGAGTGCTTCCTACCTAGACCAGAGTTTGGAAATCTCTGCTCTGCTATTCAGAGCAATATATGCTTCCCAGACAGAGCTTATAGTAGGGCTTCTTATTTGCTTGTTTATTATCCATATACATCCTGAAAGGTTTCTTCTCAGCCAAACAAGATCCTATAACTTGAACAGTTGTTTACAATGCTTTCGCTTCCTACACAATAACGATGATTTTGATAATTAGGATCTAATTATAACGGATCTGACAACAATTTCCAACAACGAAAAGCACCTTTCAGAAAAAGGAAAGCATATGTGTGAATATTGCAGGGAGGTGGGGTGGGGGAGAGAAATACCTTCCAATGAGACAGCCTGAGAACTCGGGCTGAATGGAGAAGTAATTAACACTAAAGAGCTAAAACTGTAATTAAAGAAAATTTCATTAAAGGGAGGCAGGTGATTCCACTTTCCTAAATATGACAAGGTGCTGTATAAAAATAAAATAGCAGGCAGTTTCAGTGAGTGGAGCAGGAAAGCCATGTCTTTAAGCAGATCAAATTCTGGAAATTGGCTGTCAAGACGGGATTGTTGTGATTTATACCCGTCTATCAAGCGCATGAAAGAGAGAGACAGGAGAGGAAAGGAGGCAAGCTGCTGTCGCTTCCATTCGCAAAGCACCTTTAATTTCCACGGCACCATCTGTTACCAAATCTAATTCACATTCCCTCCTAATCTGGTTTAGTTCTGTAATACTAATTCTCCCACTACTCTTAGGAACGTCGCTCTCAAGAAAAAAAAAAAAAGCTTTGGTTCTGTGCTGGTAAAAAATTGAATATTATACAGTCAAGGTTCTGGTGACTTAAGTGAAGCTATGCTGCCCATTAAAATGCGCTCCTGGTAACAGGATTTGTTTCTAGTCAGTGCAGAGATACAGAATTACTCAGGTTTGAAAAAAAAATTAAAAAGTCATAGGGGAAGGAGGGGAGAGGAAAAGAAGGGGAGGAAAAAGGGGAGGAAAAAAGAGAAATCGCAGCTGATGATAGCAAAGTAGGCTGTGGACATGAAAGCAGAGGTTGTCACAAAATACAATTGTTGTCAAGTTTAGTCACTTTCAGTACTGGCTACAAAATCACTTTGTCACGGTCTCATATTGAAAGCTTGAAACTGTATTTTTTTTGCTAAGGAAATTAAAAGGAGTGAAATGTAAGATTCTATGAGGGAGAAAATACTTCTTTCAAACGATGAGATGCAAATGTCAGTAAGAAACCAAAAGGGTAGAGACAAAAATTGAAAGTGGTTCAGCGCAGTCTCCTGATGGTCATGGTCTTACTCTCAGCTGCTTGATGATGACAAAAACCCCAATTACTTTTATGGAACTTGAAAACAGAAGTAAGGAACCAAGCCTTTCCCATGGGCTAGGCATTTTCAGGTGGGCAGTCCCACATCTCCTGGGTCTAGGGGTGATTTAGTTTTCTTTTTGGGTCCCACACAAAGCCAGGGTTGTTATTTTAACAGGAAGAACAGTTTGGTGGTTTTTTTAATTGTTCCAAATCTAGCACATCTGCCATTTGTTTTTTGGTCAAAACCTTGGGTACATGGGAATAAACCCAGCAACTCTGAAGCTCTCCAAATGTATACTAGCTAATGGTGTTATTCCCCAACCTAGCTCTTGATTTCAGAGGTTCTAAGGTCCCGGTACCTTGATATGCAAGGTGCAGATAGATTACCATAACCCACTGCACCCAAAGAAAATCTCATTGATACTGAAGGACTGAGAGCACAGATGTCTATATTCTTTAATTTATTTTAACACTAAGGCACTTGAGTGAGTAGGATACTTTATTAATACTGCCCATCTTTCATTAACTGATTTTAACACAGACCTTAAACTGCCCTGGCTGTTAATGCACAACTTCTCTATTTCTACACTATAAAGTCTCTTCACACTTGTGAATGACATCTGCAAGGAAAAAAAAAAAACAAACCACACCAAAACCAATAAATCACTTACTCTTTCTTTGCTTATCTGTCTCAATTCTGAAAGCACTGGAAATTAAAAACAGGCAGGATAAGTAGTTGGGTATGTTACTTGGGTATGGTACTAATGACTAAATTAGTCACATGCTGAGATAAATCAGAGAATTTACAGATGTAAAAGCTATGCAGCTTAAGTCTTTTCTACTCTGTCTTGGATTTTAATGTATGATTACAGATTTTTACAAATAAACAAAACAAACCTTTGGCTTTTCACAGTTTCTCATTCTTCACATATTACTTACTACTTGTAACTGCAACCTATTCATGCTGGAGATTTGCTTCTGGATGCAAGCAGCAAAGGTCAGGAAGCAATGGCTTTCACACTTAAAACATCTGCATGACTCCAACAACTTTGCAGGAGAAACTTTTCACAAAGTCCTGATGTGGTTCACACTCTTTTTATCTTCTTGGGAGTCAGTAAATTCAGGAAAATCAGAGCAGTTTTTCAGGAGTATCCTAAGTACCAGATGTGCACCGGCCCAGTTATTACATTCAGGACAAGAATGTTGCAACTTGCAATTATAAAGCAATTGCATCAAAGTGCTGCAATTATTACATGGCCAACCTGTGGTCAACTCTTCTGCAAGAAAACCCTATGAGACTTGTCCAAGAAAAGCTCTACACAAACGGATGAGCATTAATTACTCCACACTACAACTGTCAGCTTTATTTTCATGATAGATTTGCTTCAGCTATTTCAACTACAAAGTCTGGAAGGATTTTTAATTTTTTTTGTAGATCTAGAAGCTCTGCTTTAGTCAACTGCCTTTGGGTAAGCAATAAAAGACTTTTCTGAAGACAGCACTAGCACTGCATTCCACCATTAAACTAAATTAACACAGTTTTGATCCTGAAAAGTTTTGCGCTTCACTAGTGCAAGTTCAGGGGGCTCAGCAAACCCAGTGTCAGCCCTGATCATGGGAGTGCATTAAGTGATAATTGTACCAATTGGACTTTATATTTCTTAGCATGACAGGGCTAAAGTCTGGGATAAAAATCCACCTACATTGCACTGAGCCTAGAATATACACCAAATCTGCTCCATTCCTTCACTGGTTCTTTACAGAGTAGAGTCTGGCAGCAACCAAGTCTTTCTATTACCACTGCTTCATGAAGGGGAACAGCCTGGAGATCTACAAAATAAACTATGAGTAACCAAGACAACACCAATATACTCAAAACTTCAACTACCTGTAGTTGGAAGCTTAATGAACTGAGGGGTGTTTGTGGAAACCAGCTTGAGCACTTAGAAGAGGCCACTCTCATCTTGCCCTGGATGGTTGCATCAAATATACTGTCAAATCCCAAATGGCAGATCAAATGAAACGTTTGTCCTAGGACAACAAATAATGATAGCCAAATGATGACTGGCTGACTGTCCATTATGTGGGCATGGTTATCCTACAGGTTGTATTACATACTAGAGCCTAAGATTTAGGCGATGGGTAACAAGGCCAAGGAATGCTGTAAAACTGAAAAAACCCATGGCAACCATATGCAGCACATCACTACCAGGATAATTATTTACATTAAAAGTCCCCATTCTTAGACACCCAACCTGTAGGGATAAAATTCATATATTCAAAGAAGACACCTGTCATAATAACCTGTCAGCTTGTAGTGATGTCTGTGTTTTTTAATCCAAATGACCAGTGTTTCCATTCTACCTGTGATAAAGGGACAGCAAAAATTGAGTTTTCCTCTCATAATTCTTTAAATTGAAAAACACAGAGGCATGATAAGTGGCTCATTCCAGTGGACAGGTGGAGAAGCAGCAGCAAAATGTATGAATAAAGGGCACTGTTCCTTCACTAATGCTACTTTTACCTGTTACATACTGCAGCTCAGAGGCAGGGAAGGTTCTTCCTTCGTCTTTTCAAGTGTACCCTATTCCATACACTAAGAGATTGCTATAAAGACTAAGAAGAGTATTACACTATTTAGCTGTCACTTGAAAGTGATCCTGCACAAACTAGCAGAAAAGCACTTCTTCACGTGTATCTTAACGACTTCAGGTACTTGCCCACAAAGGTCTCCTATTCTTAAATTCTCTACTACCGGCAGAAATTTAATATATCTATCAGATTCTTCTGGTGCAGAAGGAAAACTACACGGCCCTTTCTACCCACCACATATGGACCCACACCACACATTAGCCACAAATCTTCCCTGGTCTGCATTCTTCCAGGGGGTGAAAATTACAAAGGAATTTAACTAAGTTAATTTTAAGTGCTGAAAATGTAGGCAGACTGCTCAGTTATTTCATTTTAAAAGATCTTCATTTTCCCATCTGTGTTATGGCAATTTTATTACACATTCGGCAAATTTACAGTAACAAGATGTTCCCCTGACAAATTAATCACTTTCCAAGCATTTTATCATATAAATAAAATATCACCTCAAGAGAGAAAATCAGCTCAATCAGTTGATTTAACCCATCTTTCGGGGAACTCGTCTGAAACAGATTGAGCGCATTTGCTCTGAAGAGGGACTTGCACACACATCCTCCTGGACTCCCAGCTCATATGGTGAGGTTTTTCTAAAAGAAAATGTTTCAGACGAGCTGATAGGATGCAAGACTCTTGCTGTAAGAATTATGTTGCTGCTACGACAGTTCTCCATCAGGAACAGCACAGACTCATTTAAGCGCAGCTATGGGTATTAACTGAGGAGATGCATTTCTCCTTGGGACACTACTTCTGCAACACCTCTCTGGTGTTTTACAACAATCATAATATAAAAAGTCGGTAAATACAGTTTTTAATAATCTTCTCTAATGTTTTATGAATCTGACAGGAAGATAACACAGGTAAAATTCCAAACCATTTTGCAGCTGATGAAAATTGAGGGGGTTTTGCCAGGCTTTCTAAAACTTCCCCAGTGCTTTCTCCTTCCCAAGTGCTCTCTCCTCATTTTCAAAAGTTTCGTGGATTTTTTTTTTTGTTTGTTTAAGAAAAAAAAAATCCCCCCACACACCCCCCAAATAAAAACCCAAAACCCAAAGAGACATTAGCAATAGGTGAACAGTGGGTTCAATTTAAGTTTTCCCAAAATATACCTTAGAATAAGCCAACACCTTTTCAGAGAGAATCTGTCACAAAATAAATTTAACCTCTCTCCCTATGGCCTGTTCGCCCTGTTCTGGAATGAGTTGCCCAGGAAGGTTGTGGTTGCTCCCTCCCTGGAGGTGTTCAAGGCCAGGTTGGATGAGGCCTTGAGCGACCTGTTTTAGTGAGAGGTGCCCCTGCCTATGGCACAGGGGGGCTGGAACTGGATGAGCTTTGAGGTCCCTTCCAACCCAAACCATTCTATGATTCTATTCTACTTTCCATTCAGCAGATGCCAACAACCATAAACAATAACAAGAAGCACCACCTATTTTCGTTTCACTGGACTCTATAGGGTCATTAAATCCAAAGCATTTTAGTCAGATTTGTTATTTTTTTTTAACCTGGAGTCAATATTATCAATAAAGTCTTTTAAAAAAAAAATTATTTATTCCATCACTAACGAAATATGGCAGCAAATCATCCTTTTGCCAGAAAAAAACACCCCACCAGACAACACTGATAAATAATTCTTGCAACGTGACTATACTCTTCAGTATATATAACTGTATATAACTATATATATAGTTATATGCAGTGTATATATATATATATATCTATATATATATATATGACTCTCAAAGTTTTGGATGCCACAGTAAAAAGCATTTACACATCTAGATAGCCTTTCCCTCAGTAAAATACTAAGTTTACCTCCCCAAATAACAGTACATGAAAAACATAAGTAACACCACAACTCACCACCCTACAAACAGGAAAACAGCATATTTTATGGAATGCTATCAAACAGCAACATAAATGCTAGTAGTTGCTACTTAGCCCATATAATTAATAATGCTGTAAATAGCCATATTAATACTACGAGGCATCGGCATTAAAAGCAGCAAGCTCTGTACAGCCTTGTATGGCTTAAACATTAGCAATAAAGAATGTCTATATGAACTATGAACCTACATATAAACACAGAATTCCATATCCTACATGTATCTTTTACATGCTAAAACATTCCTGGTTTAAATACTCTATCAAAAAAACCCATTACTTTCAGAGGTCATGAAGCAACAAAGCCTTCTGACCACATGTCAGAGTCATTCCATTTAAATGGATGATGAAAACTTAAAAGAAAAAAAAAAAAAAAAAAACCACAAAACAAACACAAGACAACAAATTATAGCACTTCCTAATGTTATTCTTTTTCTATATTGGGAAAATACAAATATGTATTCTACAAGTGTACAAGGCCAACTGGAAAAGGTTTATTCATTGACCTCTTCCTCCAAGTACTTAGCCAAGCAATTTACTACCTATTGCAAATGACGTATGCACACAAGCTTTGTGGGAACAAAGTCCCCAAAATTAGTGATTCATTTAAGAAGCAGATTCTCAGGCTTTTACTAAAGATGAAATGTGTCATGGGATTCTTGCTTCTTTCCTTGAAATGTTGTGCTGGTTTGAACTAATTGGAGGATTTGAATGAGACTATAGGCTAAGAAATGAAAACACTGATGGTGCTACTTCACTCACAGCTTTACTGAGAAAGGAAAAAAAAATGTTTTAAGAGTTGTAACCCAAACATAGATAAGTCATACTGCTTCAGTCCTCTTCAGGGTTATGGCTGCTCTTGCATCATTCCTTCTCACTCCGTTTTGTAGCTGAATCTGAATAATTCCACTAACTTCTTTCCTGCTACTAACCCCCTGGCCAATCTACCTTCGCCTATCTGCTGCATGAAGCAGATGGTGAGATAAGATTGGGGATGGGGGGAAGGTGGTAGGGGTGGTTGGTTACCCCTCTTAGGGATTTTGATCTCTGGGAGAGGTGTGGTGTTTCTGTATTACCTTTTCACTGTATGTATCTGTAAATATCTGTCATACATTGTAAGTATCTGCTTGTATATTGTGCAAAGCTGTAAATATAAAGCTTCATTCCTTAACTTCCAGCCAATTCAGTCCTAGCCTGGGTTATTTCAAAGTGTGGAGGGGCAAATAACTGGTAAACCACCACAAATGTGAACAGTGGAAGTATCTTTTCCTGTTCTACTAAATTAGTATTGTTAAAATACCTGGAGCAGCCAGAACATGAATCTAACAGAAGATATTGTGTTCTCAGTCAGTACACACCCATCAACCATTTTTTATCTAAACACAACTGAAAGCATTGCTTTCCTTGATTATGAAGTCTACAATTCAAACATTGTGATGAGAAAAAGGTGTAATACTTTCATTTACACTTATGAAACAGAGCAAAATTCCCTAAGTGACATCAGAAGACAATTTCAAATCCACCATCTTGCTGGATACTACAGACCCAGGTGCCACAACATTCAAACCAAAGCATAGTACAGAGCCATCCACTAAATGAAGGGCAAATCTTGCAGCTAGGGCAAAAAGCTCCAGGGTAAGAGGTCACCTCTCAGATTGCTGAGATTCCTATTCAACCCAAATTCCTACTAACGCCCATTTAGTCTGACAATATCTAATAGAGGCAACACATCTTCATTTCATGTTCTTTTCACAGCCTGCTGGTGGACATAATTCTGCACAAGGCCTTCAGATGCTTTGGCCTAGATGTTTGAGACACACAGAATTCCTTCAGTGGGCTTTTAAATTAAAAATTACACTCTTCTTTTGAAAGTCATGTCCTTGCAAGTTCTGAAGTAGCCACTAATCCTTTTATACACCATAAAATATTTTCATCATTTTTTTCCTCCCCTGAAATTGTTTCCTCATTCACTACAGAACACATACTGTACTCCTAAAATCATTTAACAGCAGAGTCAATCTACAAGAAGAAAGAGAACTCAAAGACCTGGAAAGTTAAGAACATAAAGTTGAAATTACTTTCAAAGGTTAAATTAATCTTCACTTAGTGGGGTGATCACGAAACTTTGGGGATCACATTTTAGATGGAAGACGGATATTCACATTGACTTAGATACTTTAAAATAGCCTCCAGGGTCTCAACTCCTACAAACAAAACCTCTTCAATCTAAGGAAGATATAGGACGCAGAATCTTTTAATTTGAAAGATGATAAAATGGATTATTGTTTAGTTACATGTTCCAGCAGGGTGATCCATTACCATAGACATTCTACTGCAAGTACAGGATGCTGCCTTAATAGTAGCTAGAGCCTTATTGGCTTAAAAAAAAACAACGTGAAAAGGGTTTTGCATGTGAATTGAACTTAATAGGTTTGACATGGACTAACCTTAAAGAATCCAATCCACTCAAATCCCTTTGAAGGCTGCAGATAAATTTCATGCAAATCTTAAGAGAAGTAGCCAGGCTGTTGGGATTTCAAGATGCTGCATCCCTTTCTTCTGCAGATCTAAAACCTGGCGAAACAATGATGCAAAACCCTCCCACAATTTCAAGTATTCCTCTTAAGATGATCCTATTTTTATTCTTTGGCCCAGGAAAGTCTGACATTTAAAATCTGCAAGCAAGAAGGAGCTGTCATCAGGCAATGTATCGAATTAAGAAGCCAACCTTTCATTTTTTTAAAACATGGCACTGGACAAATACTTCACTCATCTAAAAAAACATCTGACACAACACCATTATTATTAAAATGTTTAGAATAGAGTGCTGCAAATTAATTTCCCACGATCAAATCCAGCCCTAATGATTTTGATCTTTTCTAAGAATAATTCAATTTTAGCAACAAATAATCCACCACAGCCTAAACCTTCTGGCGGTCATCTTGAAATACAAGCAAACAACTTCAAAAATAAACCTCTTCATTCTTTTCAAGGCCACTGTAACAATACAGAATTCTGTTTGCTCAACCCCATTAAAGATACCTGGAAAGATTTAAGTGTTCTGTGTATGCTTATGTAGGCAGAGAAGTATATATATATATTTGGCTGTGTAACAATACATATACTGACAGCTGGAAAATTATTTGTTTGATGACTGGATTTAATCTTCACCTGATAAACAGGAGAAGAAAAGGAGACGCGAAAGCATTTGTCGACTGCTTTTCCTCTTAGAATAAAGTAGAGATGACTACAAATGTAACTAACTATAACCAAATGAAAGCCACACAGCGTGTACAAGGCAAGGCACCGACTATGCAAAGTAGTTATAAATTCTTGGTTAACAAAGGGCACAGGAAGTCCTTAAAGGAAATATTTTATTTCTGCTAAATTAATACCTAAAAGCATTACATTTCATCAGTTTCACTTAGGTTTCAAGTCCCCAAAGATTCTCCTCCCGAAACTGGCTATATTTTATGTGCAAACCAGGCTGAGAGCTATCTAAATCTAGATAAAACTCATTGGCTTGTAATCTTCACAATGATCTATACATCTAAATCTATATGCAAATCAAATGCTCTCATGCATTAACACATTCCAAAGCATCTAGGAGTAGGAGAGTGCTTTCTCCCTCACCACAACCCCCCCTCCTTTGCTCCTCTCCCCTTTTCTTTATTTACACTAGCTACCTAAATAATTCACACTGCCTTCTTTTCAGCCTGAATGTTCTTCTGTTGAAGCCTGCAATGAGCTATTGCAGTAACCAGATGGACACATGAATGCAGCAGGTGGGACAGATGGCAGACCGCCCTGTCTGACGCTGGCTGCCTCAGCTTGGACTGCCTTTTCCTTCCAGGTACATTATCATCAGTGTAGCAGAAAGCAGCACACAGAGTGAAGAAAACTCTTTCCATACAGTACTGTATGAATTAGTTAAATAAATGACCAGATGCCTATTCGCTTTTTAAACCAAAATGCAATTTACTTAAGAGTGCATAAGAAGCATTCCCCTTTAGAGAAGTCCCCTCTCTATGTTCCAGCAAGCCACATAAAACAAAATATGCCTGAAATCTTAGGAAGATCTTAAGTCATGACTTCACAAACAGCTTCAGTTTCCAAGTATCTCTACCCTTTCACAGGCAACTGTTCTATTTATTTTTTAACATCAATCTGTTTATCTTCTGGTACAGAGTCACAGTTTATAGATGAAGTCTTAACAGGTACTATACGTACAATTAGAAGTCTCGTTCCCATCTGCGTGACTAAAGATCTTCTGCTTTCCATTTCAGGAGATATTACGAAACTAATAATTTACTACAAGAAATTTGATACTTCTAGGGAAAATGCAAACAAAAGCTAAGACAGGAAATCTTTCTTTAAATGCAAAAAAACCAACATTTTAATACGCTGCTTTCCTGGGCAAAGCACAGTGAAGATGACAGTAAGAAAAACAAACAAACAAACAAACTGTAATATGCATTTTGAGAAAGAACACATGAAACTTAGAAAAAAAAAAAGTCTGGTGTCACATCTGGCAGAGTTTGACTGGCATCAGTATCATTGTACCACAGAAGGTATTACTCTCTTTGTACAGAATGTATGGCTGTCCAAATGAGCAGAAGCGATTAACTTCATACTCTTCAAACCAGCAGGCAACTGATAGAGTGTATTAGCTGAAACCACTGCTTCAAGGGCAATTTTTTAAGATCACTTGAAATAAGGTATTAAATCTAAGTGGTCAGTTAGATCCTCTAAGCAATCTTATAATATCCAGATTTGTCTGCCCACCTATTCTCCCACGCCTTACGCTGTGTCAATGGCAGTAGCCTGTGCTGCTTTCAGGTCTGTCTCTCCTCACAGTGCTCTTCTACCTCACTTTCATCACATTCACCTTCTAAGAACTGACAGAGAGGAAACCATCCACCTCTCTCTCAAATGCCAGGTAGATTTCTGCTGATCTACAGCAAAACAATCCATGCTTCCTTGTTACCCTGAAGTTGATATTTGGATTTTAATTAAAAATGCAAATTTTACACAACTAGATGTGCACAGAGTATGGCTGCACTTGCCATATTAAAAAGCATCTTGTGCCTTTTTTTGCAGCTTTCATGATTTGCTTGAATTTGCATCCATCAAAACTCTTGAATAGGAACTATTCATATATTTACAAACTGTGTACTATCACTCCATGAGAGAAGCCTCTATATACTACCATACCAGAAATGGTAAATAGCAACAAGACAAACCATGAAATTTGTCTGTAATTACACTCAACTACTGAGTCAAATCCCTCTTTTTTTTCTTTTTTTTTCCTTCTTTTTTTTTCTTTTTTTTTTCCCTTCTTTTTTCTTTTTCCTTCTTTTTTCTTTTTTTCCTTCTTTTTTCTTTTTTTTTTAAATCCAAATAAGCTATTACATAATGTCACAGGTTTGTTTTTTTTTTTCTAAAAAAAGGTGTAAATCAAGACATGTTCTATATTAGATTCTGCTCCCTCTGAGCATACTGGACTAATCCGAAAAAGAAACTGACTGCAAATACACCTGTATGGGTAAACAAGAACTGCTCCAAACAGGCAACTGAAGCCTGAAACAAACAGGAACTTATCTCTTGGAGATTTGAACACACTCAGTAGGGACACTAAAAACAATAAACATAATAGTATCACATCTAGTTTCATCTGGCCCAAGCAGAAGACACAGCGACATTATATAAAACTTTATTCTTGCTTATTTCTGGCCTGGCAGAAGGCAGAAATTACAGAAAACCTCAAGGGACAGACTGCATTCAAGGGATGCCCAGACTGATTTTGAGGCCAAAGAGGTTAAGCACTTCAGATAAACTTTGGATAAGCAGCATGACTTCTGTATTCTCCTGTGTCCTAACTGAAAATCCTCAAGTTTAAGGTTTTATACTACTACCTCTTAAGAAAAAAAAAAAAAAAAAAAAAA
>VWZI01007259.1:192912-206854 GCA_013396835.1 Psilopogon haemacephalus | reverse complement strand
AAAAAAAAAAAAAAAAAAAAAAAAAAAAAAAAAAAAAAAAGGACAACAGAAATAAAAATAAAAAAGGTGAAATAATCCAGAGATGATACATGCACACTGACAAAACTATGCAACAGATTTTCGTATTGGAAACTTCTAGAAATGGTGAACTATGCAGTACCAGTTTCAGAAAAGCATTTCAAGTTATAGGAACTAGTTTATAACGTTACACAAAGACTGTAAAAGCAGTGCACTTTGCAGCCAGTTTACAAATGCTACCATATAAATCATGATTTAACTATGATGATATAAGCTGTTTTAACAACAACATATGAGCAGAACTCTGAACATGCAGGAACACCCTCTTTAAAAATAAACCTCTGAGCTGCTGCCNAAAATGTGGATTCAAAAAAGTGTATTAAAATTATTTGCAAGCTTGCTTAATTGCTGAGATGAAGTTACTACAATTAAAAAAAAAAAAAAAAAAGCCTTTTGTTCTCACCAGTAAAACTCATGATAGAAACTGGTCATGTATATTAGGCTGAAATTCTGTATTTAACTGTAAGTGGGGGGAAATTAGGGGAGGAAAGAAATAATTCCTATTTGTAAGGGTACAGGACTGATACCAAGTTCTTTCTGGTTTAGGTATTACTTTTTAAACATTCTTTTAATGGATTTATTAAATCCACTCATTAATAAGGTGACCATTTAAGGTATTTCAGATAATTCATTGACTATTTTTAACTCTAACTTCATTTCTCTAACTTCACCTTTAAACTTTGACTGTAATCATCTCGCTTGTTTAATGCTTGCTATTGCTTTGGGGACACCACCCTGTAAGGAAAGCCCTCATCTGAAGGTAACCTCTCAAAAATCAGACCTGTATAGGGACATCTAGATAAAGGAGTCAAGTTGCACAGGTGTCTATGAAGACAGGAACAATAACTGCTTTTGTAGGCTCCAAATCCTAAAAGCATTTCAGTTAAAAAAAATTACATAGCTAAATATGTGTCTATCATCTGATCAGCTGCAAGCAATCTCAAACCCATGAGAGCATCACAGGAAAGACAACAACTAGACTTGATCAAAATACCATAACGCTGATTTTCAAAATTATCAAATATTCAACAGAGCTCGGCAAACAGAAGACCTGATGAGTTTTTCCCACAGCTGAGGTTGCAGGCCTTCTGAAAATTCTGACCACTTCAGGAAAATGAGTTGTGGTGGCATTGTTTTGTGTTTGTTTGGTTTTGCTTTTGTAGGTTTTGGGGATTTTTTTGGAGGCAGTTAGGACTGGGTGTTTAGAGGGAGGGCTTTGTGATATTTTATCAAATCAAGCTACGTATATTATGTAAATGCAATCTCATATTAAACTTTTTTCAAAGTCTGGTCCTGGAATAGTAGACAGAAGGGGGAAAAAAATAAAAATCAAACAAAAAAATCCTTGTGTTAATAAAATTATACATTATGTTTATGTTAAACTATGTTGCCTTAAATACATCTTGACCTAAAACATGTCCATTTTTTTCTGGTCAAGCAATATATTGATAGAATCAGGGACATGACAGCAGCCTATTAAAAAACTCTAATACAGAACAAGTAAGCTCTACACTTCCACAGGTCTCTCTTAATACAGAGTGTGAAAGCAGATTTTGATGCTTAAAGTAACAGACCCAATTCATGCACCTCTTTAAAAGCTCTCAAATACACAAATGTAAAGGACTGGAAAAGATGTCTTTCGAAATGACACGTGTAGAGAAGGTGCAATTTCCAAAAGACAATGCAATCTACCAGCTCTCCAATGTCAACTATCAAAAAAAAAAGAATGCTGGGTTTCCATCCTCATTTCCCTCTGCTGCAAAAACTGAAGCGTGCACTTTGAACACCTTAGCACTTGCCTCTCTGCTTCCTGTTCAACTCTGCCGCTGACTCTTAAAGGAGACAAAAGTCTCTTTAAAAATCTCAAATACGTAATAATCCTTGCAGTTACTTCTCTGCAGCTGAGCACAGCCATTTACATAGTCCACTGAACACTGTTTAGTAAACAAGACGAGAGTGCTTCTATCTTACTGCCCTTGTAAAAACCAAGGCAGGGGTTCTGTTTTTAGTGCACACCCTGGTTCAGCACTAATCCTGTTTTATGTTGTTCACACCTGCTGCTGACTAGCAGCCTGCTGATGGGCTGTGGTTTGTACTGCTCCAAGACAATCCTCACCAGCTTCAACAAAATAAAACTTAATGGCTAAAGTGGAAACAAAACCCCAACTGCTATGCAAAAACATATCATAAAAGGGCAGAACTAGCAGGCATGTCTCATTTTCCTTACTCTCAACTTGTCAATTTTTTAAATTGGATTTTAGGGGTACATGCTTGCATTTAGTCCTCATGCCTATTTTTTTTTTTTTTCTATCTAGAGGAGAACCTCCTAGAAATCTTAAAAGACAAATGTCACTGACACAACCTTTATAGATAATACACTGCTTAACTCCCCTTTTCCTTTGTGCTTAAGAAAACAATAGGCTTTGCTCTAACAGAAGTAATGTATGTTGATAAAGCATCATTCTGTGAACCTTTACAGAAACAGATTTTGGTAGATTTTCCAAGAAATTTCCTTTAAGAAATTTTTACATGAAGTTTTGTGTTCCTGTTTTTTGGGTTGTGGTTTTTTTTTTTTTTTTTTATAATGACAATGCTGATCTACACCATTTAAGCATTTAAAAAAAAAAAAAAAATCACAGGCCATGAAGTCAGATCTTCCACCTATTGATGCCAGCAGTAAAACACACCTATGGCTTCATTTGTACAGGAGACTGAATGCTTTACCAGAGACAAAAAGATGATCAGTGGTAATAACAAGAAAATCAATAGAAACCTTTTGTTTGGTGAACAGGGATAGAAATCATATGCAACTTCACTGACTTGGATAAAAGCACTGTTATCTCCAACAAAGTTTTGCACTAAAAAAAGAGCCTAAAATGTAGGGCTGGAGATACTGTTTTCACACCTACTTTAAGGTACTCTTTCTATGGCTAGAATACCATAAAGAAGCACTTCGGAGAGTAAATTCTGTGTCTCCTCTATCCTGTTAGACCACCTTGGCCTATTTCTTTCTACAAAAGAGAACACAGAAAAATGTTTCCCGTCCAAGAGCCAGGTTAAATGCTGTCTGAACTTTTTCATAAATAAAATGTTGGTTGGAGGCCAGAGAAGGCAACTCTCCATGTATTAAAATTTATTTTTCATCTCATGGGGAAAGACATGCTGAATGACCATGACCAACCTTTGTGACTTTTTAATTCTGCACAAGGAACACCATAATGTTTCTGCCTATGTAGCAATATGAATCAAGCCAAAATATTTATTTCACATTACAGCTTTTCCCCCAAAACCCACCAGCACAAACAAACCATGATCTACCAATATTTATGAAAATGTAGCATTTTAACCCACTGCAATTCAGCTGTAAAACCAAGCCAAAAAAAAAAAAGGGGTCAGTCTCACTTTGTCTTACCACCTTTAGGCAACACAAGAGTGAGGATACTGACACAATGCCAACACTGTTTTTAAGCTTACACAGAAAATATTATGGGTTAATCTTAGTATTTCCTGGACACTCTCTACTGGCAACTCTATTGGTGCAAATGTCATGTCCTGGCAGTGAATCCTTGGACAAAAGTTCAAATTCTTGATTAATTTCTTTTTGTTTTTAAATACTTTTTTTTTTTTAATTATTTTTTTAATGAGTTATAGAGAGTGATCCAAAAGTCTACTGAAATGAATGGCATTCTTTTAATTTAGTTTTGAATTGGGGCACCACCAGATAGAAGAGCTTAGCAGCTTGCTATCCTTCATACCTTGAAAAATCTCTTCTGCTGTCTTATCTGACAATGGTACAGAATCCTCCAAAATGATTTTGTCAAACAGCTGCATCTACATTCTTGTTACAGCACTACCCATTGAGTAAGTATGACACATCTTTTAAAAATTAGAATTAAAAAAAACAAAGTGGATGGGGTGGAGGGGAGGAAGGGAGGAAAAGGACCCACCCCAGTCATCCATCAAGTGTATGTCCAGGCCACTGCCCCAAAGAAATTTAATAGATACTAAAAGATATAAAAAGACATTAAAAGCTTGAAGAAATAGAAGTGCTTCAGAAGCTAATTTTAATATTACCAGGTGTTGGGTTTTGGGGTTTTTTTTGTGCCAGATTATCAAGATGACTTAAATGCCAGCCTACCACACTTCAGGAGCAGCAGCAACTTACTGACTGTCTCGTATTAGCGGCTGAAGTGTATTGCCGATCTCAAAGCTAGACTATCACCAGCTGGGGGAAAATAATAAATAAATAAATAAAGATTGGCATTCCCTACTAACATCACTACCTGCTGCCTTCAAGCACTCTTTTCAAGTATGGCCAGCACAGGGTAAAAAAAAAAACTAAAAGTGAAGACTATTTTGATTATAGTGCTTTCCTCAGGCAGGAATTTTTATTTCCGTTTGAATCTTTAAACCGTTACATTTTCAGTGATGCATTTTTATATTTACAGTTGACATCTTCATAGAAGAATGAAACCTTTGAGCAACAGCTCTAAAGCATGAAGGTTGCCTGCAGTAAGTGCTTAAATTATTTTACACCCAAATGGAGCCAGTTGTTTTTAGCTAAAATTTAATAAACCTTAAACCGATGACCTTTCTTTTACTGAAAGTCTGCACTTGGGAAAACTAACTTTCCCAAGAAATATATTTTAGTGAGTAAATGCCAAACAAAGGGCTATTTAAATCAGAACATTTTCTTAACTTACAGCTTGTGAACATGCACTTCCTAAATTCCTAACTGCTTCCTAATGTATGGAACATTGCTGCCTTGGTTTAATCATGTCATTGATTTCACAGTGTTACAGCGATCTCATTGACAGTAATCAATAATAATCCAAAATCAATCTAATCTGCACTTGCACTATCATTCATCAAATTTGAATATCCCAAAATTAATTGAGGCACATGAAAAAAAAAATCTTTGAAACAAAAAGAAGGGGAAAAAAATTATACAAACCCAAGAATCAGTAAACTTTGAGAAGATTAACAGTTCATCTAAGCACACTTCATGCCTGCTGAGGTAAGTTAATGATGAATCATACCTTGCCTTCTGAGCAAAGATTCTGAGATATATTCATTTTTGAACATGAAAATACACAGCAAATGAAGGTAGAGGACATACCAGTAGAAGATCAAGCACTGCTTTATGAACAGCCACGACCCGTACTGCATTTCAAATTACGCTGCCAGTACATTACAAAATGCACAAGTATGTCACACTGTGAAGAACTGCATATTTTTAAAGTTAGCCACTGCACTTCATAGAACAGAAGAGGATAAAATTACTGAATTTCTGTACCAAAAGCACGAATAGATGTAGCCACTTATCAAAAGAGCTGTTATTGTTGCCGAGGACTCCTCTCTCAACACATTCACCTGTAATTTCTTCAAAGTAATAAATCCTTCCATTCATTACAGCGCACTCAAAAGCACCCTGCTATTTAATTTAAATGGAAAAAAGGCCCAAAGTGTCTAAAACATTTACTTTTGCTAATGTAGTAGTGCTGGCATTTTACTTCATTCCTGATAAGCCAGTGCCAATGGATGTGATTATTCTTTTCTTATTCAAAGCGTATCAGTAGTTCGAAAGCACTCTCAATCTTATCAGGTGTATGAACAGCATAGTTACTGAAAACAGTTTGTACTGCTCCTTTCTCTTTCTGCCAGGCTATCAGATAAACCCAACTAACTGTATACACACAATCAAACATAAACTCCATCTTCAACATATTATAGCCTGTTTCTGCCATGCTACAGGTCTTCTGCTTGACATCAGTTGTAACCGAACCAGCAGCAGCAAATTAACTTAGAATAAAAATACAGCCACTCTATAGCACGTAATACAAAAGGGATGTGGGGAGAAAGAAAAACAAAGGGGAGGGGAAGAAGAAAAGAAAATTTTTGTGAGGTAAGAATGATCACTTCCATCTCAGTATTTCACAGGTTACTTGGAAAGGAGCATGTCAGTAGTGGGATTTAAATGCATTCAAAAACTTACCTGACACAGAACTCAAAAGCAGAGAAATAATTTCTATTTCCTTTTTTAAAATTTTATTTCTCTTGTCCTCTATGACCTGCCTCTGATTTGCAAAGGTCAAGAAAAAGACAGACAGAAAGACAGGGAAACAGTTACAATATTTTAGGTTATTTAAATACCTTTACTGTTTCTATCTGGCACAAGACTGTGATCTCTTGTGATCCAACCTTCACCTGGCATTAAAAGACCCACGACAAAAACTAAAACCAGCACTACCTCCCAAAGTAAGTCTTTCAGCAACTCTCTTTCTTTCACTGGCTCAGATACTGAATTTTCAGTGCTAACTACTGAGCAATAATAAAAAAAACTAGCACTTCAGAAAGGCCACGGCTTTGAAGATTTTGCTTACTGTACAGGCACAGGAAATAAGGTGCAGCATCCCCCTTCATTCTTCTCCTAGTGACTACCACAACGTGGAACGCGAAGAGGCAAACGTTACCCTGGCTGTGTGCTGGCCACTTCGGGCTAGCTAAATGAGAAGTTCTGGAAGGCTGGGAGAAAGCCTGACTTTCATCTCTTGATTAATTACAGCCTTCCTCAGAGGCTGAAGCTTGAGTCCTTGCGTGGAGCGCTCCTTCCTCCTACCCCCACCCACCGACAGCCTTTTCCTTGAATACCTCTGCTGGAGCAGCGAAGGGCAGGCAGGTGCCACCACCTGAGCCCACCCTGCGCTCCTGCCGGCGCACAACCAGACACCCTCCGGATCGGTAGGAGAACAATGAGCTGAATTAAGCCAAGTGTGCAGTGCTGGGCAATTCAGCCGATTGTTGTTTCTCCATCTGTGACACGGCGGCCCGGTGATTGATGGGACAGGTGTCATTCATACTAATGTCAGCCACCAACGGTGCCTGCTCGGCTCTTTAAATATCAGCCGGCACCAACTGGGACCAAGCAGCTCCTGTGAGCAGAGCGATGGGGTGCCCATCAGCTTTACTCAATTATTGGCAACCCGATTCTCGGCCCTTTAACACTCCCAGGAACAGTTGGTTAAAGACATGGCATTTCATGCCACTTCAAAAGACCTAATCTGTCCCACTATGTTCACGGCTGCTAGGAGAACATTGCCAGGGAATTCTTTCGCTGCTGGGAAAGTGAATATTAATTTAGTAGAGGAAATCTTGCATTCATGGAACATTAAACTACCGCAGTGAAAAATTGGAAAAAAAAAAAAAATTTTTTTTTTTTTAAATCCACCTTTTGCTGTTAAGAATTTTACCATTCCTTGAACATAATTCTGCTAGCAATCCACGTGCATTTGCTTTCAGAATCACCAAAAAGAACAAAAATCTGCTTATAAGATGGCACATGGGTTTTAGGTTTTTTTTATTTTAGTGGGGTTTCTTCTTTTTTTTTAAAAAAAAAAAAATTGTGCTACAGAAACCATCCCACACTTCCTGAAATTAATTCATCTGAACACTGTTTTCACATTATTACTTCTCAATTGAGCATATCATCTCAGCAAAAAAAAAGAAAAATCAACTTAAGCATAAAAGGACAGCAGTAAATTATTCTCTGGATATACAGGAACCAAATCCTGCAGCCAATTTGAAGACAGAAAAAAAAAAATTACCAAATAAATAAAGAATACATAAAAAACTGTGGGATCCATTCTCTCTGTTACATTTTTACTATATGGAGAATTACACAAACTGTCAGTAACTGCCTACACTAAGAGCACAAAAGGGGTCCCATTTCACCATTTTTTGTAAACTATTAGGCCTTACTAGATTTTTCCCACCTTGTATTTCCTTAAAAGTATTCATGTATGAGATTATGCCAGTGTTTCTTCCAAAACCAGCTCTAAAAATAAATGCAGAATTCGGGGCTGGGGGGAGTAGAGGAAAAGAAGAGTACCATAGTAACATCATGGATAGGGATGGACTGAATAGAACAAGCAACCTCCTCCTCTCCCCATCCATCCTGGCACCTTTATATGGGAAGGAATTTCAGAAATGCTCAGGAACAAGTCAGCACTACATTTTAGACAGACTTTTTCATTACACTTGTCAGTATCTTTACATCTGCAGCACTTTGCATTGTTTAATGTCTCGGTTGCTTCAGGGAGGGAGGCTGGCTCATAAATTTTTTTTTTTGCCTTTTTTTGTTTTTTTTTTTTTTTTTTTTCTGAGGCCATTCAAAACAAGCAACAGCAACTCCACATCATCTTCTCATTTTAACTTGCCAAAGCCATCAATCTCTGATCACACCTATTAGAAGCTCACTGCAGCCAACAGTACATTTTGCGACAGCTTGACCAGTTGTTTAAGGCAAGAGTGTGTGATGGAGCAAAGCTAAATCGACACATCTGTGATACTTCTGACACCCCTCAGCATGGCTAATATTAATTTGTTTTCTTTGGCTAGGTAAGTGCTGCCAAAACACATTACATATGGTATGTCGTTCCAATCAAAATAAAGAAAAGGAGATGTGCAGGGTTCCGTTTTTTTTTTCCACTTACAACAACATGAAAAAATACAGAGGAGTAAGAGACATCGACACTAACCCACGGAGTAATAACCTAAGAAAGCTCCAATCACCTCATCTTAAACTTTGATTTCAGAACACAACTCTTTTAAGATAATCTACCCTCCCACGTAAAGGCTGCAGCTCAAATGTGCAAAGAGGTTTTCACTCAGAGAAATGGAATACAATTTTCCATAGAAGATAAAAGGATATATTTAAACTATTTTCACATGCATAGAGGTAACTCATTGTATTTCAGTAGATTTATCCATGTAAATAAATGTGAACAATTTCATATATAAATGGCTTGATTAGACCAAGGGCAAGGAACCTGTGTTTCATACACCTCAATATACTAACATCCCACAGTATATGGAGACCCTTGTCCAATTTCATGCTTAATGTTCTGTGTTAGTGTCATGAAAAAACATGAATTTATATTTCTAATAGTATTTTTGGTTTGCCTTGTAAATTATTTTTGTCTAAAGCAGAAAACTCCATCTAGATTTCATACAAATTCGGAATGGTGACTCACAGTAAGAATTAGATATTCAGTAGTGGAGGAAAATAGCATATGCCTGTAAAAGCACCTATACACTTCTAACTTTCATTATTATGTTAATAAGGATTTTTTTTAACCTAGCAAGTCAAGGAAGTTGTAGCAAAAAAGAAAAAAAAAAATGTAGAAGAAGTGGGAAATAATGCTCTGATTAAACAGCTATGCTCCTTAGAAGAGGAAAAAAACCTGGAAATTATTTAAAGATTCTCTTTAATGCAAACTTGCTATAGCAAGGAACAGCAAAGAGAAAAGCCCTTCTTTGTTTGCAGGAAATACAAATTAATTGAAGAACATTACAAGCATTATGCAAACAAATCCAAGAGATTTAAAGCTTCTCTAACATAACAAATACATAAATTGTATGTACAAGACACATACGTCAAAGGCACTGTTCTACTCTATCTGTCGAAGTTACTCTCCAAAGGGCTACTGAAAATGGGGGGGAAATCCTTTAAAAATAATTAAATAATATTACCTGTAATAGCAGTACATAATACACTTTAATATTTTTACTTGATGTTTCATAGTAGTTTTACTTCTGGACAAGAAAACTGTAATTTAAAAAAATATATATTTTTGGTGAGGACTAAGGACCATTTGCAATGGAATGTGCATTTTATATTTTTTTTCTGAGGACATCATGATTTATATTAACAACTGTATGTAGGAAGTTTCCTCCTCCAAAAAATAATTATACTCTTCAGGTGTAAACATAACTGTGTATTCAAGGACACATGTAGCTAGGAGAAAAAAAAGAAAAAAAAAAAAATTTAAACCCACAGTTTTCTGACTGACAGTCAAAACTTACAGGAATATGGATTATTACCAGTCATGCAAATTACTTAAAAGAGGCCAATTTGTAAGGGGAAAAGAAAAAAAAACAAAAAAAACCAAAAAAACAACAGTATAATTTAAAAGCAAAACTGCGAGTACAAATACAGAGAATGCTAGATGACATGGGGAATCTGATATAAAACCAGGTAGAAATAATTCATCTACATTGCTGGCCAGCTCCCTTCTCATGGCTAGGAAAAAAAAAACAGACACACAAAAGCAGCAGGTTTTTGACAAGCAACTACATAGAGGGAAGTTATATAACTCTGTGTATGCTTCCTGTATATATACATGCGTGTGCGTGCATACACAATAATAGATGCACGCTGCCCAACCTGCAGAAGGAATGCACTATATACCTGGAACACGCACATATGCACACAAATACATGCATCTGAACTCAAAACTTGCTGGGCATAGAGAGGGGATTTCTTGAGAAAATGTAGATTTACCAAACAAACCCGTGCATGCGTGTTCCTACAGATATGACTGTGTGCACGTATGACTACCCAACACAAGTCTGGAAGAGGAAACACAAAACGTAAAAGAAGGCGTAGTAAGTGGAACGTCAAGAAGCAGCGACTGTTGGTGTCATCCCTGCACTATCAAACACACATACGAGTATGACTGGAGACAGAGAGGCTAAATATTTCACTGTCAGAGCATGTCGAGAAATGCAATTCGTTTCTCTCTCATGTGCTTTAGGACAATGACAATTTAATACAAGGCCAGTGGATGTAAAAGAGATAAAAACTGAACAAACTGGCCTGGCATAATCACAGATTTCCTCTAGAGAGCTTAGTAGCATGAGGCTCATATGCACTTGTAATGGATCAACATTTTATTGTTTCTCCCCTCCATGAATTTGCTATGAAGAAGAATTCATAGCAAAGCTCATACTACAAACAGAGACTACTTTAAGCTTTAATAGAAGCAAGAAATACTCCCTTTTTTTTTTTCTACTAATGCTATCCATTTCACTTATGCTAAGTAAAAAAAATATATATATATAATTTGAGATACTTCATTGAAAGGTTTGAATAAACATTTTTTTTTCACTCCTACTTACACTTCCACTGGGATGCAAGCAACCTCCCTGTAGGTCAAGGGTCAGTCCTTTAAAAACATTTTGTAAAATGAATAATCATGTCACTGATAAATAACACTGATTTTTATACCATAACGTTTCTATCATAATTTTGCTCTGTAACGTACATAATAGCAGCATTGCATATGGACTGACATATTTGTGAGAACAGGCATATCAACACTTTTTAGCTATTCTAAGCAAAGTAGGCTTCAAGTATTGTTAAATATTATCATAGACAAGTTACCTTCTGTATTTGATGAATAGCACCATGTATTTGAAATTAATTGCAAAAGTAGGGTTGGCTAATGAGGCGGCCCTTATCTTTTCTCAGCAGTGCAAGCACAAGTATTTTTCTGCTGGCTCAATATTTTTTAAATGCCCAAAGTGCTATTAACCAAGTTGAAATCTGATTAAAATATGAACGCTAAAATATTCACAACAGCTAATACAGCTATATATGCATTAAAAAAAAAGAAAAAAGACTATAGGAAATTCTTATCTCTTTTCTTATTATTAAGCATGTGTTTTGAAAAATAATAATTAAATAAATTGTTCCCCACAGATTCTCCCAGTTGTTTTGCTTCCCCATTAGCATCTTTGAAAACAGTTTGTTAAGACAATAGTTACTCTTTACTATGGAACTATGGGGATGGTGTCCTTCTACTTTGCCTGTTTGAAAAGGAATTTCTGGCAAATGCTAAAGCTTGGGGGCAGTTTGAGAAAGGACAGCACGCCTTAGGAAAAAAAGGGGGAAAAGAAGTACAGGAAAAAAAAAAATGATCAGCCATTCAAGAGAATTAATGGATATCCACAAGGGCTTTGCTAATAACATGGGTTAATTACCGCTGCAACGCACCAGGCTCAGTAAATAAAAGAACACAACCATAAACACATTAAAATGAGCAACCATCACTAAAAGAAGGGCAAGCCCCAGTAAATGAGAGGCTGTCAGACAGGCACTTCAGCGCAAACCCTTTATACTTTTCTGCAGCATTTTAAAACTGGCCAGCAGTCTACCAAAGCCAAAAAAGCAAAGACCTACAACCGGAAATAGAGAAGGAAAAAGGGACTAAGGCTGCCCAAGGGGAGAAAAGACAGGCAGAGCCTCTCAGCCACCCACACTTCGGGGCTGCCTTCACAACAGAGCTGCGGACCACTTTACACACCGAGCGTGAGGACAGAAGCCTGGAGGCTCTGACTTCTATATTAAACGTTGGGCTTTATTTCTTAATAACATCTCTAAATAGCTACCCAGTAGGACAAATGCATGAGGTTAAAGATCCCCACAGCCTGGAGAAAGAGTGGAGTGGAATCAAGTGCTGCTTCCCACTTCACAAAGAAGTGTTCTTCAGTCTGCCCCTCTCCTCCCTTTATAAATGAAAGGCCCTTCAAGAAAAAAATCTTCAGCACCTAGAAGATATGCCAAAATATTTTAAAGAAAAGTAAACCTGTACCTGCACTTCAAGCAGGGGCACATATACATACATACATATATATATATATTTACTTGCTGATGCATGTGAGTATACACACACAAACTCATATTTACCCGTATACAAACATGACCCTGACAGACTCCCAGGGAACCTTCACACACCATTTCCACACTGAAATGTGAGAATGGTTAGAAAAATACGAAATACGTACACCGGCCATCATTGCACTAAAGTATTCACATGATGTGATAGCGATGCCTGCGTCCACTTTTTAAATGTTACAGACATCCTAAATAATTTTTTATTTTTTATCATCTGTGTATTTCGTCGGTTGCACCGTTAAGGTAAAAATCCACGCACACTGTAGCAGCTGAATTTGTTTCACGTTTAAGTGCTGTTGCACATTTTAAAAATACAGAAAGTAGGGAAACTGCTGAGGGTTCAAAATTAATGAAATGGAGTTGGTCACAAAAGGGCAAACGTACATAGTGCACAGCAGCTTTCTGGGGTTACAAATCTCCTCAGTTTTTTACGTTTGGCAATCAGAGATCATGTTAAAATTTACTAAACTATTCCCATCCTACCACCACCATCACCTTTTTTGAAGTGTTTCAATTGCCTTTCCTTCTTTCCACAGCTGTGACAACTGTTAAAACAGTCTAAAATTAAGCCCGCTCTATAATCCTTTACTCAACGTTACATTTTAATCAGAGGTTGAAGGAGATCTCACGTTATGAACGCATTGATTCATTTAGAATTATTAAACTGACACATATGTCAAAATGAGCAGATATATTTATTGCATCTGCTAGCTTATTAGTAGTAATTATTCGTGTTATTTTTATTGCTGAAAAAGCGGAAAGAGAAGGTTGCAGCTGGCTTGAAGTTATTGCATTCTTTAACATGCTCTGCCTTAAAAAATCAAAGCATATCTAGTGACAATCAGACAGATGCCTGTGCACTCCAAAAATGTTCAGACAATTTTTAGCTTGAATCCTTCCTGTCTTCATCCATAAGAACCGCAGAAATGAATCATTTTATGTGTCTTTATGCTGTTATATGCATAGACGTTAGAATATATAGTCAAAACACAATTATGATCAATATTAGCAAAACTCTGGGGTTTACTGAGACAGTGAAGCAGATGCTTCTGAATGTTATTTATTTCTCTGTTTCACCCCAACCACACCTGACTCAAACGCTACACTCAGACTACATATTGACAGTGTTTTAAGAAGACTTTTAATTGAGCCAATGGGGAAGAAAAATTTTAGTTTGAATCTTGCACCAGGGCCAAAAAGACATGTGCCCCGATTTCATTTAAATGCATCTACTCTAAGAGGCTTATCTAAACTAATCATTCAAATTAGCTGTAAGAAGGTAAATTCAAGAAAGCTCTTTTTTTTTTTTTTTTTTGGGGGGGGGGGGGGGGGGGAGGGGGGAGAAAA
>VWZI01007259.1:180856-191835 GCA_013396835.1 Psilopogon haemacephalus | reverse complement strand
GCAGGCGGCGGCGGCGGTGGTGGTGGTGGTGGGGTGGGGGCGGGGAGCGGTACCTACTCTTCCTCGTAGTGCAGGGAGAGCGGCTCCGGCAGGCAAAGTTCTACCGAATCCATGTGCGCCCGGCGACCATTCTTCGTGCGCCCCCGCGGTAAATCAAAGTTTCCGTGGCGCAGCGCCGCGCACTTGGCAGGAGTGTTCTCCCCGGGCGAGGCGGCGGCGGCAGCGACAGGCGCGGCCAGTTGGGACCAAAAGCTCGCCCGCGCGCCTAATCAAGGACTTAAAGCCCCGCTCGGAGCTCATGAATATGAAGCAGGGCTTTACATATGCAGTCCCCCCGGCCCGGGGGGACGGCCGATTGGTGGAGACGCGGCCAATCAGGCGCCAGGGGCGCCGGGGCGGCCGGGCGCGCGGCCCGCGCGGCAGGTAGAGGGGTGGGGACTGGGGAGCGGCCTGAGGCGGCGGCGACGGCGGCAGGGGCAGAGCCCGCGGACATGTGCGCGCTGCCGGCAGCTGGCCCGCGGGGGCTCCACTCTTTTTCCTCCCTTGCTTTCCCTCCAGGGAGGCCGGCTCCAACTTCGGCAGGTACCTCGGCAGGCTCCCGGTTAAGGTCGCGAAGGATTGCGCGTAAAGGTAGAAGATGAAGTTTGCCCTACCGTTGCTGGTTGTGGCGTTTTGCCGCGGCGGCCGGGGCCGGGGCCGGGGCCGGGGCCGGCTCGGCTCGCTCTTCTGACCACTGCTTCCCTAACCTTTGGAACTGCTCGGCGCCGGGGGAAAAATAAGTAATAATAACACCAAGTGCAGCCCGCCGAAGCTTCTGGGTAACTCAACTTTTCATTGTCATCCGAGTTGCTGGAGGGAGGAGTGAGGGGAGNTTGAAAATTAAAAACCTCATTTGCACTTAACTAAAAAGGGCATAGCTAACAAAACAAGCACTGAACAGTATGGGTGCGTCTGGGAGCGTATATAGGTAGTAAGTGTTTATATACGATTTACCTACCATCTTAAAATGGGTATATTTAGGCTGTATGCCCCTGTGCGAATATTCAGATGTTTAGATGTATATATTTAGATAACATAAAGACAGATAGAAGCTTCAGCACTGATCAATTTCTTCTCCAAGTGTGGACCAAACTAACTTGCCTGGTTTTAACAAGATCAGGGCTGTCCTGTAGTGGGTCTGCATTAGTAAATCTGGACCTGTGCACAGACCTCCCTCCCTAGGGCTTGCGCTTTTGTAAAGTAAATTTTATCCAACTAAAAGGTAAATAAACACAGAGCCCTGCATGTATGCCTGCATAAACACCACCGAGCCCAGTTTCAGCAAATCACTGCTAAGAGCCAGGGCAGAGTTGCTCCTCTCTGTCGTATGAAAGGTCCCTGATTAAACTTGTTCCAAGAAAATGACCAGACTCAAATCTGGAGACAGCGTTTGCACTGAAACACACTAAGAGACTACACTTACATTCCAGGTTGAAAGGGCTTCACTCCCTACTAATGAAAACAGATGCAGGCTATTTCTGCCAAGAAAAAAAAAATAAACAAAACAACATTGGAGAGAAGGTAATTTTTTTATAATGCAGCTCAGACTCTAACAGAATCTTTTGTGACTCGACCCCTAACATGATGCAAATGGCAATCTTTTAGGTCAAAACAAATAAGTGCACACCCTCAGAATGCATTAATACCATTCGCAAATGCCCTCTCCAGATCCGTCTCACTGCATTTTAACAAATAAATACGGCGACAGAAACCAATTCCAAAATATTTGAGTTCGATAGACATGCATTCATATCTTTAGTAAGCAGAGAGATTGCAGTGTTCTTTATCTAACCTTACGTGAAGGCTGGGCCTGCTTCCTATAAACCTGGTATAAATGCATACAAGTTTAGGAAATCGAAACTCGACACAGCAAAATTACAATTCGGACTACTGTATAAAAGCAGGTAGTAAAAGCTTAATTACCAGTAGCATTATGCTGTCTATATTGTTAAATGTGAACTCTGTAATTAAGATGTAAATTTGCTTGTGAGCAGTGAATTAAAAAGCTCTGAAATGCAGAGTAAAATCCAAGTACTCTGTAGAAACATCAGAGGGGGAAAAAAAAAAATCAGGATTTATCAGATTTTAAAATGAGAGGCATTGAATCATGTTACTGTATTAGAATGTCCTCTTTAAGTGACAATTTTATAAATGTGGATTTTGGAATCAAGTCAGTACTTGGATATTAATGTCTTTATGTATATGTGTCCATATCACTACATAAACCTAAAATGCAGTTCCTACAAACTGATACACATGTGCACGCTGGCAAAACATGAAAATACAAATACATTGTTTGTACTGACTGTCTCTCGTGAGTGTCTGTTTATAGATTTATATCCAAAATTGGTATTTTTCAATGTTTTTATGCTAAAATACTTTCAAATCTTTTCACGTGTATGTGTTTTCACATTTACAAATCACCCAGAATGAATGCCTATAGATGAGTAATTTGATAAGGTTATTTTTCAGTATCAAGTTCCCTGGAATACACCCTCCTTAAAATATGACAGCTAATCCATTTTGAAACTTACAAAAGCATAGGTTAGCTTGATTTCTATTTCCATTCATTATCTCCTGAGATTATATATACAGGTGCTGAATGGTCTCTTTCATTTTGTCATGGTTTGGCTTCCTGTAAGCACTCTTTTTCATGATCTGTAGTTTCTGCCACCTTGTTGGCTTGTAGCCCTCACCCCTTTCTAGACCCCCAAATAATACCTTTTTCCTCTCTCCCTGTAAACCATCTCTGCCCTTCTATAAAGCATCTTTCACACAAGCAAGCAGCTCTCTTCCCTGCCACTGCTGCTTCTTGGAGAACTGTACTTTGCATGTTGATAAACAAAGCAGTTGGCTTTTTCCCCCAGGGACTCAAAGTGTCACCTCCACCACAGCAGGGCCTGGAATTCCAACTACATTCTTGAACTTGGGTTTCACAGTTACCAATCAGTCTGGGGTAGGGGGGGCGGAAATTACAGTAGCAAATAAACTGAGGCTAATAAGCTCAGATTCCTTTTCTCAAGCTTTTCTATATAAATAAATAAAAATAATAGTAGGGAAAAAAAAAACACACAACAACAACAAAGCAGATATCTGTTCACTGAATTTTATCAGGGGCTATAGAGTAAGAACATGTATGCAAAGACAGATCTGCACTAAGTTGCCAAAAGGTACAGTGCAAGATCTTACCACAAGGAGTCTACAGAAAACAGTGGTAATGGAATCAGAGAGGGGAAGGAAAAAACTGTCATGGGCGCCTGTACCAGTCAAGGGGCATTACTGAGCAGCAGCTACATTTCCACGCCTCTCTCTGCACAGAATTTTTCCTGCCTGCCAAACACTACACATCTTTAAGCATCTTCACATTTAAATACTATAGACATTTCAAGGCATCCAAACACCCAGAATCTTAAAACACAACTACCTCAAGGCAACTGAATGAGTATGATTCTGCAGCACTTCACAGGAGCTGCATAGTGCATTGTGTCAAATGTGTATTTATCCAAAGGAGCAACAACCTCAAGCCATCTGGGAAGGAGCAAGACTATGGAAGAGTTTATTAGCTGCTAAGAATTTATTTGAAAACAAGTATACTGTAACTTTAGATAGAAATTTGCCATACACCATGGTACTCTGTTCAAAATCTAGCTGGAAAACATATTAAGAGTTTGAAATAAATACCAAAGTATCATCAAAAGTAAGTGATTTTATTTACTGACAGTCACTAATGAAAGAAACAGCTCAGATGTGCCAAACTACAGTGAGATCAACAATAGAACAACATTGTCACTATTGGATTTTTACCTTTTATCTTTCTCACTGGAAGGCACTGGGGGCATCCCTGTATATACCACTAATGAGTTTTTTTAAAAAGAACACTACAAAATTCCAAATTCCACTCACCTGTTTATACATACTTGGACAAACTGTAGCAGGTTATTACTTTAAAGCCATCTGCTATTTCAGTCTGTACTTAGCATTAATTAATCCTTGTTTTGATCTTAAGGAAAAAAAGCACTGAATACTCCTCTGAACTTTTCCACACTGTGTTCACAAATACACAGAGCAAGGCATTTAGCTTTTTCTGCTACACTCAGTTCCAGCATGTAAAAAATGTCTCTGTGAAGTAACAGCAATTGCCTTACCATGTTACTGAACTACATTCAATTCATCTGGTCTCAAATAAATGCTCCATATTTTCTCCTCGTTTTATTTTCAAGGGCATGGGCATGGGTATTTAAATGACTGCTTTCACTAATACAGAATAGAAACGGTTCACATTGCTACAAATGAAAATTATTCTCTTGATGAAACACCTTTTCCAAAGCATCTGACAAAAGGAAAGAGAAAAGAGAGAAGGGAGAAAAAAAAAAAAAAGGGAGTTGCATGCGCATTGCCTGTCACCCACCGAGAAAGGTCTTCTCCCTAAAGATAATTCAGGCACACATGCTTCAATATGGATATCTCACTGTTACCCCAAGGTTTTGCCTTTTTTTTTTTTTTTTTAGTGTAAGTTTCTTCACAGAAGCTGAAGTGCATTACTGTCTCAGACAGCCAAGGATAAGATGACTGAGGGAATTCAGTTGCTCTGTTTAATTAATACAGGATTATTTCACTTTCATTTTGTGAAGCTAATAATATGACTGGTGGAATGTCAGTAAAAATTAAATCATAAACTAGTGCAGTACCAAAGGGAAAACTTACTTTAGTTATGGAGTATTCCCAGCAGAAATCTTGAAAATCTTATACATATTTACACTGATAAAACACCACATGTACTTCATGGGACACTGCAAGCTTTCTACAATCCTTATGGCGTGTATTTACGGAGCAAGAGTTAACATTTTGAGATTATACATTAATAAACGAGATGCAGTTATATTGTTTCTTGAATGTTAAGCACCAGATACTAAATGCAGGAACACATTCAAGGTCAGTGTCCTATTTTAGACCTTTTCAGCAGCTCTGATATTATGATAATCACACTTAAAATATTCCTATAGAAAGAGTAAATTAGCCCATTTCACTAGAAGGAATTTTATGATAAGCAACAAATTCAGAAGAGACAAATAAAATCTGGTTTCTTGCACCCTCCAACTAAACAAACTGATGTCCTTTGCTGTGATTGTTTTTAATTTCTGGATGGAAAAACTAAATCCACATTATTCTGCACTCACATTTTGGCTTCTTTAGAGGCCTCACCTATGTAGAAATAGCTTTGTTAGAAAGTGCTTGCATTTTCTGTTAGAACCAAAACACTCCAGTTGACATCCCATTCTAGCACCTACACTGCAGTGAAACGTAATACCCCACTAAACCAGAAGGGAAAGAAGAAAAGTTAGCATCAGCATCTATTCCTAAGCAAGGTTAGGGGTTTAGCTCCATCTAATTGAAGGATGAGATGTGTCCCTCAGTGGGTCTCTTCCCACTTCCCCATCAGCCCTTCTACCTGACTTCAAGCTCCAAATGCTAAAAATAGAAAAAGAAGGTGAAGCATAAATATTTCCCCGGTGAAAACACCAATAATCTGTACTGTGAGCTGACATCAGCTGCTTGTTACACTGCCCTAGGATACCATGGCTTGAAGCAAGAGCATGAGGGCACACGCACCGAGCCACCAACCATCCTCAAAGCTTCTGTAACATGTGCTAGTGCATGTGCACGTCGCAGATGCTCCTACAACATCTGATGTGGAGCCACTACACCTGCTGTACCAGACGCAGCCTCTCCAGCCTGCCCCTGACTGTCCCAGCCCGTCTACCATCACACTCCTTCCTTTTCTCTCCCTGTGCCCTCTCCACTCCCTTCACTCTGGCATTTTTATTATTAATGTTACTGCTATTATTACTGTCCAAGCATAAGCTGATCCACAGGGGAGCCTGTGTAATTTAACCCCTCAAGCACTAAATTCCTTCACATGTGCCAAAGACACAGGTTTGTTGTTGCCTCCAGCAATATCCCAGGAAGACGAGTGATGGCGATGTCATATCATCACACAGCGACTTAATCTATTGCGACACCCAGGGAACGGGTAACTGAAGAGATTTACAGAACATGCTCTCCGAATACAAAACGTTATTCCCCTTTACCAACAAACTCAAGACACACGAAGCAAAGAGAAATTTTGCCCTCTCACGGCTCATCATTTCCATGCCTCTGCTTCATCCAATCCTACCACTGCCAGCAGTTGTCCCATTGTACATCCTCGAGATACACAACACTTTTTTTTTTTTTCCAGCAATTTTTTGTTCTCCCTCCTTTGTTCTTCTCCTGTTCTCTGATTAACAAACAGCCAGATCATGTTGAACTGCCAAGTAACATAGCCTCAGAAATCTTTTATCCATATCCTAGATGACTGGAACCATCCCTTACATCAGGGTTATCTCTACACGTTGTCTTTATGCTGTCTGACATCTAATGCATGCTTTCTAAAACAATAGGTTAAAGGGGTTGCACTTTTTAAAGGTGCAAGGAGCACTAAGTAAAACACTCACAGTTTGGCTACAATACTGATAAGTGGGAAAGCATCTACTTTAAGTACTGAAAACCAAAAAAATTATCTGCTTGTCAATCAGGAATCTTCCAGGTGGGTGTCCTACTTTTGTTATCCATAACTATTAAGGAAGAATTCAATGTAATATAGAAATATCTAACTGTCTTTCCAAGCTCAAGGTGAGGTTCTCCATCTTCTAATATTTCAATGACCTGGGAAGCAAGGATTTGGTGCAGAATTAACACGGGAGACAAATGAGAATAAGGAAATGTTCTCAGCTCAGGATAACCTGACTGTGCTGGTGAATCAGAGCTTTCACCATGGGAAATTAACAGCTCCGAAACAGTCAGAAGAAACCAGTAACAAAGATTGAGTTCATGCACTCAAGAGTAAACAAATCCTCCCTCCCCATAAGGTACTAGCTACCCGTAACTCATCTCTATACACTTCAGATCTAAACCAGGTCTAGACTTCAATAATGAAGGCCACTGAAATCTGTCCCAGTGGTAACAGAATTCTAATTTTCCTTAGTGTATACCTGCCTTCTCTGAAATACATACAGCAGCTGACTAACTCTGCCCTTAATATTGTCAACTTTGTACAGTGACATGTGTAGACTTCAGGCCAAATTATTTCTTAGGCATACAAGTATGCATATAAACCAACAACAGGAAGATGGTAAGCACGTAATCTTCTTTTCCCCAATCATTACACTGAATCACAGAACTTTAGAGGTTGGAAGGGACCTTCAGAGATCATCAGTCCAACCTCCCTGCCAAGGCAGGATGTCCTAGGGTAGTTCACACAGGAACACATCCAGACAGGTTTTGAAAGTCTCCAGAGAAGTAAACTCCACAACCTCTCTGAGCAGCTTGTTCCAGTGAATATGAATAATATGAAGACTTTAAAAATTAAGGTTTTCCCAGATACACAATTCCCACACAAGTAACTGTATGGAATGAAAGATGTAATTCACCATTGATTTATCTTTTCTCAGGTCCTACATCTCCATCCACCTGAGAGCCAAAGATCTGATATTCTTAATTTAAGCCTTTATGGAACATACCATGGTATATCAAGCTGCTGTTTATCACTGTCATATTGATATTCCACTTAATGGTCGGTGGAAAGTCTACAATACAAATCAAAAACATGTCAATATGCACTGATACGAGGGCAACAATCCTGCTCCCTCTAGCAGACAAGTATGCTACCATGTTACAGGATCACACTGCCATCTTTAACACAATACATAAGAATAGCACATTAACAAACATGCCTGTGCTGGATTTTTATAATGAAAACTTTTTTTTTTTTCCTGGATGCATTAGTAAATATTATTAAACAAGATAATCTAATCATAATGACACTCTTCTGCAGCTGAGGCCTTCTATTATCACCTATGTTTCTGTCCTACAGCAGCTTCATTCCTACTGACCAGACAGTTAGGCCTATTTTATTATTCAATCTCAAATCAAGAGATTTATCTTTGTGTATAATAGTTGAGGTACAAACATTATGCATATGTTCTTTCAGTTTAATTCACATACTTGCAAGTTTGGATTTACATTCTAATTTCCTTTTTAAGAAACATGCAAATATAAGCATTTATATTAGGCTTGGTTTTTTATCTCCCAACAGTTCTGCCCCCATTTCAGTTATTACACTTCTAGAAATTGACCTGAACTTGCCTATGACTGAAATTTGTCTTACACAGATAAAAAAGATTAAAAAAAAAAAAAAAAAAGAAAAAGAAAAGCAAGAATTGTAATTATTGGGTTCAAGTATGCTGAATAAAGCAATAAAATAATACTATGACTTTTAGGCAGATACAGTCAATATTTTCCTGCTAAAGCACTCATTCAAGGTGTGAATTGATCCAGAAACTACAGCCTCTAGACTTCCTGTGGCTGTGACACTTGTATCACAAACAATTTGGTTGAATTACGGTAGAGAGGGAGGGTGGGAGGTGGGAAATGTGCCTATGCCTACACAAACACACACAGATTTGTATTGTATTATGGGCTCTTGGTTATCTACGTGTACACACTAAGAAAGTATTAATAAAAAAAGAAGTTGAAGCAATACACATATGCAGAAATTACTGACTCCATCTCTCATTCTAGTTAGAAGTGACTTAAGTAATCTTGTCCCTCCAAAGTTCCTGGCTTCTCTGTTTAAGGAGCTTCCAGGTGATCTGATTTAAAAGCACACCAGTTTACAGTGCAAAGCCTGCCTGCCACCTTCTCACTTGAGAGCCAGGTTTTACATTCCTTTCTCAGATAAAGGCATGCAGCTTGTGGAGATTCCCCACCCACCCAATAGAGCACTGTAGAACAGATAACTGATTACCTGCTTCCTGAAAACACATCCACTTTGGGGTATCTAGAAAACAGATCTAATACTAGTGCCTTTACTGTACTTAATACAGTGACTAATAACAGTACCTTTACTGACCAGATAGAAGAAAAGTTACAACTTACCTGAGCCCAAATTCAAACAATACTACCCAATGGAATACTGATTTCTAGGGAACACCCTTCCTGTCACCTACCTTGCACCCATGCAAGACTATGTTCAAAACAAAAGTTTATAAGCATGAGGAATGAGGGCAGTGAGCTGTTAGAATGAGAAAGTCTAAAGCAGTTTCTACATGCAGCTATTAATGTGACTGTTAAGAGGCAGGCAAGAATTTCTCTAATATTGTCTGGGAAACAATAGGCTTAAAGTACTGGCAAGGCTTTTAGAAATAACATATCAAAAGGAAAAGTTGCACCTTATTCTTCCTACTGACCTTTTTACTCCAGTTTCAGGTTATCTGCTCCTGAGACATTACCTTAAACTACTCCAGCCTTATTAAAGGCCATATCTGTATTCTTTAGCACTGTTTCCACTGGGTATACATATTTTTCAAGATGCTAGCTGTCTTTCTTCAACAATGAATTTGGCAGAAAAACAAGAATCAGCTCTCTTTTACTATTATTTTTTCTAAAGTCTCCCTAAACCTGATTGTGTTAGATCCTTGGATCATGCTTTGGAAGATGCAACTCAGTTTCTGAATAAAGTAGAGCACTTAAGCAAATCAGACTTTCATTCTTCATCCACTGAGAAGCCCGAGATTTAAGATGAAAGAGCTGGGCTGCCTTTCTCTTTCCTTTTACTGCAAGGTTCCTTCATTTTCCCTGTTTTCCCAGTAGATTTACTTGTAAATCTGGTGACAGCCACATTTGAAGTCTTGAGGTCTGACTCCTGACCTCAGTTATGTTAGCCCTTCCCTGCAGAAGAACTACCCCTTGGATCACTGACTTGCTATTATTCTATGGTTAATAGACCTGACCTGTGCAATTTTTTTTTTTATTTTTTTTTAATCTGGCTACAGTCCTATCTCTAAATTCTCTATTTTGAATGAATACCGATTTTGTGACATGAAGTCTGCTATATAATGAAATGCAAACAATGAAAAGGCTAAATCAGTTTACAAAAAATCTATTTGTCAAACAGTGTGGAGATGCTCCCAATTTAGTCTGGGCAGTGCATGCAGCTCTTGATAAGGGAGTTAAAACCAAGCCGTTCCACTACATAAAAATAAAAGCATCTGCAAGAGAGAGAGAGGTTGTTGTTTTTTTGTTTTTTTTTTTCTTTTGGAGAAACTTCCCTATAACCTGTAGCTAATTACATATAGTTTCTTTTAAAATAAATAAATAAGGCGCACATACACCCCTTTGGATTCCGCAGGAATTTTCCAACAGCCAGGAGCACTGTTATAGTAGGTAACAGCAAACGCCTCCCCAGCGCAGTCCCCTTATGTCACATTTGCATTTCTATTCAGCTACATTGCCTGACAATGAAGCAAATGGGTCTGCCTTATCTGTACAATTCTGGACAACAGAGATTTCTAAGCCATACAAAGGAACGAGCTTAACATTCAGCACTCAACACCTCCCAGTGCCCTCCCCCCTCGCCCCTCCTCCCCAGGCCCTGGGGGGAATGCAGTCACACAAACACCTGTCCACACCAAAATCCTCACATGGTAGCCGAGAAGGAACCGGTTCAAAGAATAAAAATAAAATTTTTTAAAAAGCTATCGAGACTTTTAAGGAGCTTTCCAGCTTCAAGGAAGAAAATAGTCCCGACCCTCAAGATTGTTAGGCTTTGTTTTGGCCATAACAGAGAAGTAAAAGGAGTGACCCTGGAATGTAAAGGTAGATAATGTCTACTCAACCATTTGTGACTCCTCCCGTCCTTTCTAGGATGGTATTTAATACAGCAGATGAAATCTAGAGATCCTTTTATCAGGGAAATTTCATATCTTCCTAGTTTTCATTAGAAAGCCCTTAGCAGCTAGGCTGGCTAACTCATGCCATGCCATCGCAGTATGAGGAAATTTCTGGTTAATTCCTTCAAAATTAATATAGTCTCATTTAAAAGTTAGAAATAAAAAAGAAAA
>VWZI01007259.1:159035-180825 GCA_013396835.1 Psilopogon haemacephalus | reverse complement strand
CATTAAAGAAAAAAAAAAAAAAAAAAAAAAAAAAAAAAAGCCTGCACGGGCTGAAACCTTCAGATCAAATTTGTGTTATGACAGGACTTAAGCCAGTTATAATACAGGCTAGGGCTTTAAACAGCAAGAGAAAAATTACAGTGACACAGTTTTATAGATACTTTGGCTTTAGCCTGACTTTCTGCGATATATAAATATATATATATATATGTGTGTGTGTGTGTGTGTGTGTGTACACATTGTATCAGGCTTATTGGCTCTCTCCCATGCTCTCAAGTGCTCTGGGTAACAAAATACAATGTGGAGTAACAATGCACGGTGTGGAATGCCAGAAACTTCCTTCTGGAAAGGGTTACCCATGATCATTTCTATCCACAGAAGTAATTTGGGCTAGCAGCATGGAATAGGGGTGGGGTGGAGGTGTCTGTCTTTTTGTCCTATTTAGTATATCCTAAAGCGTAATATACATTTTATGTAGTATACTGAATTCTACCTTGCTGCCTTATACTTTAATTGTCCTGAACTTCCAGCTAAGGTTATTCTTTGCTGTTGAACAAATGCTGAATTTGTCCCCAGAGGGGGCTGCAATGAGTGGTGATTCTCTCTTTTTCTCACTCACACGGTTTTGAAGATTTACAGGCACGAATATCATCACGTTAACACAAAATGGTATTATTATTGCCAAAAAAACAAGGCTGTACCGCGGAGAGAGTGAGGAACACAAAATGCTTTCTCAGATTCAAAGGAAATGAGAGCTCCTTACAACAGCCCAAGTGTTCTTAATTTCACTGATACTGATTCCTCAAAAGCTGCTGTCTGCTATTGCCTTCACCTGAGTTGGAACAGGAGGTTAGAACACATTCTGCTTCTTCAATTGCTAGTAAGAGAACAGACAACTTTTATTATCCTTAGCACTGAAAATGGCTTTATTGCTGAGGAGGTACGAAACTACCAATTGTCCTGGTATCATACCTCCTGAAGCACTGCAGATCCCTCAAATGCTGTCAAGCTGACAGATCACTTCTTCCCCCAACTGTGCAGGCATACAAGCGAACTTCATACGAGACCTGTGCATATGATGCAGTGCTAAGGAAGATGTAGCCCTTAAACTTGCTGTGATAAAGATAAAACACAGAATAAGACTAAATAATTGCTACTAACGTGTCGGTATTTTAAAATCTTTTTTTTCTAGACTGCAGTGTTAGAGATATTATGAGATATCACAAGCTACTAACCTATTGGAACTACTTGGGTCTGTTCATTTATTAGTATAGACAGTAGCTGGATAGTTAAGAAGAAAAAGTAACAAAGGAAAATATTTTCCACAGAATCGTCCAAGCTCTGCTTGAATCTCAAGTCGAATCATCTAATAGCTATGCAAATGAAAATAACCCCCTGCCCCCTCACAAACATGCTAGGACAGAAGTTGCAAAACACACCTTTCTGACTGCATTTATAGTTCATGCCTGTGTAATGCATCTTGAAGATACCTAGCATCATGGTTTCTGCAAGCCTGTCCCTTTTGGAGTAGAGTAAGTAACACGGCTGCCACAGAAGGATTAGATGAGAAATTCAACTAATTAATGAACCCTGCAGGCAAAACATAATTTCTTCTGCCCTTTGGGGCATTTACGAGGTCAGCTGTTTGGCTGAGGTTTTTTTTCAGGTCATACTCACTGGTCTGTCAACATACACAGGATTTGTAAGAAAATAGCAGCCACATAAAATCCACTTGTCCTCATTATCAGTCCAAACAACATGGTGCATTTTGCCTCCTTCCCACACTAAGGAAAGAACTGCTCAGGCTAATTCAGCTTTATCAAAATGTGCTTCTCTAGTGTTACTTTGTTCTTCCATGGGCAATAGTTTAGAATCATGAGCACAGTATTTCCCGTTTAAGAAAATATTCTGCAACATAGCTCCGTGTGCCCATCCTGCTCTGCTGTCTTTCTGATGATTGCTTTTCTGGGCATCACATGGCACAGTTTTCTTCCATCTGCCAGGGACCCAAGAAGTATAGCAACTTCATGAAATGAGGAATCTGAATAAGAGACTTGTTCAGAGAGAATTCAGAAAAAACAATCAGCTCACCTCATCTGTTTCTCTAGCAGTATGTGCACTGTTACTATCCAATGGCCTCTTTGGTAATAAACTTGTCCCACCTCCCATCTGCTCCTCTTGCTGGCCTCCTGCCACTTCAGCCTCAGTCCTTTCCTGTCTTCAAGATGTCATTCAACTTCGCTTGCTCCCCTACCCATTTGTTCCTCTTTCCAAGTGAGATCAAGCATACATCTTTCTATGTCTCTCACTCCAGCCTTTAACTTCTGCTCCATCTTTTTAGTAAGTGTCTACGTTTCTGCTCCATTTATCATAGTTGGCAGTATGCACTATGCAGGTGTCAAGGAAACCAAGAGAGAGTTCACTATTCATGATACTGCCTTTTCAGCCTTCTTGTGGCTTGCCATTGAGTGTCAGCTCCTTAACACTAAGCTATATGTTGAGAGGAATGTGTACGGGTTAAAGACAAATTATTTTAAGCCAATGCATGGGCACATAACAAAATAAGGCTGCTTTAAAGTAAGACTTTTTCAGCCTCACTCTGGTCTCCTATATTGTTTTTCCCTTTTTATTTTTTCATTACCTGAGCTTTTACACCATCGCTACAGCTTTTTTTGCTTGCTAGGTAAAAATAAGTATCCAAGACATCGCACAATGCCAGACATAACATGCACACACACCTCTGTAAACATGAATACTTCACATCAGTATGAACTTGTGTTTCACTAATTGTAATCCAGCTCAGAAAAGGAATGTCTTTGGCTCAGCAGGGAAAAGGGTGAAAACTAATTCAGAAATACCTAGCTGTCTTTCTCCAAAGACTGAGAACAAAACTCCACCCATCTCCTTCACTGTCCGGAGCTGGGAGGAGACTCAAGCCTTCCCTGAGGCTGAGCTCAAGAGATCTGTGTGCCCCACTACCATTCATAACTCATTGTTTTTAAGGACAACACTCAATCCCACAAACACACAATGGACAGCAAAGCTGCATCCATATCCTGGAAAACTGGTTTAATCCACTGTCACACCTGAGAGAAAATTCCCCTTGTGTGCAATACAATACAAGCAACTAAAAGCAACTGCAGCATTAAATGCTCAGATCCATTTGAAGCTATTGCTTTAGGACTAGTAGCAAAGGGGGCATGGAGTGGTTTGGGGGGTGTTGTGTTGCTTGTTTGCTTGTAGGAGGGGAGGTGTCATTTTCTTATTCGAAAATAGTTTTATTCTGGCGTTTCAAGTGCAATGAAATGTCATTGCACTACAAACAGCACCATACTAGGAACAACTTTACCATCCCAAGAATCTAGTTTGGCACAGAGAGTTGGCTTGAAGAGAATTCACAAAATGCTCATATGGCAAAAGTTTTCAGGCCAGGTAGCTCTTTAGACAAATGCAACTTAGAGATATGATGAAATGAGTGGCAGAACTGCCCACTGAGGTAACTATGGATTGTAGTAGTTTGTGGATTACTTGATGGCTTTCATTGTGGTAGTACATTTTAATATAGGTAATGTAGCTTGAATTATTTTGCATAAAGCCAAGTACAAAAGTTTTCATGCCATGAATTTCACTCATAATCTACAGTCAGGTACGATAATCACTACCATCCAATTTAAGATCAGATGCAACAGATTTTTTTCTGCACTGGAAGTGTACACATCCAACACGAATATAATTTACGACTTCATGTTCTATGTGGCAAAGAACAGAGGACAGACACTCCTTATAATAAATAATTTCTAACACTTCTGTCCGAGCCATCTGCCCACCATTACTGTGACAACAATAATAAAGGTAGAATTTGTCCTACAGTAAAAGAAAGTCCTCAGTTTCTGGCCCAGAGAAGCATCATCAAAAGCACAGTTTAAACTTTTTTGCCTTACCAATACTATGCATTCCTTAAAACAAGCCTCCAAAATGATTCTGTGACTAACAGAGTGCCAACGGACAACTTTTCATATCTTCTTTCACAGACTGTCTGTGGAAGTGAGAAGGACTATTCATGTATATACAGATATAAAACTAAATTTCAAATTAAGGACCTAACATAAACATTTAACTTATCACCTTGCAAAATTTCTCAGGGAAGTACACTTTCATATTTCTCCAACATCTTGTGTTGCCATTTGAAATTCAAATCTGAACTTTTAGACAAGCCATTTACTGGAATTTCCCTCATTTGCTTGAAGGCAATGAAATATCTTCTAGTCCCCTGATCACTTCATAGACCACTATACAAAGCCCTCACTTAACAACAAGACTAGAATATATAACTGCTTTATAAACTGTAACCTATTTTCTGTCATTCTTATATCAACTGAAAAAAAAGTCCACAGCTACAGAAGAACCTCAACAGCATGGAGTGAATCAAGGTTAAGGCCAAAAGGGCAGAAGAAGTGCAGGATAACTACCCACTGGGAACAGGTAGCACAATTTATCAGGCAACATACAATGGCAGATTATAATGATCTAATGAAAGAATGCTTCTTGTACCCTGAAAGGCAAGGACAGCCTAAGACAATGACCCATCCAATTACCTCTACTCTTACTTTGTTCCTCATCCTTCAGTCAACTATCTCAAGCACAGGAAGCACCCTCTTACACCAATCCTACATTCATTCCATTTATCCCTTTACAGGTATGCTCTTTTTACTCTGGCCCAACAGTGTCCGGCACAGCAGAAGAACAGATTAATGTGAGCATAAAAGTCTATCAGACTCAGTCTGTAAGGAACTTACCAAGTAGTTCTCTTTCCCAAAGTGCCTTTAACTAGCCTCTGTGGCACCAAAAGAAAAAAAAAAAAAAAGAGGGGAAAAAAAAAAGAGCTATTTAGTACCCCATGCCATCATGTGCAATGGGGCAAATCCACACCCTGTTGACCACCACTCTGTAGCTGTTTGTGTTGTCTCTCTGGTTCAACAAGTCTGTGCTGATGGCACCTGTTAAAGCTGCTTCAACTAAGCTGTTCTGCATTTGTCTGGCTGGATTTGGACTTCCCGGATCTCTGACTGAATACAAAGTGGTTTGAAAAAAACGGTGTTTGGCAACAAGCACAGTGGGGAGTACACTGTGTGTTGGTATACAAGAGCACAATGTGTTCTTCATAACATCACTGAGGGAGCATGCTGCTTGAATCTCTCTGCTGTCGAGATCAAAATGGTCTCCTTTGTTGTCAGCTGTTTAATAGCAGCTGTTTAATGTAATTCCAAATGATCTGCTTGAATGAAGTTGTCATTCTTGCAGTTCACTTTAATGTGGTTTAAAAAACAAACAAACCAAAAAAAAATTCCATGGCCTGGCCACATTATTTTTCTGTTGTTCTTCTGAAAAGTTGCCCTCTCTCACATTTCCACTAATGTATCAAAATAATTAAATTCTCCCTCCTCAAAATAAAACAATGAATTTTAAAGGGGGCTGAGGGGGAGAGGCAAAGGATCAAATATTTATCTCAAAACATATTCCTTTCAGACACTTGATTAAAGGTATCTTTGCTACTAAGAAGTTACACAGAAAAAGATGTAGTGAACTTGTAGGCCAATAAGCGGGGGAAAGAGTATATATTTCTAGATGTATTTCAAGGTGTTTTCCCCTAATGGGGATCATGATTTATTCCTACATTTCACAGAGCAAAAAGAAGTTGGAGTAGAATGTTGATAGAGTAAAAAACACAGGTAGTCTGCTCAATGACGCAATTTAACCTACAGAAATGCGCTTCTATAAAGCGTGTGGGTTTTGTTAAAGTCCATTTGATAACAAGAGCGATAATAAAGACCATAATCTGCCAAACTCTTTGCAGTTCTCTGCTGAACAATAGAGGGCACTAATGCTTCTAATCTGGCAAACGCATCACGCTTCAGATAGTTAAAATAGCGGTGGGTACTCCTAGCACCCAAACCGCATCAGCTAGGCTAAATACATAGATAGTAAAGAAAGGATTTCTGTCTCTCAGAAAAGTTCTCTTTGTCCTTTAAACTTCCTTATTTTCTTTTATTCCCCCCCACACCACCCTGCAGAAAGTAGGATGTGATAATAACACGCTAATACTTGCAGCCTTTCAAAGTGATATTTTCTTTTGTTCATTGAACAAAGCAGTCACAACTTTTCCTCATACCAATCCCTCTTCTGGGTACTTTCTCACCACATTCCTGTCTGTTTACCTATTATTTCTGTGCAGTAGTTCAAAGTAAAGAAATTCCACTGTTAGATGCAGAAGCCAAAGGATGCTGCATAACATGTGCATCACCTGTGTTCCTAGCAGGCTAATCTAGGAAACTACAAACTGCTGCAAACATCAGCAACTGGGAGATACTGAGCTACTACCTGAAAGCTCCTAGTTAGAAGGGCTTATCAAGGGATCTTACACCACTAAAGCATTTTAATCAGTTTCACATAGCTCCAAAAGGATGCAGCTACCGAATATGGTAGATGCCGAGCAAGTATTTTCAAAGGTTCTGCACCTTGAACTACCTTTTCTCTATAAGCATTAAAACCATCCATTTAGAAAACAATTCTGCCCTTTTCCCAGAATAAATCTTACAAATATAAAAACTTTGTTAGAACTGTTAGTAGCCAAGCACTATCTACATTTTTCAAATGCTTACCAGGCTCTCTCATTGCTATTCAAAGACACAGATTTACTTCTTAGCTTTGGAGATTGAAACTCTGGCAAGAGAGACTTAAATACCAAACACAAACTAGCAGATTGTTGTGAGAAAAGAGTGGTAAATGCACTTTAATTCAGAATAGCTGCTCAGAATAACTGTTCAGAATAACATAATGAATGCTAATATTCTGTTGTGGCAATTTCAGCACATATTTTAAATGAAAAAAAAAAAAAAGAAAGAAAAGAAACATATGTCACCATATACACTGCAGAGAGCAAATTCTCCATGAATTGTATGACTTAAATTTTGACTCAATTTCAGTAGCAGTGCATCAGGTTTTCAAAGATACCAAGCTCTAGCAGTTCTCAATGATATCAGCAGCTTGTCCAAGTCAAACAACCCAGCTTTAAGGCCATATTAGTAATTGGGCTCAAATCTGAAAGCTGGGCTCAGGTTACCTCCACTACAAAGGCAAGATACAAACAGGTTGAGAAAATAACATTCTGTCCTGAGCCAGGATGAAATAAAAATTAGTTTCCACCTTCCAATCTGGAACCCTTAAAAGACTTTCTGGCCCTAGATCTGAGATAGTCAATGCAAGTACCAGACATTCTTTGTTTGACTATACTGAAAAGGTCCAAAGCCTTTTGGACTATTCATCCAACCGTCGCTGGACTGTATTGACACCTAAAGATTATTCCCTAACTTCAAAGGAGTTTGTATTGCTTAGTTTCTTTTCTTTTTTTTTCCCCTCCTCTTTTAAAATGTAACCTAATGCAAGCATTCTGCCTTTTCTAGCTTTAATTTTTTTGCGCCATTCAAGAGATTGGCCTTTACATATTTCTCCGTTTCTTTCAAGCAGCCCTACAAGAAACTGCAAAATAACAAGCAAAATACAAATGGTGCTATGAGGGATGATCATTCCAATTCAGCATGTTACAGTAAGTGCCATCATACCTATGGCACTCAACTGTGTCTTATTTACTGCTTTGAGAGACTAACAACATCCAGACACAAACAGTATCTCTGATGCTACCTAAGACAAAATCAAGCACATCTTGGGCCAGGAGGCAGACAAAATTCTTGTGTATACCTATGCTAAGAGTGTAAACAGAGCTACGAATGCTAAGACAGTTTTGTATACTTTGAAACTGCAGTGAGCCAATAGGCATGGAAAAGCATCAGACAGATAATACACATGTAGAATACCTTAATTCTGAATTCAGAATACCTAAAAAAGAAAAAAAAAAAACAAAAAAGGATAAAGACAGGAACTTTTGATGAGCTGTATTTAAAAGAATTATTCTGAGCAACGCAGTGCTGCTTTATCATAGAAATTCTGTAAGAATGTTAAATCCACAGGAAAAAAAAAATAATTGAAAATTGTGTAACAATTCAAGTGTCCACTACTTTTCTCTGTATCATAAATATTCCCTGCCCAAGCTTCAGGAGTTAAGCAATGACCACTACCCCTACTACCACCCTGTATATCACAATTGGCTGTCTTGTGGTAGCCAAACCCTTACCTAGGTCTACAGCTATGCTGGCTTTAGTATTCTTTTTTCCATAGGTCTTTTTTAAAAGTAAGTTTATTACAAAACTGCTGGATATGTAGAACTGTAGATTCCAAATATTTTGAAGGACACATGGTATGACTTGTCTTTGTTACTCGACCCTATGTCTAAGTCTTCTCCAAGGGTTGTCCACCATTTCAGAGTACTGATTGCCCTGTCTGTCATCTCAGACATGGCTCAACATAATTTCCCTGTCATTCTCCACACTAGACAATGCACTGTGCAAAGTGATCCAGATACTATCTCCAGACAGGTATCAGAATTTACTGGTTTCTAATCCACGATTTGTATTTGATGGATACTCGGCCAAATTTTATTACTAGTTACATCACTAAATGTAGACTCTAAAGGATTTACTTCAATAGAGTTAGAATGGCCTCATATCAGTGCAAAACTAATCTAGAGACTAATGAAATAAGAAAGGACCTTTATCAAACAATGATTCTAGCAAGGTCATTTTTATTCTTTTCCTTTTATTACTGACCTGCCTGGAACAATAACGAACACGGCTTGGAAATGCTATAGGAAGTATCAAAACTACAGTTACACACAACTGCTTAGGCACTAGAACCTTCCACAAAACATCAAAAGTCTTAGAAAACATGGATATATATATACAGACCACCCACATAATCATTTTTACAGAACCTTGACACCATCTTTATGACATGAATTCAGCCACTTCACCTGGTACAGCCAGATGTAAAGATGGAGGCTGATGAGACACTGGAACGGGTTGCCCAGGGAGGTTGTGGCTGCTCCCTCCCTAGAGGTGTTCAAGGCCAGGCTGGATGAGGCCTTGAGCGACCTGTTCTAGTAGGAGGTGTCCCTGCCTATGGCAGGGGGGTGGAACTAGATGATCTTTGGGATCTCTTCCAACCTAAACCATTCTATGTTTCTATTAAAAACTCCAGGAAATGCTAGATGTTGTTTCTTGCATTCCTTCATATTTATCCTCTTTTTTTTTTTTTTTTTTTTTTTTTTTTTTTAATTTAATTTTCTGCAGCTAGTCACTTGCTCTCTGTCCTGGTTTGTTAATAAGAGGGTTTATATTAATAACCAACTGGAGATTTAAAAAGTAAATAATAAAATCCAAGATGCGAGAAAGAGAAGTAAACTTAACAAAACTCTCTAGCCTTAAAATGAGGTGAACGCTAGACCTCTTTTATACCTTAAAGCCACACGGGCAGCTATTCATCCTGAGATTAATTCTCACCAAGGATTTTACCTCCAAAAGAGGGGAAGAAGGAGCAGAGCAAGTAGATGTTCGCATTGCAAAGGTGCGCCATCACCAGTGCCTGTACCAGTGAGACTTGAAGTGCTGAAATGGTAAGTGCATCCCACATCTCCTGAATCCCTAAAGCAATAGTTAGTTTTCAAACCAAGAGGCAAGTTAATCAGCAATTTGCAGAGTGTATCCTTAGGGCCAAAAGCATTCTCCTGCTCATCATCCCAGTTCTTCACGTCAATAATACTGATTTTTTTTTTTTTAAACTATTACCTAACTCCTGATGCTGAAACATAAACAGCAGAAAGGCCACTGCAGCCCCCCCCAAAATTATGAATATCCTTCCTTTTAAACAAAAATCTATTTCTTAATGAGAGGACATGACTTTGAAGGGAGTTTTGTTTGTTTTTTCTCTTCCATAAGCAATATTCAATTATTCATAAGAGAGACTAGTCATGTAAATACAGCCTGAAAGACTGAGCACCATGTTGCCAAAACACATCTTAAAGCACAAAGGACGATTTTAGCCTAGCCCTTCCTTGGAGGGTGTGAGCTCAGGAACTCTGGCTGGGGAAAGCACGGTTCATAAATCAGCATTTACATCATGTGAGGAGACCATTTACAGCACCTTAGAACATACAGCACAAAGTTTTACGACAGGAGATTTACAACAGCCAGAGTTGATAGCATAAAAACAAAAGCACAGAGCACTGATCTCTCAAAGGATAGCCTGAAAAACCCTAGTCCACATAGAACTGATGCTCTCATTCCTCTAGACAGGCTGAGGTTTGACGTGCTGCTATATTCTGGGGATTTACTAATTCTTTCAGTATGTCTTCATACTCCTGCTCTTTAAAACAGCAATTCTGCTCGCTTCAATCAGAAACAGGGAATGATTTAGTATTTCTGTTGGCTGGTTATTTATAAGAGATCTACTCTAGATTAGTCCTGCTTGAGTGGCATCATAAATGGCTCCATTCCCCAGCAGTAGTCTACTTCAGATGGGAACCTGACAACCTCTACTTAGTGTGTCTTTCACAGTACACAATGAAGTGTAAAAACTGCTGCGAAAAAGCCTGTGTTTCAAAACAAACCATCTTGGTAATAAGCACTTAAAAACACTTTTTTTATTAATATATTTCTTTGTGTACAAAACAAAAGCTTAACGCTTACAGCAGGCCTCTGACAATTTTTTTGTCGGGTTTGTTGGGTTTTTTCTTTCTCTAAACGAAGGACTGCAGAAGCTTTTCGAAGGTCCTAAATAAACCATTTGAAGTACGGCGTTAAAGTGAAGCATATGAAAGGGTTGGTTTTTTCCCCTCCTCAGAGCTTAATAACGTGGGGTTTTCAACCCAAAAGCTTAATCAAAACCCAAAGTGGAAATCCTAAATTAGTAAATATTGAATTTAACCACTTTTATATCTCAGGTATTAGCAAATACCTTTGGTCTACAGAGATACAGCCCCTTCTAATCCTTATCAGAATTTGCAATTAAGACTTCAGAGCTACAGATATCTGTACACAGCTCTGTACACAGCTCCGCTCTCTTATTTTTAAATGATTGGACCCAAATCAAATCAGTCTTCAAATACATTGAAAAGTAAATGTCTGATGTCTAATTGAACTAATAGATAACACTCCTTTTAATACTGTTAATGCTTACCATGGGCTTCACACGGACAGGAGCAAGGGGAAGGAGAGAGGAAAAAAAAAAAATATCTGCATATCATATTATCACCATGCAGCAACTTGGAATGAAGATGGACTAAAGGGTAACATTTACAAATTATTTGTTGAAAGTTATATATATATATATATATATATATTCTAAGTGTATTATGAGTTAGATTCTCTTTCGCTGATTTTCACCTCCAACAGGACATGGTTAAGAGCCCGAAAATGAAGCACTTAGGAGTTTTCTTTTCCAATCTCTTGTGGGCTTCTCTCAGTTTATCGCAAATGAACAATCGTGTTGGAAGGGGGCACCGTCTGTTTAATGTCATTAGTGATTGTTTCATAAAACAAACAGCCGCTCCGCCATTCTGCCGCGCTTAATCTTAAATCTAAACGTGGCGGCACTTGGGGAGAGTCTCAAACGTGGTTTGTTCTAACCAACGCAGGGCTCTTAATCTATTGCAAGTCGAGGTGCTTATCTCTCCGCTCCGCTCAGAGCGGTGATTTCTTTGTCCAAATATCAAACCAAACTCGGTTAATATCATGCTTCCAGCCTTTTCCCAAAGACTTCCCCCCGCCCCTCTCCCGCCTCACCCCCAAAATTGTGGCCAAAAGCCTAAGGCATATTTATTTATTGCTTATACCGTTTCATACTTATTTTTTTCCCCAGTATTCGCAAAGTCAAACTGTTTTGCAAGTTATTGCACAAGGGTATTTCAATGAGCTTAATCAGCCAGGTGAACTGATAACTTGGAGATTTACCTAATTATGCTGGGGGAAGAAAAAAACACCTTCATTCCAGATTAAACCTATACCAACGCCAAGTGTTTAAAACAAACTGAGCATTTTTAGACAAAAGCCCAATCCAAAGGGGTATAATAATCACCTTAAACTTCCATTAGTGATCCTTGAAGCAAAGGTTGACCATCACTTCACAGGATCGCATTTATAGTAGTAGCAGTAATTCAAAACAAACAAACAAACCCACCACAGAAAACCACAGAATCATAGAATCAGTCAGGGTTGGAAGAGACCACAAAGATCATCTATTTCCAACTCCCCTGCCACAGGCAGGGACACCCTACCCTAGATGAGGCTGCCCACAACCTCATCCAGCCCTTAAACACCTCCAGGGATGTGGCCCCAACCACCTCCCTGGGCAACCCGTTCCAGCTTCTCACCACTCTCATGATGAACAAATTCCTCCTCATATCCAGTCTGAATCTCCCCACCTTCAGCTTTGCTTCATTCCCCCTAGTCCTGTCACTCCCTGATAGCCTAAAAAGTCCCTCCCCAGCTTTCTTGTAGTCCCCCTTCAGATACTGGAAGGCCACAATAAGGTCACCTCAGAGACTCCTTTTCTCTAGACTGAACAGCCCCAACTCTGTCCTCACAGCAAAGGTGCTGCAGCCCTCTGAGCATCCTCATGGCCACTCTCTCTCTGGACACACTCCAGCATGTCCACATCCCTCTTGTCCCAGGGGCTCCAGGTGGGGTCTCAGCAGAGTGGAGCAGAGAAGGAGAATCACCTCTCTGGCCCTGCTGGCCACACTGCTCCTGCTGCAGCCCAGGCTCTGCTTGGCTTTCTGGGCTGCAAGTGCACACTGCTGGCTCCTGTTGAGCTTCTCATCCACCAGCACCCCCAAGTCCCCATTCCTCAGGGCTGCTCTCCAGCCCATCACTGCCCAACAATGACAAAATCCCATGCTGAAGAAAATATCACAATTGCTTTTCCCAAGTGCCTCATGCCATATTCTGCCTTAAGTAAAGCAAGAAGAAGTTTATTCCAGATGCTTTTCAGTGCCACCACACCCTTAGCTGGAGCAAAACGTTAGGCACATTTTGGCAGTTTACATTTTGGCAGTTCAGGACAATTACAACACACATTTACAAGAGTATTTGGAACAATCTAGAGATAATATCTATGATGTATGTGTACACAGGATATTTTAAACCTTATTCTTGCTTGTTTTACATCTGTTTGAGTCTAGGATGGATTCTCAAGCTCTGAACTTGGAACAAACACATACAAATGCTCCTTCAAAGTTAGAACAAAAAGTTTTCTTTTAAACAAGTGGAAACCTAAGTGAGTGAGTAACAGGTTGGACCTCTCTAATGGCAAGTGCTCATGTGATGGGGGATATGGGGAAAAAAAAAGGTTTTGCTGCTATAGAAAAGCCTGAAGCTTTTCCCTCCCCCACACCCTTTACTGTTACCAACATATCATACCTTATGCTCTGAAAAGTGGAAGAATCCTGAGCATTTGCTCACCAAGAAGAAAGAATAAGTACATTTTTAAATTATTTTTTTTTAAAGTCAAGCAGGAGTAATGTTCACTTCTTTGAAAATTCATAGAGGTAAGCAAAAGTCGTGGTAGGCAAACACTGGTGGGGAGGTATACCAGAAATCTCTTATAAAATACCTCAATACTAAATCCTACAGAGCTTATGTATATAGTCTCCGGTTAACTTTAGCAAGCTGAGCTGCAGATCCATGTCAATATTGTGAAAGTTTGCCAAATTTTTGCTCCTTCTACATTGAGAAAATGCAAAAGAAAGCAAACGCAGTAACGCACGGAAGTCCCTACTCATTTGTGCTCTATCCCTCAGCACTTGTATTAAACTCCTCAAATAAACTCAAGCAATTGCCTTTTTAGAATTTCTTTCAATTAAAAAAAAAAAAAAAAAAAGAGGCTTGGGTGGACAGAGAGGAAAAAAATCAATTCAACTCAGGTTTTTCCACATCTTCCTATCACTTCCCATCTCAACTGGCTGGAGTAGAATTTCAATTAACTGGTAGGAGTCCAAGAGAAGCCTGGCTGCCTCTGTTCCTCCCGGTCATGCCCCATAATTGTAGAGGGACCTGCATTTTTCAGCCAATGACACGGCTTACAAAAATAGATACACTGAGTTACTTGATAAAGGAACCAAAGCCTGTCACTCCTGTTCAAGTGCCAAACAACATGAGAATGAGTGAGATTGTGTTCAGAGCACAAACTAGCCAGGGCTTATTACTCCACAGAACCATCTCGTGTTAGGAGTGTGCTGGTTTGAACTAATTGGAGGATTTGAATGAGAAATTAGACTATAGGCTGAGAAAGGAAAGCACTGATGATGCTACTTCCCTCAGAGCTCTACTGAGAAAGAAAAAAGTATTTTAAGAGTTGTAACCCAAATATAGGTAAGTCAGACTGCGTCAGACCACTTTGGGCTGTGGTAGCTCTTACATGGCTCCTCTCCCCCTGCCTTTTGTGGCTGATTCTGAATAATTCCACTAACTTCTTTTCCTACTGCCAACCCCCTGGCCGATCTTCCTTTGCCTATCTGCTGCATAAACAGATGGTGAGATAAGATTGGGGAAGGGGGAAAGGTGGTAGGGGTCGTAAGAAACCCCTCTTAGGGATTTTGACCTCTGGGAGGGCTGTGGTGTTTTTGTATTACCTTTTTTTTACTGTATATATCTGTTATATATTGTAAATATCTGCTTGTATATTGTGCAAAGCTGTAAATATAAAGCTTCATTTATTAACTTCCAGCCGTCTAAGTCCTAGCCTGGGTTATTTCAAAGAGTAAGGGAGCAGATAACTGCCAAACCACCAACAAAGAGGGTGTGAGGTTTAGTGGGAGGTGTGGAAACAACATCACAGACAGGTCAGTCAGTCTCAAAACCTCCTTTTTTGGAGGAAAATTAACTGCCATGTTTCCAGCTTGTCACCTCCCCAGAACCTCTCCAGTGTGAGAGAGAACTGTTATCTTTATGCATCTCCTAACCATCTTTTTTTTTTTTTTTGTTTGGTTTGTTTTTTTTCCAGAGAGGAGAAATGTTGGCAGGTGTATGTCCCCTCTTGTATTAAAACAAAAAATCCTATTCCCCTAGTACAGTTATTCTAAAGATAAGAAGAAGAAATAACTGCTAACAGCTCTGCACCAAAATTTTGGGCAAAGAGGCTTATAACTCTGAAGAGTTAGTAAGTCTAATCTCTAAGATATTTTACTGTACAACTAATTAATCCTCTAAGAAAGAGAAAAAAAGAGGACTTTTATCAAAAAGAAAGAAGCACATTCATGACTAAGTGGCTGACAGAGTCTCTTCAGATTGTAAGAAACAGTTAAACAAATGTTCCTACTTCTATTTACTCCTAGAACTAGCTACCAATACAGAGCCCAGCATTTTCCTTCTTTTCTTCATTAGAATTAATTCTGTGCATCAGAGGTATCCAAGTCTATAGCAGCTCAAACAGAAATATTAAATGCCTCATGATACTCAACATTTCCTCATTATATATGTCATACAATATTACAAACCATATTTTCACAGAAATGTGTGGAGGTGCCCATCCTACCTAGTCCCACAAGTGAACAATACAAGAGGAGTGAGTACTGATTTGCCATCAGAATGGGCTGCCCAGGGAGGTGGTGGAGTCACCATCCTTGGAGGTATTCAAGAAAAGATTGGATGGAGAACTTAATGCCATTGGATAGTGCTGGGTGATAGGTTGGACTAGATGAGCTTGGAGGTCTCTTCCAACTTAGCTGATTCTATTCTATTCTATTCTATCCTATTCTAGCGGTATTTCATGCTTACTATGCTACAGGTGTGCCCCATACTTAAGAGATTAAAAAAAAAATAGGTCAGTGTTTGAAGGTGTGTCTCCTAATGCACCAACACACTAGGTTAATATTTTCTATTTTATAACCTAGAATTTGTACCTAGTATTAAAGCTCAATTATTGAAAGAGCCTGTAAAAACAAAGCCATAAGCATTGAGTGCAAAATTTCCACTTTCCATGGCCAATCCAGGTCAGCTGAAATATATTCTGGTAAGAATAAAATCAACCAACAACTCCCTGCAGATCTTGCAGACCCGCTCCCAGACTCAGACCTTACAGTCCAATCACAAAGAAGGTCTATTTCCTTCTTTCTCACATGTCAAATGCTGTCGTACAGACTAAGCACCCCCCAACTGTCCACTGCCTTTCCTACTGCAGACTCAGATTCATCTTCCACAGCAGGTATAAACAGAGACTAGCAGGCCTGCTACTGAAGCTGGAGGCAAAGCTTGAGCAGACCCCAGCACAGTGGTGCTGTCCTCCCCCGCTCTCAGCAACTGAAAGACAGCCATGAAGGCCTTGTTCAAGTGGGAACAACAAGGAACTAAAGGACAATGCCCAGCAGAAACAATAACAAAACATTCCTTGACCACCATGAGCTCTGGACTTATTTGTATTTAGATAATAAAAGAAATCCTGGAAAGCTTATGCTACGTTCTTCCTTCTCAACAAAAACGTCCCTATGCTGCCAAACATGTAACAACTCAGAGCATTGGGATTAGTAACTCTTCAAATAAAATAATCTCTGCAAATAATCACTTCCCAGTTTCATTCTCCNCCCCCCCAAATCTCCTTTCTCTTCCTTCTCTTGGCTTTTTTTCTTATTATCTTACTCACATATTAACTCCCCCTAATTCATTCTGTTCATTTCACTCTGCCCTTTCTACCCTCTACCTTTATGGTTCCTCCCCTTCGCTCGACCAAAAAATTTAATTAAATCTGAATTACAGAAGTCTAACTTAAAAAAACATGACCGAATACTCCATTCAGCCACGACTGGGAAAGAATCACAACCCCCAATCAAAATGCCACACAGAGGCACAGACACATGGTCCCACACATACAAACACCCAAGCATTTGTGCCGGTTAGAAGTTCAAAGACCTCTGTGCTTTGTTTATTAATAATACAGGCACAAAGCAAAAAGAAACAGTCAAGACTACAGCCTAAAAGGCCATCCTGATAGGCTAATCTGAAGGCAATCACCAACAGTATTATATAGCAACTTATCAAAAAGGCTATTTAAACAATGAGATAGAAGCCCTTTAAACAACGTAGACACTTGGACTTTGTAACAGAGGTTGCCATACAGATCAGGCTGGCTTTGATTTCTTAGTACTGTAAATATGGAAAATTGAAGTAAAAGTCTACCCTTTTAATTGGCACTCTTGGCAGTTTACTTACTCAGCTGAACACCGGCAATGAATGAAATTCCCACAGGAAAGAAGGTTTCCTAATCTGTTCACTAGGAACCCCAGTTATTATTGTACAAAATATTATTATGAGAAATGTTCCTTCTTCCCGACTATTAACTTTTCGCTATAACCCCACAAATCTGTCTCTAGTTGTTCTTAGTGCCCTTTAAACTGTCCCATCTTCAGGCCCTAAATTTAATGATGTTTTGTCTAGGAGATTGGAGGACTCATCCCATAAACCACAATGCTGTGTCTTTTCAATAGCTATTTTTAAAATATCTAGGATAAATCAAAATGAGATTGATCAACTTTTCTAATTTTTATACTACTCTATTTACACTTGCTCTGGAGCACCTTCTTCTGTGGTATATTCTGCTCATTAATCTTCAGTTAGTTTCCTCTGTCAAGTTTCCTATTAAGGCATTTTTCAGGCAGCAATAGAGACTGGTAACTGAGAAACATAAAAACTAACTACTTTTGCCAGACTTTGCCAAACACCACAGCATGCTCTAAGGCATGCCTACATCACCAGCACCTCAAAAACCTTGACAGAGGACCAGTAACTGCACTAACACAAAACTTTTAAATCACAATAAAAGGGGCAAGAGAAACTTGTAGCTGATTAAGAAAGATTGAGTTTTATTCAGAATGGTCGTGGATCTACAGAAAAACTTGGTTAGTGAGAGCAAGGACTCTTTAAGAAATGAATACAAACTAGTGTGGCTTGCACAGCAGTAAACTGACTACTACAGAAGAACAAATTTAATTACCTTGAATTTTCAGCAGCCCATAAACACAACTGTCTGGGAGAACAGTCACCTGCATTGTGAACAGAGTACAAAGGTAAATCCATTGCACAGTAATTATTACAAACCTAAAGCCAGTTGGATGAGCAATAGTTGCAGCCCAGCAGAAACCTTCTGTGGCACCCGAGCTTCTAATAATAATTATCACTGTTGTCATTAATAACAACATGAGTGCAAGTGAGTAGTACTAGGAAGGAATATCCACGATTCCATTGCAACATTGTACACAGTTTTCTCAAGGGCACATTTGTTGTCAGCTGCTACCACTGCTCCAGATAAGATCATGGTGGAGGTTTTTCAAATTCATAAATATGAATATAGAAGTCTAAACCTGACTCTTATGCTGATTTTACTTTCATGAGATTCTGCTTTCAAACTGTATAGCTATAGAGCACTTTCACAGCAAGCACACGGACAGCAACAATATGGATTTGTCTACATACAGTAGTTTCATCTCCAGCTTCCAAGTACAATCTACTAGGGAGTAGCACCATTAAAAAAAAAAAACAAAAAAAAAAAACCTGCCAGTACTTAGAACTCATAATGCTACTATAATTTAAATAAGTCCAAACCACAGCTTCTCTTCCATGCTGAATATCTATGGAAAGCTACACACATTCACTTTCAAAAGAGGGAATAAATAAATAAATAAATAAATAAAGCCAGTCCTTTGGCCACCTTGTGCATCCATTTCCAGAACGCATCAGAAACCTCTTACACTGTTTGCAGAAAGCAGCAGAAACACAGGTTTATGTCAGCTGGATGGAAAGTTTGATGACTTCTTGCAGGCTGTGTTAACAATCCCATTTGATTCTCTCTCACAAATGTGTAAGAATCAAAGCAGCACAGCAAAGTGCAGATAACTGTGCAAAGGAAGGGGCTTGGTGGCTGCTATCTCATTAGCTTGCCATAAGGATTGAACAGACTGAATAAACGTTTTCTGATTTTCCCTCTCTTTTCTTGGAAGAGTTGACAGGAAACAACAATAAAGAAAAAAAAAAAAAGTTGTTCAGAAAATAAATGGTATAAATGATATGTGTAATACCACAGCTAACTCCTTATATCACAGCACTTTCATCTGAGGAGTTCAAGGCACTGAAAGCAATAACCAGCTTGCAATAGGGCTAATGTATTTTGCATCCCAATTGTGCTCCTGAACCTGGCCAGCTTGCTCTTTAGTTTTAAACACAAATTCAATTTCCACTAGAGATGTAGTGAATTACACTGATCTAATTTAAGCAACAGTGAACTTTATTAACCTCAAAGGATTGATGAGATTTTCAGTGCTTTATTTTGGGACTGCACACTGATGCAACGAGTTCTGTTGAAGAATTTCTCAACAGCAGGAGGTGGTCATCTCCCTTGACATTTTTACAGATGTGTGTAGACATTCGCCTATGTATTAGGGTACATACATATGTGTGTATGTACAAACTTATACATACATAGAGTTGTGTTTCTATGCACGCAGTCTACAGCTGCTTTTCTAGAAAAAAGGTAAAGGGACAAATATTGTAAGGACTATATTCTCCTCTCTAAGGCACACGAGTGTATAGTTAACTGCCACATGTATCATAGAAACACCACAGCCTTGAGAATCTGCGAAGACCAAAGGTAGTTCACTTTCCTTTACTAAACAAATAAAGAGCTCAGATTTTAAAGCAGGACTTGTGATGCTTCTGTAAAGTCCTGAGAGCTGGGGTTTAGGCAGAACTAACAAACATTGTTTTAGTGATGACTTCAAGGTAGAGTTAAGCACTGGTTGCCAAGAGGAAACTTCTTCCTCACTAATACCTTCTCTCTTGGCATAAGCTCTTTCCTCTACAGAGAGAAGAAAGCACAACAATTGCAATAACAAGCAACTCCCCTATATGATGTATCACTGCCACTACCAGTAGTAATTTATTTCTGTAGTTGGGCATGTTTTCTAAATGTTCAGATGGACCATTACTACTTGTTGTTTGTATTACCACTGTGTCTATATAACTGTGCCCATAAACCATGACGCACTGTCTTGTAAACGCAGTAGAAGTTCCAAACATAAGGACAGTTTGTGCCACAAGTAGCTCACAGGATGTAATATGGCTGTAAATTTGAGCTGGCATCAACAGCCACTGAAATGGTCTGACAACAAAACAACCAGGAACACAGAAATTGCCACGTGGGCTCAAACCTAGTTTCATCTAGAACTATAAGCAGAACCTGATGTGTCAGCAGAAAATGCAAAAAAAAAAAAGCCCTGCAATAGGCAGATCTGGGGTAACTCATCCCCCAAAAAAGTGTCCTTGCAATGTCTCCTAGCACTTAGAGTGCAAACCTAAAGAGTACCGTTTCAGATCTCATTTAGTAGTCTTTTTTTTTTTTTTGTTAATAGATAATAACAACATGGAATATTATCATTCATATAAAACATCAAACTTTTTCCTAAAGCACATTGAATTCCTCAGCAACTTTCCAGAGGAAAGAAGTCCATTCCCTAATTGCACATCAGGTGAGAAACTGTTATTTATCAGCCACCTTTCTGTCATGTTCCTGTGTCCTTTTATCATGAGATGGAGAGAAAAGCTCTTCCCAAACTACCTGTTCTATGCAAAATAATGAATGTCAGCGTCTTATCATGTTCTTTTTTTATTCATCTCCCCTCAAAGGTAGCAATCCCAGTCGTTTCAATCTCTCCCCATATAAGAGTTTTCCCATGCACCTGATCATTCTTCTTGCCTCTGAACTCCTGGTAAATCTGTAATACCCTGTTTGAGATGGAGTCACCCACTTGATGAACCAGCACCATTTGCATAATGGCATTACTGTATTTTCCATGTTCTACCTGGAGCTGTCTTTTAACTGGAGCTGTGGACTAAGCAGACATCTTCAAGCAGCCATCAGTATTGATGGTTGGATTTCTTTCCTGAGTTGCTACAATCACCTCATAGTCCAGTTTATACAAAGGGTCAGACAATTAGTTTTGGGGTTTTTTTTTCCATCCTGGTGGTCATTACTTTGTATTTATCATAGATTAATTTCATGTTGCGTTACGCAGTCAGTTAAGTCTCTTAGAAGGTCCTTACAGGCTTTCATACAGATTTGACTAAATAATTCTACATCTGCCTGTTTTCCAGAGCTCATCCTTACAGATAAAAAACCAAAACAAAACCAAAAACCACACAGACATGTAACAGTTTCCTTATGTTACCTGCATGGCTTAACTCTTGTCTCAAAATAAAGCCTTACAGAGGTGAGAGGGTACAGAGGTGCTCAAGGCAGTTTCTTTTGTGAAACTACCAAGGAGGTGGGAAACAATTATCATATAGGAAAGAATTATCTATGTACAACTGAATTTGCCACGTAAATACCCACCTAAGCCTCCATCAGCTGGAAATCACACTCACTTACTATAAAATGGAGCTAAGTTAAAACTAGAGGTAAATGCTGCCATGTTGTGCAGGAGACTACACACTACTGAAATTGGCATGCTTGGTTATTCTATAACTCAAAGCAATGGAACTATTTTTAAAAATGCAGTCTAACTCTTCCCTATGTGAAGAAAATCCACATATATGAATTTGGTCCTATCTCTCATCATAAACCAGTGCACTATTTGTTCCCCAGCTTACTCCAATTTTAGGCAAAACGTTATTCTTTTCATGGTATACATTTCAAAGGAAGAATAAACTTACAGCCAGCAATCCAGAGATCAGGTACATGGAATGAATAGAGTAGATTAGAGTAGATTAGATTAGAGTAGAGTAGAGTAGAGTAGAGTAGAGTAGAGTAGAGTAGAGTAGAGTAGAGTAGAGTAGAGTAGAGTAGAGTAGAGTAGAGTAGA